>CM067476.1:39918608-39940908 GCA_034552555.1 Semaprochilodus insignis
GGGGGGGGGGCTGGGAGATTCTGGATTGGGGTGGAGATGGGGATTTCCTCACAACTTTTGACCTCATTCCAGTAAAAATGGTACTTGTGAGGCCCAGACTGTCGAACTTCACAGCCCTGGGGACTGAGAGGGCCCACCTCTGATGGTGATCTTACAGAGACGTGGGAAACCTTCTTAGCGCTTACGTGCAGAGTGGAAGAGAAACGTAGCCAAGTGAGACACTGTAAGCAGCATCCCTAAGCTGTTGCAATGTGGTTGGCGTATTTAATCCAACATGCATTCCGTATCATTGTCTTAACGCTTTTATGTAGGCGAATGTTACAGTGTCATATCTCGTTACGTTACGGTTCGATATCCCGGCACGCTGCTGCAGAGAGCTCAGTTATGATTAATAAGACATCAGGTCTCGTACACAACAAACGCCTTACAGTTACACTACGGGCCAAAATATGGAGGCAAGCTGTGACTTTAAATATTCTATGATTAAGGCAATTTGCCAGAAACCAACACAACATCTAGTATAAACCAAATAGTTCATTGGGTAGCGGTGACAATCTAACAGTCTATATGACTACAGGAAACCTCTGTGGTCTTTATTAATGGCAGTCCTTTACACATGGCCAATGTGATCTTGATTCAGATCACTTAAAGACCTTCAGGAGCATCTAAACGTGAGAATCAAGTAAATCTACAGCTCAGCAGATCGCCAGGAGCACAGTACACCACTGCTACAAAGTCAGGCACTGGGTGTTACATGTCAACTCACAAGCTGCTGTACATCCGTGTTCAACTTTTGGCCTGGTGTGTCCAAAACAGTTCATCCCAGCACGCTTATGATCAAGGTCGACTCAGGGAAATCACGGCTTTAGAGCCCTCAGCCAATTCCCCAGACCCTCAGATTCTCTCTTCAGCCCCCCCCCCCTCACTAAGGCTCACCCCAAAATGATTTAATTATCATTTTCCGAGTGGAAGATCAATTAAAGGGGAGAGAGGGGGAGATGGAGAGGAGCCATATCTGATTATTTATCTCTTTAACAAATTTGCTGAGCTGCATGTCCCCCGAGTGAACACTGGAGAGGAAAAGAAGAGGTGGAACGCTTCTACAAGGACAACACTTTTGTCACTTTTGTCCGACACTGGGAATTGATGTCGGTTGGCCTTCTCAGTTTTATCCCCCGCCAAAACCCGTTTCATAAATAAGATAATCATCTAGCGCAGGTTTGTGAGGTTTGCACGGGCTCACTGGAGAGCTGATGGGTCAGATGGACCGACGCGTTTGAAGGCTTTTATCATATTTGGGTGTATGCAAGCGCCTCGTCTCCACGGCCGGCACCAGTGGGAGAGGAGCTGGGCTGCTAAAAGCAGGAGCGGCCCGTGTCTCGAACGATTGAATTTCTTCCCCCTTTCCTTTAAGACGGAAGTGCAAAGCCGGCGAACGACGCCTGTGGATGCACTTAAGGTTTTAGTTGCAGGCGTCGTAGCGACTGGCCAGATTTTTATATGACACATGAAACTAACTACACGGTACTTAAGGGCCGGGGGAAAAGCGATCCGGGAGGGCTGCAGGGAGCGGAGTCCATCAGCACTGAGCCGGCAGACTGTTGCATGACAGAAAGGACTTGCGAGGAACCACGTCAATTAAAGGTTCATCCGGGTCCAGGTCGAGGAAGAGGAGGCATTTTCTGTTTGTGCCTCAGCCTTCGCTGTTGACTGGCATTTAAAGTGTTGGATCGATAAGCACAAGTTGGTGCTGAAATCGGCATCGGCACCACAGAATCGATACCAGATTAATATACTTAGACAACATATTTGAAATGGAGGATTACCAGAGCAGCATAGAACCATTCAGCTAATAAAAACTGGACCCTGAGTATTTTGTAGCTGAACTGGACCCTGAGTATTTTGTAGACCAGGTCTAAAGTGACTGTGTTCAGATGTAGTTCAGCCTGTTTTTGCTGGCATATAGTTAAAGGTAGTTTGACTCCTGTTGGGTTTAGCTGTGGTGTGACTGTCAGTGGTTTTACCCGATCAGCAGGAAGGTGCGAGTTTGAATACTCGAAATAACAAAACTTGAAACTAACAATCAGCCACCTCCTTAAATGTCAAGATGGTATAAATCAGACCTCCTGAGGCAAAACAAGGCTTATGGCATCATTTGCAAACTGGCGATGGTTATGGGTTCACATCTCATATCGTCCCCAAAATGGCAACTTTATAGGAGAGGGCAAAAACCTGACTGAATAGTAATGCAAGTCAATGGAACCAGACTTTTCCTCAGGCAATTTGGCTATTCCTGTTGGTCCATTCATCATGAAATGTTCACACAGTGTAAACAGCAGCTGCTGTGTTCAAATGATGCATAAAAGTCAAAATCAACAAAAATGGAGATACATGCTTTTCATTGGACAATGACGAGATACAAAGCAAAGTCATATGTCACATCTGTAGTCCTCCTTTTCTATGCCTTGCCAGCAGCAGATCACATTCGGACCATTATCTCCTGTTTCAACCTCATCATAATTCCATAAACTCATATTTGGGATTGACCAAAGCACAAAGACATGACACACTCACTACGTGACTTCCTAAAGCTCCAGGTGACGCGTAAAAGCCACGTAAAAGTAAGTGCCCTGAAATTCACAAAATCACAGCGCCATAATGTTTTTTGGTAGACAGGAATATCGCACAGCCCTGGATCATACGCTAAACCGCTCCTGGATTTACACAACAGAAATCAATGTTTAACAGGCTGAACTCAAAACAGATGGAGTAATCAAAGGGTATTATGGAATCATTTCACTCCAACTCAAAACGCTTCGCGACAGATCATCAAAGCATCAAGCTATTAATACTGTCTCTCTAATTTGCCTTTGTGTTTGCACGGTAATGACTTGTGCACGTTTTGGAAGTTTAATTCTGTCTTTGAAGACTGCTGTCTGGAGCAGCTGTAGTGATTCGAGAGAGAGAGAGAGAGAGAGCGCAACACGAGAGAAGGCAGCAATCACCTGCTCACTCTTCTGACAGATCAGAGATGCTCGCTGCATATGCAGCCCACATACTGCCTTCTTCACGCTGGCGTGTGCTAAACTGCTGTTGACGTCTTCTTTAATCTCTGACGGAGAGGGTCGGAGAGAGAGGGGTGAGCTTTCGCACCCGTCTTCTCCAATGTTTCAGATCGGGCTCAGTGCCGAGCGCGAGTGTTTTTATTCATTTATTTATTTATTTCTTAACTGTGCTGACATGATGGGGCGCTTGTTGTTTGTGAACTTTGAGATGATGGGGCGATATTGTGAAAAGGTCTCTTACTTCTGTTACTCGGGAGAGAAAGAGGGGAAGAAAACTGATGGGGTCAACACGTAATACCATGGTTAATACCATAAGGGTGTAACAATTCACAAGAATTCACTAATGTTAAATTATAAATACAGAATTACAACAGAAATAAGTGAATTTTGCTGTTATATATTTTCCTAAAGGCGACAGCAGTACCTGTTGAAGGTGTAACAGAGGCACAGGTACAGTGGGGTCTTAAAGTCACTACTCATGGGTGTTTGTGGAGTTAACTGGGGGGGTTGGGGATTCGGTGGAAGGGTCTTCCATATTGGCCAAAATGATTTATTCCGCAAATAAGACGGCAGATTTAAAGGGATTGATGGCATAAGCACAGTACAGTTCAAATGCTGATAAGCTTCTATTTTGCATCCCTATATAATCAAATACTAACTCATAATAATAATGAATAACTAATATCTCACTGTATGTCATAATCAGTACAACAGTGTTTCATTAAAGTGAAAGTTAAAATTACCATGAAATTTAACACGAATTTCAGAATTTCTTACTCTTGCGTGGGAGTGTTTTAATGACACAAATTCTGATGAGCCGTCCAAATCCACCTTAGAGTCACCTGAATCTATGCTTCAGTGGAGGGAATAAGACTGGAAAGGTAATCTGAGTTGGTCAATGTCACAAATTTGCTCATATTCAAGCAAATTTAGCCAGAAATATTGCAACATTTTTACTTTGTCTTCATTTTAATATGTAACTTACCTTTATTTTAAATTCTATAACATTGCTGTACTTTTCTTTAAAGACATAAAATAAAAATATAATATAAACACTGTGTAAGATCTATGTGAGAAGTTGTGAAACCTTTCCATTTATTTTGTCCGATGTAACATTTAATTTCATAAAATTGAACCCTATTAATTTACAGCTCATCTCGCTACTCCATATCCGACGACAAAAATGAATAATAATATGCTTATTTTTTTGGCACTCCTACTGTGCAGTCATAACGTTTAAGGCCGTACGGTTTCACACCGGGCTCCTGCACTGATACTGTTATTGATCAAGCCAGCTAAATTCTTTAGTAAGTGAAAGTTTGTGCCGGCTTGATCACCCTTTCCTGTTTGGTCACAGAGCTTCGGCTTGTAACAAAAACACCACCACAGTCATTTCGACAAATGCTGACTAATTCTGCAATGACTGGAGGGCCAATGAGATTTACAACATCAAGCTGAGCCAGAGGGAAGTGTGGTGCCTAAATGACACTGGTTTGATATTTGCAATAAGAATAAAAAGATCATTCGCTGGAACGTACTCATACTGACGCCGGGGTGTCTTAGCTAGTCATAGCCGGAGTGAGAATGTTTCCAGTTTAATTCTGGTCTCTAAGAGATGCGTTTAGAGCAGCTCTGGGCTTCGGGCAGGTTTTCACTCCGAGTGACAGAGGAGGTAATACGCGAATACGTGAACTAGTGTGAACTTCATATCCATCCAGGCCTGGATTAGCAGTATCAACCAAACATGTTTCCATTTGCATTTCTTTCATATTGACACACAGGTTATGATCAGTTGAACACAAATCAGATGTGTTTGAGTGTGATAGAGAGAGAGAGAACAAATGAGCTCACTGTGCCTGGAGGCTTCTCACCAGCAGTTCAAAGATCGAGCCTCGGCAGATAAAAACAAGTAACACGCAAAATTAATTTCTTCCTCAAAGACACGCCGGCGAAGTGACGCTCTCTGGCAAATAAACCTTTCAGGATGATGTCAGGGGTTTACATAAAGAAGCTTTACTGCATTTAGGAAAGCTTAGCTGCTTCCTCTTCGTGTTATGATAAAACAGCATCTTATTTCTGAGTCACGGCTTCAGGATTAAATTAACACTTTACGAATCACTACGTAAACTGAGATTTGTCCTGAACTCCATTGTGATTTTAATCTGCAATGCCGGATGTTTTTATTTCACAAGAATAAACAATCTGCTGTCGTTTGCCAAACCGAAGCTCCTTCAGTAATAGTAGTCCTCTTCGGATCGGCCTCCAGGTGACGTAACAGGACTTGCTAACAGGCAATGCTGTCTCTGTTTCTCTGATGACCGGTAGACGAGGCTAACCACCAATATGACTACCGTAATCTACCGCACTTCATTTTGATGGTCCACTGTGGATGCTGTTGTGGCCTAGAGGTAAGGGGACCATAGTCATATGTCCATATACCCAACAAGAAAAAGAAACTTTTTGAGAAGAGGTTGAACAGCTTGGCACCATTACCGTTGTCGACAGGAACGTTTGACTCTGGACTGTCCTCTAGCGGATGCACTGTTTAACATCCATGCCAACATTAAGGACACATCGAAGTCGGTGGGCAGTGACGGTTGCGTCATTTGAAATGTAGGTATTTATTTTTGTGTATTTATTTGTGAGCAACATAAATGACCCTGAAAGCTACGCCTAATCCAGGGGTGTCGAATCGTATGAGCATGAGCACACCTGATTCTACTTGGTTAACCTAACCTCAATGCAAAACCTACATCTACACCTACACCTAAACCTAACCGTAATGTTGTTGACAGTAACAGAATGTGTTTGTATCATTTATAGGGGACCATCCAAATAAAGTGTAGCTAAATTAAATACCCTGACCTTTCCTGTCCTGCCGGGTGACGTGAGCCCACTTTCCTAGTCTAATACTATTCCAGCATTTCCTCTTTTTGCCTCTGATTTTTTTCAGTAATGGTGGCAGACCCCCCCAAGCGACGCAGCGTCCAAGGTGTGCGATGGGCTTCACGTTACATTGCGAAAGTTTCTTTGAACTGTAAAACCTACATAACATTAGCTAGTTTAATCCACCCTTCTCTCTTCTCTCCACTTCCTGTATCCGTTGTTTCAAACTAAAAGCCCACTGCTGAGTTTCGTAATTGGAATTTTGGGACAAATCATAAAACTGAAGCCGTGGAGAGCTGCAGCTGCTAAATATATGGAGTGGAAACTCTTGCATTTACTGGACGTTACTGGGGGCTTTTTGTATGTTTGTTTGGACCTGTTTAATTGTTAGTTTGTCACTGACGTGAACATCAGGGTTGTGGAGTTTTATTACAGGCTATCTGGGGTAACCGCACAAACAGTCAGCACATGTTACAGTACAAAAATACAGTAGTTGAGTAAAAGTAGTAAACATTACTCCCATTAAAGGGGTTTATTGAATTTTTACTTGACTTGAAGTATAAAGTGCTTGTTTTTATATGTGCTGAATTATAAAAATGTAGAAGGGCTGAAGAAAAAATAGTTTTGTGTCTTAAACTGGTACAATTTCACTGAAATATGAGCACAACTGTCAGAGTTGGGCCTAGTTATAATTGCTTAGCTATAATCTGACATTTTGTATTAAGGGGACTGATTTAGTGAAAGCTGTGACTGGTTTGATTTACTGGTGAGAGTGCATCATGTTATTAAAAATATTAGAAAAAGAGAATTGTTTTAGAAAGTGGTGTAGGAAAATAATAACTGAAATGACTGAAATAGCTCAGTAACTTGCACAGCCACTGCACGTACCTATCCAGTACAAATCAGTCCCCTTACAGCCATTACAAGAGAGGCCAGTCTACTGCGGCGCATTGAGCTGATTGATTAACGTGTATATGGTCTGTGCATGTATGTTAAGGCTGATTTAAGTCTTATTTAACAAACAAGAGTCAAACTACACAGCTGTGCATTCATCAGCACTACTACCAAGTACACATACAAGCATGCACCTCCAGTAAACCAGTAATTAATAAGGAAATGGGCCTATTCCCATTACTCTAATCTAGCGGCTGAAATAGCCATGGACTCCCAGGTGTTTGGTTCCAATCCCCGACTGAGTTGGGTCGTTCAGTGTCTGGGCCCTTAATGAAAAGAGTAAAGTACTTACTAACGACAAATTAATAGTTATTAGGCCATGTCTTATGGGTAGCTGTCCATCAGCATCAGCTCCCCCTGAAGGGATTGCCGTTTTGAATGGAGAAACGTGAACGGCCTGCTCGCTTTACTCAAAGATGACAGGAAAGATGTGGTGAGCGCTAATGAGTTTCAGTAAAATGCTCTCTCGGAGGAAAGGGAAAAAAATAGCAAAACTGAAACTATAAAAACACCCACTGCCTCATTCCAGTTTACATATACATCACTCGAGCACAGCGCCCCCGTTTTCCAGTGGCTTTGGATCAGACGCATGTTTCTGTCACGTTTTAGTGACTTCTAATACTGTAGTCGCACTGAAACAGCTATTATATACACAGTCGTACACCAACGGTTGGATGGTCCTGGTCAAACAGCAAGTCCTGCTGATTATCTAGGTGTAAACAGATTCTTTATGGAGACACACACACACAGGATTTAATACAGAATCGCTAAAATTAAAATGTTAAATGCAGTCGTGCACAGGCTGTGGCACATTTTATACAGTTAGCGAGACATGCAGCCTGACTGGGAGTGTTCAAACCGCTGCACGTGACTGTAGGTGTCGCCATATATGGCTGTTTAACGTCTAGTGATGATAATACCTGCTTTTATTTCATCTCGTGTTGATTATTATAACGCACTTTTCTCCTCGCTTAGTCCGTCAGCTCGTGATCGGTTGGCAGGCCATACAGAATGCAGCTGCTAGATTACTTGCTAGGTCTAGTAGATGGTCCCATATAACCCCCCATGCTAAAATCTCCTTGCAGGCCTCCGGTTGGGTACAGGCTCCAGTTTAGGATTCTTACTCTTATATAGAGCGTATAGAGCGTGGCATGGGCAGGCTCCTATGTGTGTGCCTGACAAACTTCACTCATATTTACTGGCACGTTGTTTTAGGCCCGGTAAGTTAAATCTACTGTCTGTTCCATGTTCCTGTTTAAAGACTCGAGCATTTGCGGTCTTTGCTCCCAAAATGTGGAACACTTTCCCAGCTTTTTGGAGATCTGCCGACTCTGTGGAACCTTTTAAGAAGCAACTAAAGATTGTTGTCTTTTTAAGCCGGTGTTTAGATCATGTTCAAGGCAGCATTGTGTTGCATTTTAATTTGTAAATTTATTTTTATTTTATTTTCTTGTTGTGTGTGTTCATAAGTAAAATATATTATTATTATTATTTTTTATTTTATTATTTTTATTTTATTATATTTTGCCTTGTTTGTAGTTTTTGAACCTGTCAGTATGGAAACTAAATGTTTTTTATTAGGCACCTAATCATGTGATTAACATTTACACATAGAATCAATAGGACAATAACAGCTCTGGAGTTGTTAGGGATAACATCGACTCCTGGGCGGCTTATCAGCGCCTTACCTCTCTCTCTTGAGCACATGACTGCTGTACTGGCCGTTGGTCGTGGGGTGCTGGTTGAGGAGGGAGTTTTTGGGAGGCGCGGGTGAAGCGGAGGTCAGGTCCAGGCCACGGTGGCCGTTGTTACTGACGCTGTTCTCCTCCTTCACGTGAGCACCCGTCACCTCCTTCCACAGCTGCTGCAGCTCGGCTGGAATCATGCCTGCCACAAACAAATTGGATAATTAAATCAATTAACAGGCTAATCCAGTTCCACTCGCGCTGTAATTAAATCAAAAAACAAGGGGCTGGGTAAACAAAGGAGGGTATTAATTAGGAACTGTTCCACTACGGGCGAGCGTGGAGAGATGCACCCTCCCTCCCTCTCTCTCTCTCTCTCTCTCTCTGTCTCTCTCCATGTGTAGCGTGTGCCTGTGTGGGTTATGTGAAGCGTGTTTGTGTACACAAATCCCTGGCATTCATGTGCATTTCATGCTTAGAGTAAATAATTAACATAGAGACAAGGCATGAAATCTGAGTAATTAGCATGATTCCTCCGAGAAGAAAGTCGGCATGTGCGCACAGAGTTTACAATAGATATAATATGAGAGAGAGAGAGAAGGAAGGAGGGAGGGAGAGAGAGGGGACAAGAGGGATGAAGCCCCTAGGGTAATATTCTCGAAAGCAAGTTAATGTGCAAAATACTTAAAGCTCTGCACCGCCTCCAATTGACACAGACTCAAAACTGCCATGCTACGCTCACGCAGACATGAGGGAGAGACGAGACATAAAGAGGATTCCTTCACTCAAAGATGGTGCTCTTTCTGTCGTGCACAGGGTGCCATGTCTTTTTCTAGGTGCTGGTATATTGATGTACAGTAAGTTTGAAATCACCATTCAAATCACTGTTACAGAGGATAAACCCAATATGGCTCCAGATATCATGCTAATATATGAAGCTGCTTCTCAACAACTTGATAGTTTTCATATAAATTATCGGGAGCTGTAATGTTGGGTCCAGAATGATGAACAGATGAATAATGATGATCAACCAGGCCGTTATAACACCCAGAAGGTCTTGTATGTGGGAAGTGCTGATAAAAGCTTAAGAAAGGTAATGTAAATAGATACAATTGTATCTAAAGGTGTCACATGTTTTGTTGGTTTTCTAAGTGAAAGTAAAGTAGCACATCCTTTACAGAGACTACACTTGACAACTATGGCATTAGCGCTAATTAAAAGGGTAACTCAGCGATTATTCTAAATTCCTGCATGATTAAATGGTGAATATGTCAGCAAAGCCATTCTGAGTGGTTTGGTGTGAAACGAGTCCCATTGGTTCACAATGGTGGTGAATGGAACCAGACGTCCACCTCTTAACATGTATTTTAATCCATTCATGGTGGAGGGATACATGCTGCAGGGTGCTGTGAGGTAAAATAGTCCCCCAAAGAAACTTATTATTTCCAGGTTTTCCAGATTTTCCATCATCAACATTCCATATAACACTCAGAAGACATGTGTAGGTTCACTGGTGGTTTAGATAGTCAATAAAAGGTCTATATGTGTGTGGTAAAATTTGTGGTTCCCATCACTACCACGGTCACATCTGAACCATTTCACACTCCACTACTCTGAATGACTTTGTTTCTCAACCACTTAATTACACTAAAACTTTGGAGAAAAATTTACTTTAGGTTACATTTAATATTTTAATAATTAAAATAATAAATGAAAATTATTTTACATATATTAAATGTTTCTTTACTTTTGCATAACCCATATATTATGTTTTATTTTTCCCCGTATGTTAAATTCTGCGCATTTTAATACACAATCACTGTTTATATGCTGAAGTGTGTGCTCTATAAACCTATTTACACTTAGAAAAACAACAACAAAACAACAATATAAACAACAACAAATATATATATATATATATATATATATATATTTCCTGTTTTAAGATTGAGATACTGTTATTAATGACTGACAAAGGAATCTGCAGTAATGTTAAGAGTTCAAGCACATATACAACTGTTTCAGCTGTACTGATAGGCCCTGGGACAGAGGGGAGACGGGGGATGGACCAGTAATTTCACATGGCAATTAATTAAATCGATTTTCAAAACGAGCAACAGCAAATGGAAGAAGATTTGCACCCTGCTTATCTGAATTATTCCCTGAATTTTTATTTCCTCTGCCCCCCCCACCCCTCCTTTAATCACCGTCTCTCTAGATACCAGAAGTGGCCCCTTTCAAGCATTCGACTGTAATACATTCGCAACAGAAATGCTTAGTCTTAATTTATTCCTGTTGTGGCAAAATAACAGGCGAGGTGAAGATCTCAATGCGATCAGCAGAAAATATTTTTAATTTGATAAGCTACTAAAGATTTTAATTATGCTGGTAATGGAGAACAGTGGGCTAATGAGGCGAGGAAAGCTCTGGAGAGCGCGAGAGCGAGCGACACTAAGAACTGTGAAATGAGTCTGATAGGGCCGCTGTAAATTCACTCCAGATCGTTTGCATATCAAAGAGCCGGTGGAAATTATTGCAGGACGAATCAATAACCTTTCCACGTTCCAAGGAGCGTCTTTGCGCCGCCACCGCGGAGGCTGGACGCGTCCTTTTTTTTGCGTGGCTTTGGGCCGTTTTCGGCTTGCCGGATGATGCGTTCTTATGGAAGTGTTTATCAAATCTACTCCTAATCCAAAAAAGTGGAGTTACGAAGATTAGGGAGAGAGCTGATCAGCATTAAAAAAAAAAAAAGCTGAAAGAGAAACAAACAGACGTGAACTTTGATTGTCGGCGCATTGTTCACTGCTCCGAGATTCTCATATAAGCAACCCCACTGAAATGCACTACAGGAAACGTCGGGAGCCGTACAGCTTCTCTTGCTTCATCAGACCATCAAAGAAATCTCTCAGATGAAACTCTGCAAGGTGCCAGTGAAAAAGAGAAAGGAACCGAAGATGATGACCCAGAATGTACTGCACATGTGCACATTGCGATGGCGATGCTAAAACAATTTATCATACAGTCCTAAACTTACTATGTACGTCAAATAAACCAGTGGGCCTTGTTCACCAACCAGGCTCAAGACATTTCAGTAACACTTGAATCAGGTATAAGGATATGAATCAGGTATAAGGCATTATATGTACATTCATAAAGATATAAAGCCTTTATAATGTATTATAATGCTTGACACAAGCTTTTGTAGCTGTACATAAATGTTCATAATTACACACATAAACTGTTAAACCATCGCATTATAAGCCTTCATAGCACAAAGAGATATAATGTGTTAATGTATGTATAGATGTTCCAGTAGCATGTTCTATGAATAAGAGTCCATGGGCAAGACTCCTAACACTACACTGGCCTCCCTGTAATACGATTCACCCTGTAGGTCGCTCAGGATGAGAACCTCAGCTAAATGCCGTGAACGTTACCTGGTTATAAATGATTGCTAGCTACACAGAAAGTGTCCTGTCTTGTTCTGCCATCTTTGCAGTGGTTCTGAACGGCAGGATTTGGCACAGTGTGCTTCAGTAAAGGAAGGTCACGGCTGTAGTGAGTGTCCTGGTTGTTGGACAAAAAGGGGGAACGATCATTTTTCCCCCCACATGAAGCGCAGCGATGGTGTGTATTTTTAGCTGACATGCTCGACAGGGCCTGCCCACAAGTCCAGGTGACCCGAGCACCACTTCTGACTGCCCAGCCTCACTCGCTCCTCTCGGTACCTCTGCCCCTCTACCTCCATTTCTTTCTCTTTCCTTCTCCAACTGTCTGTATCTCCTGTAACTTTCACTCACCCTACTCCATCTGTAATTTCATGTCTGCATGAATCCTCCTCCCATGGTCAATAAAGCTAGACACCTTTCGCAGCCACATGACAGACTAGCCCAAAAGTAATTCCATCCTGTCCTAACGTGGCATTGGACCAATCGGATAAAACCCAGAACGTTATTTTTACTCAGTAACGTGTTCAGCAGAAGGTGCGACATGCTGTATTTAATGTAAACCCCTGCATTCCTATCAGGTCCCTAAATTTGTCTTTTTCAGCCACGGATTACCGCATCCATGGAGGCTTGCCATTTTTCAGACCGGCCCCCTCCTCCCCGTTTCGCTCATTACGGGCCAAAGATACAGGCACCCTCCTTTTAAAAAATGTATTTGCGCAGGACACTTGATTGATCACCGGCAGCGCAACTCGATTTTTACCGCGGCAGGTAGCGGGGCCCACTTTCCTCCTTCTTCAACCTTTCCTGTCCTTGTACCTCCGGTACCCTGGTGGCCATGTTCAAGCGAGCAGAAAGTTGATTTAAGGATCATAACCGCATCAGTCGCCAACCGTCATCACGGACTGCGGGGGAAAAAAATAGCCCGATGGCCCCGGCTGGGCCGTGTCTTGTTTCCAATGGTGCTGCGGCCGCACCACCGGGGGCCCAAAGTGACACAACTATTAGTTTATTGTTCCATCAGGCGAGGACCTTCATGGCACCCCCGCTCGCCGTTTATGGTGCCCTGATCGCCGGGTCTTTGATATGCAGCCCTTAGGCCTAAAATATGTTCCTCTCCAAAGCTACAGGAGCTATTAAAGCAGTGCCACGCCGCTGGCCGATCAATCAATGCCGGGGGTCCCACGTGGGCCGCGCTCCGCTGGCTGGCCGCGTTCACTGCTTTCATATTAACGGCAAATTTGTCTTGTCGCCGTCCCGTGGCCCTCTCCTGGACAACTTAACTGATGGGAGGAGGAGGATGAGAACTGGCTTTGGCCCATACACGCATACAAGGTGCGGCAAGAGGCAGCTAATAGCTAATAGAGTGGAAGATGAGGACGAGCGCGGAGGGGGTGACATAAACACATGATCACGGAAACAGACATGTGTGCACACATACTGCTGGCAGAAGCACCTGGGAGAGCAGGGCTAATGCAGGTGTCTGACTGAGTGAACGGGTCAGATATCATTTCCTCCGCCCTCTCTTTTCTGTTTTCTTCCTCTTTCTTATCCCTACTGTGAAGATCAAATGTTCTCCTCTTTCTCTTGATCATATACATATTTTTATCTCTTCCAACACACTGTAATAATTCATCACAGGCTCCTTTAGACCCTCTCCAGACCTTTGAACATACATGTCAAAATACTGATCCGTGAGGGAGAGCAAATGTGTCCCGACTTCCTCCAGAAGTTCAAAAGCGCTCTGTTTTTTTTTAGCAATTGTTTTTTTTATTCGTTTTGGTTGAGAGAATATTGAATTAACGTATAACACAAAACAGACAACTGTTATAGCTGTTATATATAAAATACAGTCTACGTACCATTAAATATGACCTTAAGGACGACTTAGTAGGGTCAGCGTTAAAAATACAAGTCTGTTGTTTTGTTTTAGGTACGTAGCAGCATTAGAAAGCGTACACACACATACACAGGCAGTATGAAGTCATCACTCGCACAGCAATGCTAACTATTTTTTGCTGAATATTAGAGATTAGATCTGGGCCCCGATAAAGCTGGTCTACTGGAGCATGAAAAAGTCCAGTGGAGTGTGAAAGAAAAAGGTCATCAATAACTCTAAACAGTGGAGCAGAAAATGTGGCAAATAAGCCAGGACACATGAGCACACACACACACACACACACACACACACACACACTCACACACACACTCACACACACACTCACTCACACTCACACGTGTTTTAACTGCTGCCATGCAAACACTTAACCACCAATGAGATTCAAGGGCGCTGTCTTACTGCAGAATCTGTCCAGCTCGGTCACCTCCGCCCCCCCGCCCAGCCTGCCAGAGTGGTGGATATTATCTAGCTTTCATTTGAAACAAGGCACATCACTAACAGACATCTGAACTGTGAGTCGTGTTGATATAAAAATAAATCTCCTATTTACACGACCAGTCATAAGTTTGGACATTTTCTTAGACACTTCTATCTGAAGGCTTTAGCTGAATAAACCACATTAATCTCATGAGCTCGGTCAAAAACTAAGCAAGCTGCATCTTTTAATCTGCCACCAGAGGAGCTGCGCCAATAATATCATCTCATTTAGGACCTACAATCAGCGCTTTCCCCAAGCTACCATCTTTTCCATCTCTGTATAAAAGATCCAGGAGGCTTACTTTCTTGTTTGGGGATGCATGTTTTATTTTTATTCCGAGCAAGTGTTTGGTTTAATAACGGAAAGATCAATCATGCAAATATTAATATCTACTTTATATTCACACTATTTTCCATGACAACAGGGGGGGGCATCTTTGTTTACTTGGTGTTAGAACTTCCGGTGCAGCTGCTGATCCACTGTTATAGTGTAAGACCTCAGTGATAACACACATACAGTATGAATAGTGTGATATGCTCAGTTAGAGGGGGTCACTGTAACTGGAAGAAGAGGAGGATTCCAACCCAACACAAAACCATAAGAGTGATGGGGGGCACCATATAACTTACATCCACCGCCTTCCGAAGAAGAGGACCTGCACCTGGGGCTGAAACGCTAAATTTAAAACCTCCACCCAAACGTCCGTACGTCTGCTCTTACCATTCTGTGGAGGGGAAGCTGACACCAGAACATCATTACCCAGAGAAATGGCTCAGTTAAATGGCTCCGGTGAAGCGGACACGTTGGGTGCTTGTGAGGCTGTCAGGTAAGACGTTAACCTAAGAGCTAGCTAGTTAGCTATGCTGGCTAATGTTAAATAGCTCGCTTAGCATAGCTACTTTATGATCAGTGTCCACAGCAGTAGCCTCCTTCGGACTTTACTCATGTTATTCACTTTGGACTTTTAAAGAATGAACTGCTTTCAAACATTAAGATCGGAAGTTCTAACACAAAGGCGGAAGAAACAACTCTTGAAAGTGGGCCTGGCGAAATAAGGTGAATATATCCAATGCAAAACATGTGCAGTAATTAGGATGATGGAATGCTTGTGGTCATCCCCCGCAACCAACCACCATCACCACCAACGAAGGTGAATGAACCAAAATGATGGAAACAAGTAAATGTAGATAGATAGATAGGAAATGAGGACATGAGTGAAACTTGCAGTTAGTAAATGTTGCTATACATGCTAATTACTACACGAGTCTAATTAAGATGTAATTAGCGGAATGTCCGTCTTTGTTAATGCAGCCAATCAGGTTGAGTTGCGGTGAGGCAGGCCGAGGCCTGAATAGGCCTATTAGGTAGAAGGAACTATGAACGATTTAAAGATGAACTATTTTAACTGCTCTGTGACTCGATGTGTTCTTATTGGTTGTGTCATTCACAGCGATGGTAACAAAAACCAGTATCTCCTACGTCTGATCGCCCACACGGTGCTTTGCATGTGTTTGCACCCTGACAACGTGAAAATCAATTAACATGAAAATCAGTCAGCAAATCGTATGGGAATGTTTTTAATGAGCTGCACTTTGTGTCTTTCCTAGGTGCCTGGCAATGCCAAAACACACTGCCGTGCCGTCCAAGACACGTAGCATACGTTACTGTCCCGGGCCAGACGTTTACATGGGCCACGCCTGGCCCAAGGGCACCGTGGGTACTCAGAGTGGCTCATTTTTCTTTTCTTTTCTTTTCCTTTTTTTAATGCCTTGAACAAACAATAACAAGACTGCACAAACACTGTTTGTGTTTGCACATTACCTAACCAACCGCACCTCCTCCTCCTCCTCCTGCCTTTCTAGCCTTATCTTATTATGAGGTTGTTTGTCTTAGCCAGAGAGAGAACAGTCAGCGCTGGGGAGAAAAACATATTTAAAAAAAAAAAACAGCAGCCTTGTATGAAAGAGCTTTTGTTACGACGTAGCTGCTCCTTGAGAAAATATTACAGGACGTGCGTAAAGAAATAAACTTCCTGGCGAAACAAGTATTGACTCAGCGTGAGCTTGTGAAGAGGAAAAAAAAAAGCGGGATTCGCTCCGGAGAAGCTGCGCAACAACACACCTAGTGTGCTTTTGGCTTGGCGTCAGGCCAATAGAGGATAAAGAGTGGCAGGAGAAGGATGAAGGATGAGAGAGAGGAAGAGGTGGTGGTGGTGTTGGGAGCGAGTCCCTGTCCTGGGTACAATGTAAGCAGCGAGGTAAAAAGTTTGAACACCTCCGTATTACAGGTTTTGTTGATTCAGGCATCAGAGAACAAACCTAAACAGGCTTATCTGCAGACTTTAGTGCACATATCCAGTTGGTTTGCTGAGTTGAAGTTGTCTTTATTCTCACTTCAGCCACAACATGGTGATGTATGACCAGCGGTGTCCAAACTACTGTATAGGACTGCGTACAGCACTGTGCAGAAGTCTGAGGCAACTTGCTAAAAGCTGTGCATCAGGGCAGTAAGTAGGCTTTGCTCAGTAAAACACCCTTTATAACCAAATATAAATAAACATAAGATTGAAGGACACAGGTTCTTGACTTCTTGCCGCATTCAATCAGCAGCACCTGACCCGTTTACCGAGGTACTGATGTGATAAATCAGGTACTGGGTTGTAGCTGTTGTACACCCTGGACCTCAGCGAGCAGAGCTTTGGAAATGGCGTAAAAGCTAACACACTCCCACACATCAAATCACAATGAATTGTTTATGTTGTGCTTTTTCCCTCTAAATAAACACTCACTGCCCAGATAAACTGCGCTACGTGTCGTTTTCTCAGATGGCCTAAAGCTCCTGCACGGCGCTACGTGTTGCAGAAAGGAAGTTTCACGGTGGCTGTAGGAATTCATACACAGTTTATGGAGGAACAAACAAATGAAGATAATAAGGTTACTCATTCAGGCTGAACAAACACACCAAAACGACTGCAAACGGACACTCGCGGAACATGAGAACATCTTGCCTTTTTCTGAAACTCGACTCCAATTTTTAATATTATATATATATATATATATATATATATATATATATATATATATATACTTATATATAGGATTATAAACTGCATAAGGTATATATTGGGCTTCCCACACGTGGCCAAGTAACTATGGATGTATGTATTCCGAACAAACACTCCCCATATAAACACAAGAATCTATATTTCTCAGTATTATTGTTGGTCTACTCAGTATTTATTATATAGTATCAATATTATTATGTAATATTAGTGTACTGTGTATGATGTACAGTGTCTATTCTGGGATCTAAAGGAGACACAATAAGGAGACAAATGTGTGTGTGGGGCTATTGTACACCAAGGCAGCACCTCCATAAATACAATCACTAATATGTATGTGTGGTATCGATGTCCCCAAACCTTTGACGGCACGTATAAGGATGTGTGTGGATGCGTGTGGATGCATGTGTAAGCTTCTTTCCCTGCATATAAAAGTCCACCATGTCTAGTGCTGGAGGGGTATAAAGCCCTCCCAGCATTGGGGCTGTGGAGCACTGGAGTGATGGACCTTCATGATGATGATGAGCTGGAGTGAACCAATACTGATCATCCAACATCAGCACCCGATCCCACTAATGTCATTCTGAGTGCTGAATGCAATCAAATCATCACAGCATTGTTTTTCCAAATCTATTAAGCTCTTATTGTGGCTAAGGAGGGCAGGGGGGGGGGACTTTTGGACATGCATGTTAATGAGTATACATGTGTGTATATGTGCCAGTGCTGTTTACCCTGAGTGAGAGAGTGCAGAGGCAGGTTCTGGTTGGGCTGGATGGACAGCAGGCCTTGTCTCTGTAGGCTGAGCAGGTGCTGCTGCTGCAGCTGCTGAACCTGAAGGAGCTGCTGCTGGAAGGCCAACTGCTGAGCCGACACCTACAGAGAGTGGGGGTGGCAGTGAGAAACACACACTACAAATCATACTTCCACACACACACATATACAAACACGTGCAGGCGCGCGGCAGGTACGTCCCTTCCGCTCTTAATTAACTCCGAGTTGTGACAAACAATGAAACAACATAGTTAATCATTCATAATAAGAGCCGCAGGATTTTAATTACGGCCATTCATAATTCAGCAAACAACGTGTGAGTGAGAGCAAGTCTTTATCGTCTGCAGTATCAAAGCGCTGATTAGATCATAGAGACGTACAGCGCGCTGCAGCTGGGCTTCACCCCGAAAGGCCTGCAGAGGATTCGAAGGGTCAAACTAATACAAATACAAAATAGAGGATTTAAAAAAAATCGCCACCTACAGACACCAGCAGAGCAGTTTAATGGGATCGTAATATAATAACCTGATACGGTAATTCTTTATTTCACTAATAAAACAGATGCAGCAGGAAGAAAAAACGAGAGGAAAGAGAAAGTGGTGAAAAGGGGAGCGCATAGTAGGAAGGAAGGGGAGAATGAGAAAAGAGAAAGAGAGGAAGAGGAGGGGGGAAAAAAAGAGGAAAGGGAGAAGGTAGTGAAGGAGAGCAGGAGGGAGGGTGATGGAGAGCAAAACGCTGCGCTGGTCGGAGCAACAAACAGGAGGAAATGATCTAATATCCCCAATCTGTGCTGAATCAAAACAAATGGACGATACTGTGGAGATAAGAGAGGAGGCTGCTTAAAGGGGAATTCCACTGACTCTCGAAATCTCGGCAGAGTCACATGGTCAGGAAGCAAAGGACACATTAGGACACATTCAGGGTGGTTTGATCTGAAATGCTCTGGTCTAGAGAAACTTACCAGGAGTCAGGATTGCTCACAGTGGTACGGAATGGAACCAGACGTCCACCTCTATAAGCTCGCTCTCGGAAAGTTACTATGTGAAATTGATGTTATGATTGTTTTAGGGTAGTTTTGGAAGGGTGGGGAGGTATATGCAGAGTGTTAGAAGGCAAAATGCTACCCAAAAAACTTTACAGGTCATTTGGATAGTAAGGAAAATGAATAGAAAGGTTATATATCTGTATATCATCAATATTAATGCCTATAAATAGTGTCTCCTGGTTCCGACCACCACCAGTGTAAAGTCTTCCAAGTTTCTCTCTGATTAACCATTTCACTTCAGACCACTTTATTTACATCTCAGTGATGTAACTTTGCAGATGTTCAGAAACAGTAGTGGAATTCCCCTCTTACCCAGCCAAAACATCTTTTATGACTTTGTCTGTAAACTCTCGACAGCTCCAAAACCTGCTGTGAAGTTCAGGCAGACGTTAGCCAAACGCTACCAAGGTCTCTCGGTGTGTGTGCGCGTGGGTTATCAAGAGTCAGCATTGTGTAAGAGCGAGTGTGTGTGTGTGTGTGGGGCATTAAAGCACACCCTGGCTGCTGCCAAGCTGTGTACCGCACCCTCTTCCCAAACACAGGATGCGCCGCTGTGTTTACTGCTCCCGATTGAAGGCAAACAAAAAAGGTCTCGCTGCACCACGGCGGCCGGGTCACTCACATGGGCCCTGGAGCAGAGCTGAACCCGCCTGATAAAGAACTCTCTCTGCTTTAGTCATGCCGTCTACAAAGTGCTTACTGCAGAGCAGCAATTAACACAATGTGTGGCTCGCATACAATGCAGAGAGAGAGAGAGAGAGAGAGAGAGAGAGAGAGAGAGAGAGAGAGAGAGGCTCTTCCACTTTCATTTACAGCCAAACTGGACGGTTATTCAGAGACAAGGTGGGACAAAGAACTTATTTAATAGGATATTACAGAGAAACCTCAATAACTAAATGTTCTAGTATGCCGCGTGTCCATTCTTTTCAGGAAACTCACTCTTTCCGGTTGGTGTACTAAAAACTACAAACCTCACTTCTGGAAAAGTTGGTACATTTTGTAGAAGGCAATAAAAACACGAATCTGTGATTGGTTAGTTCTCCGTAACCTCTATTTAACTGAGTAAAGAAACTGCTTTTATTGTTTGGGCTGACCAGCTTCACTGTGTTTTGTAAATATAAGAATTGGAAACAGGTCAGGGAATCTTGATGGGGTATAAAAGGAGCTCCACCAAAGGCTGAGTTTTTTTTACAAGCAGAGATGGTTGTGGTTCACCACTTGTGCCACACTTGGTGAGAGAATCATCAAATGGTTCAAAAAGAACATTTCTCAGCAAAGGAACTCATACACCATACGTAGTGCTGTGAAAAGATTCCGGGAATCTGGAGAAATCTCAGTGCGTGTAAGGCAGGTCCAGAAACCACAGCTGAATGTGAGCGAGCTTCGAGGCCTCAGGCAGCCCTGTAGACTTGGAAATAGTTCGGAAAACCGTCATCACTCACAACACGACATGGGTGATCTGCATATGTGCAAAGGCACCGGTGACGTGGAGTTGGGATCTGGGATTTTAGAGAGACGTCTGCTGCCATCAACACAACGTCTTTTCCTGGGAAGTCCATGGTTATTCCAGCAGGACGGTGCCAGGTCTCATTCTACATGTGCTACAAAAGTGTGACTTCATAGATACGGTCCGTGCGTGTGCTTTACTGGCCTGCCTGCATTTCAGATCTGTCCCCTATTGAAAATGCATGGAGCGTTAGGAAGGGGAGAATCAGATGATGAGCTCGGACTGCTGAGCAGCTGTCACTCGCAAACCTGCAGCAATCAGTACCCTCAGTACACAAACTAATAAACGGTGTAATAAAAGGAAAGTGTAATTAAATGCCCCAACTATGTTTTAATCTGTTGCAGCAAATTTTATTTGATTTATTTATTTTTTATTTTTTTTTTATTTAATTTTAAAACATTTTAAATTGTATTTGTGTTCTTGACAGGTAAATAAAGGTTTAGGCACATTGTTTTATTACATTTCATCCTCTAAAATAAACAGGGTTTGGTGTCAAACGCTTTGCTCTAAAACAACACTTTAGAGTCAGAACTGTTCTCAGGGGAGGTGAAGGTAACCAGACGTCCCCCTCTAAAAGCTCCCTCACAGAAAGTTCCTACATGAGGTGGTTCTGAATACGCTGCCTGATGTCTGAGACGCTGTTTATGATAGTCTGGAGAAGATTTCAGCCTTAAACTCCATTCATGGTGGAGGGATACAGGCTGCAGGGCGCTGTGAGGCAAAAAATAGTCCCCCAAAAGAAAACTTATTATTTCCAGGTTTTTCCATGATCAACATTCCATATAACACTCAGAAGACACGTGTAGATGTGTAGGTTCACTGGTGGTTTTAGAAGACTGGATTTGTGTTGTAGGAACCAGGGGTCACCATGTCTATCACCACCACTGTAAAGACGTTTGAGGCTGAGAAATCTCTGCAATCACTCTATTTACATTTCAAGGACTAAAATATTCATTCTTTATTAAAAATGGTGGAATTTCCTTTAAGGCCCCTTTAAGAAAAATGTTTCCTCCCAACAAATTTGGCCAAAAATGTACTAAAATGTTTTTGGGGGTTGGGCATGCACTCACAAGACAAACTCCTGGAGCCCTGGAGTCCCCCAACAAAAGCCCCGCATTGACACAGTCCCATCTGAGCAAATGAGAGGTTAATGCCAAACGGCACACGAGAGAGGAGGTGGGGAGACAGAACGGAACGCAAGCTTCTGACAAACGTGATAAAGAGTGACACTGGCAGACCCTTTCATTGTCTCCACTCCAATCGTGAAGTTAAAGATCTTTGAAAAACCTCAAAAAGGGAAAAGGGGGGTGAAAAAAGCGATG
The DNA here is from genome assembly GCA_034552555.1 of Semaprochilodus insignis. Classification (NCBI taxonomy): domain Eukaryota; kingdom Metazoa; phylum Chordata; class Actinopteri; order Characiformes; family Prochilodontidae; genus Semaprochilodus; species Semaprochilodus insignis. The sequence continues at coordinate 39,940,729 of CM067476.1, forward strand.
TCTTTAAAATGAAAGAGAGGCACAAAGCAACAACAGGGGGTTATTGTGCGGAGGCCCCACGGGAGGGAGTCGCGGAGTGATTCTTCTTCTTGTCTTTTGATGGCTCCACGAGAAATCCAAATGGATTAAAAAAAGGGAGAGTGAGGGAGCGAGAAAAAAAACATCGGGGAGAGGAACAAG
>CM067476.1:39941056-39957408 GCA_034552555.1 Semaprochilodus insignis
AAGCCTCTTGAGGGCTGCATCAATTTCCTGTGATCAAACATAATGCGCTTCAAAAAGTTGTTTTCTTTTTATTCACTGTGGCCCATTCAGCTGATCAATTGTGGCTTCTTTTTGCTATGCACCCCCCCACCCCCTTCTCCCTCCCCTCCCCTGTTTTACCCCTCCCTCTCCATCGCCGCCCTATCCATCTGACACTAGAAATGGAGAGGGAGGGAGGGAGGGAGAGAGAGAGAGAGAGTGACAACTTCTATCAGAGAGGAGAGAAACAGTGCTGTCACGTTGATTTATGGAAGCGAGGCACCACAACTTGTCCAAACTGAAGCCCCTAGTTCATTAATTAGCAAGCCAGGGGACTTTGAAGTCGGTGTGCTTGAGCGTGCGCACGCGCCCGTGCATGTGTGTTTTACATTGGGTTTAATTTATACACTCAGAGAGTGAATGTGACTCTCCGAGGGGAGAAAAGTAAAAGTCTGAAATTCCCTGATTGTCTTTGAACTGCTTCTGACCGAGCAATAATCAGTTCTTTTGTCCAGAGCAATGCCTGCATCCGCCAGTCATTAACACACAGCCACTGTAAATGAGACCAGGCTCAAACTAGAACAGAAAAGGAGGAGGAGGGGGAGGCGGGGGGTTAGAGAAGGGTAGAAAGAGAAAGAGAGAGAGAGAGAGAGAGAGAGCAAGCTGATATCTCACAATTACATGCCTCCTCTCCTTCTGCCATTTCCATGTTAATTATCCTGGTAGCCTCTTCGAATTATGTGCTATACATTTCTGCATCTCTTTTTCTCTCTGTCTTATTAGCTGCTTCTTCAGAGGGGAGGCATTTGACAAGTGTGCCTTCCGCAGCAAAATATGCATATTTTTGTCAAAGGAAGGAAAAGAAAAGAAGGGGGGGGCACAATTCAAGCCTCATGGAGTGGTGTGCGAGAAGTCCTTTTTCACTGGGAGCAGAGTAACCAATGGAATAGGACCCTCACTTCACACAATCGCTATTACTGTGTTTATATTCTTTGCAAATACTGAAGAGCCACATGTCATATAATACTCTGGGAAGCTACGAGTACAGTGTTTTAAATACAACTGCACTGCACTAAATCCACTTAAGCAGGACTAGTTTATGCAGTCGGCCACTGTTCTTTAAGTTAGGGGTTGACACCGTCTCTTGTGGGCCACTGGCCCACTTTACTCGGGGATTTTTGGGTTTTTTCCCTTTTAACAAGCTACTAGACCAGTTTCAGTTTTAGTCATTTCACAAATATCCACTATCGGCAACAAAACATGACTTTCCTCACTGTGCCAGATACGGAGCCCGTTTAGTCGAATACCAAAATAAGTGGATAAAATCAAATCTGTGGTGACTGAATCAATATTTTAATAAATTAATAAATGTTTCCTCAAATCAAATTCTGCCAGAATTCATCCACTGTATCCACCAGGCCGGGCAATAGGGTGATAATCGGACGTTGTAAAAAGGCAATAAATGTTTTGGGGAAAAGAGCCGAGAGAGAACTAGAGAGGGCTGATTAGGCTAAGTTTATACTTGACGCAGTGTAAGTGACGTGGGGGTGTGTACACCAACAAGGATGCCTGACCTCACAACAATGATTCTGATCTCACATGCTGGACTTTGCATGAGGGAAGTGAGAGCAAAACAAACGATAGAAAGTATAAATAAGTAAATCAATCAATAAATAAATAAACAATAATCAATCAGAAATAATGTGCTAGTTATTTTTAGATATTGCCCAAACCTCGAATCCCCTGCTCCGTCTAATGTTCTTACTAATTAACCGTTTTTAATAAACTGCTTTGAATAAATTATGCATGTTTGCCGTTTGTACGATCATTTTGGCCATTAAAAAAAAATATTTTTTTTTTTCTTTTATAACCAGATCTTTCTTCCATGACGGATGGCATATCCTTAAACATACTCAGAACAGCATACTGTGCTGTAATGAACCATAATACCAGTAAATATCACCACATCTCTCACTTCTAAGTGCTACAGGGGGTAATAAAGAAGCTGGGGGTGCGGCGTACCTCTTTGCTCTGCTGTTTGCTGCCATGTTGTTGCTGGAGGAGTTGGAGATGGAGCTGTTCCTGCTGCTTCTTATAGAAGTCCTGGAGTTGCTGCTGTAGACACAAAGACACTTTAGTGCCTGATATGATCTGGTGGGTAGTAAAGGACGCTGTGTTCTGAAAGTGTGGGTCATACAGTGTTGAAGCAGCTGCAGGCAAGACTCATTCAGAATGTGCAGCACCTGAGGCTGTTCAGAGAAATGAAGGAATGTATGTGTGTGTATATATCACCTGCTTTAACATTTGCACGTCTTATGAAGCAGCATTTCTAGCTTAGCCAGGTAACTTTAAGCTCAGATTGATCTAACCCTGGAGTGTTTTTGTCTCATAGCAGTGGATCTCTTTTTATGGGAGACATCAACACCACGACTACATGCATAAGCTGCTCTGGGTAAGTATCAGATGTTGGATTTTAAACAGCAGCGATCAATATTGCTTTTCAGTGGAGGAAACGAATAATACAGTGAAAGACAGGAATAATATAAAGCACGTCTTCCTCCAGTTAGCGCTAACCCAGTGGCAGGAGAGACGGTGCTGAACTGTATTGTTATGAATGCTTGGCAAGGAAGCTTTAAGCTTGATGTTGAGTAGTCAGTCACTGATCACGTGATCATGACACAACCACATGGATGCCTCCAAGAAGACAACAGGAGAGGAGCCCATTGATCTCGGGGTCAAAATAACTGCAGTCTGCTTAAATAACTGCAATCAGGCGACTGTGTAATAGTAATGTCGAAGGCCTCAGCCTTCTGTTCTCCTTCTGTTTATCTTAAAGTTTTACTGTAGAATAAAAGTGAAGACACCAAATTATAAACTAGCCCTCATGGAATTATACAGTCCACTTTAAAACCCTTCAAAATGGAGCTTTACAGGAGGATGAAGCAGCTTTCTTAACCTGCAGTGGAGCTGATAGAACAAGGTTTATTACTAAGCAGGTTTGGAGCAATTCTATTGGTCGGTCCCTCATGAATATTCACTAAGCTGAAAGGAGAACTAGAGCTTTTACACTGTGCAGGAAAAGAGATCAAAGTTTTTACACCACTAAATATATATTAGAGGTGGAGATAATGGAGAAATATCATACTGTGGTACATCAAGAGTATATGTGGTATATCAGGATTTGGACTGCTGGAGCTGTTAAGTGTAAGACTGTAGAGTCTTTAAGATCACCAACAACATCCGTTTAGATGGGGGTGTCTAAACGTTTGACTGGTAATGTATCTAAAGCTGGGTTAATGAAGTAGTAGATCTTGTTAACTACCATCATAAAACAGGTTAACAGCGGTAGCTGTGGTTTGCATTTTGGGAAGCTGAAACTTAAACACCACAGGAGTGTTTCAGAAAGCGGTATTCCTCGGGACTGCACAATAGCCAGACAGCTAAGGGAAACTCCTGATGAGCCAAAAGTAAGGTTCACTGAGAAGTCCTGCTTTATGAAATACCCCTCAAACAGCGTATAATGTATAGACTTGCTGTAACACGAGGGTGTGTTGCTGCTGCAGTACGAGTTTGTGTGTGTTCCTGTATTTAACCCTTTATAAGGCTTTATGTTCAGGTATTTAGGGCTTTATTGGTGCTAATGATGGTAAATATGGTTGTAATGGCCCATGATTCTATTATTGAGACTGGAGTTGCAAAATCTGAATGAAGAAAGAATGATCATGTTGCTGCCCAGCTTGCTAATGAGGCTGTAGAGTGTGATGTTAATTGGTGTTGGTTGTTTGTGAACTTACACAGCTGGATTGGATGCTATAATATTTAGAAATCCCACATTGTCACATTTTTGCAATTTGATGTCCCAGTGCCTGGTTAGAAATGGTCTTAATAGAAATGCCAACATTTTGCTGGTCCTAACAAGAAAACATCACCACAAAAACTGCCTTTTGGTCACTAAGGTTAAGAATTGGAATGGGTTTAGGTGTAGGGTTAGCAGTGTAAGTAATGCTTACTTGGCTTCAATGAGATGAGTCAGTGTAGGCCCTCAGAGTAAGAGGGTAATACAGATGTGTGTGTGTGTGTGTGTGTGTGTGTGTGTGTGTGTGCGCGCGCATGTACCTGCTGTAACATGAGGGCCTGTTGCTGCTGCAGTAGGAGCTGGAGCTGTTGAGGGCTCAGGACCTGTTGCTGGAGAATCTGCTGCATCTGCTGAGGAGTTATTACCTGCGGTGTCATCATAGCCACTGACACAGGCACCTGCAACACAAACGATCGGCATGGTTTAAGAACACAGAGTAATATTATACATACAGTAACAGCAGCAAACAGACCGCAGAGATCTCTGTATACAGTACTGGGTAGCAGTCAGAGACCACCCTTCACTCCCAGGTAACACAAACATGAAATTATACAATTATTTAGGAGGTATTTCTTAAGTGATCTGAGGGAGGAAAAAACGAGTGAAACTGTGCAAGACCTGGTAGACCACCAAAACTGGTCCCATCAGATAAACTTAAAGCGCTTAAAGCCTTCATCTCTGAGAGAGAGAGAGAGAGAGAGAGAGAGAGAGAGAGAAGGGAGAACATCAAGCTGCTTCAGATCTGAGAACATCCACAGGTGTTTCTGTCCATCCTTCCACTGTGAGTGGACACCTCAACGCTATGGAGGTCTGAAAGGAGGTGTAGCTGTGTAAGAAGCTCCTCACTGAGAAAAGGAGACACACATCCAACAAAGAAGCTGCTGGTGTTCTCAGAACAATGGACTGACCACCCCAGAGTCCAGAACCTCAACACCACTGAATGTGTTTGGGGTTATCTGGGTGGAGAGAAGAAGCAGATGATGCTAAACCAGCTTCTAAGACTGAACTTTGGAGGTGTGTCTCTTTGAGTCTCCTGAAAAGAATGGAAGCTGGAATGAAGGTAAAGAGATGACACACTGAACACTGATATTACGCTGACAAATGAAGAGCGGCCTTTGACTTTTGCACAGTGCCGTATGTAGTACCAAACACATGGTCGTAACCTGGTTCTGTGCTGATGGTACTCCTCCTACAAGCAATCAAAGACGGGCTTGGATGAAAGATGCAAACAGAGAGAGAGACACACATGCAAACACAGAGAGTGGCCTTCAACAAGCCCCCTATCCCAATAGGCAGCGTGCTCCACTCCAAAAACAAGGCCACTAGCCATTAGCCTAGAGTGCTTCTCTTCTCTTCATTGTGCCAGCCTGAATGTGTTTTGTGATTGTTTTCCTCTGTTTATCTTTTTCTTTCGGCTGTTATGAGGGTCCTGTTATGCTGCAGTGTTATAACTGGTACATGAGAGGGAATAAAGTGAGGGTAAAAAAAATCAAATCGAATAAATAAATAAATAAATAAACAAATTAAACAAATACAATAAAGCCTGTCAGTTAGACTTCAATGCAGACCATTGCTCATGCTATTCATTAAGATGTCGTCAACAACAACAACTGCGGAATGCATAAACAAACATGCCCTCTTTTAGAACAGCAGCGCAGATAAAAAGGTGTGAGTGTACGAAGCGCAGAGAGCAGTGTGATGTGTGCTGACATTGAGAGGGTGCTCATACACAGCTGACAGCGAGCCTTAATTGCTGGAGAGGCTCAGTGAAATCGGCGTGTTTGTGTGCGTGTGTCCGTGATGTGCGATCCCATTAAAATGCTCGCTTTGGTGACAAACGACAACAGAGATGAACTTGAGAACGTGTTACAACTGGACACTGTTTTCATTTCCAGTCGAAACGGTCATTACATTATTCGTTTTCTGGAGATGTTGCTGAGGAGGTAAGACTGTTCAGTCAGTTGCACCAGGCAAAGGAATGGAATGAACACTGGAATTCCTAAATCAGGAAATGTGGCTGCTAACAACCACCTGGAAGACCTGATAGACCACCAAAACTCTCCCCACCAAATAAACAGCACTGAAAGCTTTCAAATTTGAGAGAGAGAGGAGCGTCAAGCTGCTTCAGATCCGAGAACATCCACAGGTGTTTCCGTTCATCCTTCTGCTCTGAGAAGACACCTCAACGCTATGGAGGTCTGAAAGAAGGTGCAGCTGTTCAAGAAGCTCCTCAGTGAGAAAAGGAGACAGGCCAAAAAGAAGAAACCTGCACTAGAACACATGGAGTAAAGCTTTACAGACTGATGAGCCTAAATGACTCATGGACTGCGTAACCAGTTTCTAAGACTGAACTTTGGGGGTGTGGCTTCAGGAGACTCGGGAGACTCTGTAATTAAGGCTGGGCAATATGACAGTATTGTATTGTCATATATAACGTTTGCAGTACCAACCGCGTATTTCAATACAGAGTGAGGATTATTGTACTTAGTGTAATGTAGTCTGTAGAGCATGCAATAAAATCATCGCAGTTCTGTAGTATATGGCAGTAACTACGTTCTATTGTGTCTGTTCAGCCTTATTAAGTCTCAGAATACTCTAAACACTGTAATGCGAATCAAGTATTGTGAAAATGCCTGTAATTATTTTGATATGTTGCCATATTGCCCATCATTTGCTGCGACAGAGTAGACACAGTATAAGTACTAGTATTCAGTATTTAGCAGGTGGGATTTTATTTAGTTTATTTCAGGTGTGTCATTATTGTTAAATACGTTTTCAGTCTTTTTTCCTGACCAATTACTTTTATTTAATGGTCATTTTTTGGTTTGTTTCTGTTTGTCGGGTGCAGTGCTCATTCTGTGGATCTATGCCCGATGGGCCAGTCGCAGGGTGATATCCTTCACCAAGTCTACTGTATCTTTGTGTCATAGTCTTTGACGCCCCCATTGAATTTTCAGGCATGTAATTGAAGCCTCTGGAGCTCCTGCACCCCCAGAAAGGGCGTTTTTCTTGGTTTTTTTTGGGCTGTTCTTTTGACGGCCACCTGCATATATATACGGCCTAATTTGGCCTACTTTTAAGAGTAAAACAAAAACAAACCACCTTTAATGAAGGGCTTGCACGCCGGCGGCGCTACAAAGGGCAAAGGTGTCAAACAAGAAGCTTGGCCCGACCCATAAACACTGTGCGGCTTTGACAGCCAACATAACATGTGAACGTGGTTAAAGGGCATATGTGTTGAAACAGAAAAACACATGCGAGGACACTGTCCACCCCCCCAACACACACACACACAGGGAGTCGGAGGACAGCTCAGTTTTAAACGGCCTGGCGCTACTACATCTTAATATGCGGTCCGTCTTGACTTTTTCACATGGCTTGTCGCCCGATTTGCATAGCCCGCGCCCCCCGATTTCCTCATTTCCCAGTCATTATGCGCCCATGTCCTTACTGCTCGGCATCACTAATTTTGATGAACTATTTTGAAGGTCGGGGAGGCGGATGAGAACAGAGAGAGGGAGGGAGGTGGGCTGTTTTAACGGCCTCTGATGAGACAGGCGTGAGCTTTAGCGTTGTAGCGTTGAGGGAAAGAAAGCACCCTGTTTGTGTAACTGGTGTGGTGTTTCTACTCTGATTAATCCGGCAGTATCGTCTTCATACAATACCCACATCGTTTACTGCCGCATTACAGAGTAGGCTGCTTAATAGACGACTTTTCAGCCGGTCTGTTAAATATTACTGTTTCAAACACTTTGGTTAAATGAAATGGTGCAAAAATAACACGGCGCAGTGCTGAACAGTCGCGTTGTAAATTGCGATCCCTAATTAATTTCTTTATTTTTACACCTTCCGTGTACACTGACACCAGTGTTCACACCTCCCAGTCTCCAGCGCGAGTGTGTGCGTATGTGTGGAGTCGGTAACTACTGCTCCACACCCTGAGCCCTAGCGAGAGGCTATTACAGCCCCCGCTTTATTACCCATTACCAGTGAGGTCATTAGCTGGGAGAGGGATTGTACTCTTCTTAACCTATTGATCATGCTAACTACTAGCGTTTAATCCTCCACTGAGCGAGCCGGATCTGCTTAAGACAGGGAGCCGGGGAGGGGCACTTAAACTGAAAAATATCGCCCCGGTCACCGCTACACAGCCACTTCGCTCCGAGAGAGAGAGACGGAGAGGCTGTTTTCCATACGGGAACCCCATTTCTCTCTTTGCACAGAGGAGCACTGTAAAAGAAACATTGTGAGTGGTAATAAGTGGCCGTTTTAATTGGGACAAGGAGGAAAACTCATCGGAATCCTAACTCAAATTTGGGCCGTTCCTGACGGTTTGAGATTACTTCAGCTGTCAACAGGACGTTTAACAGCAAAACCTGTTTGTCTAAAAAAGAAAAAGAGTGAAAGAGAGCAGGAGAAGGGGAAGTTAAAGGAAGAGGGGAGTGTATGGATGCCAGAGATTGCTGACATTTATGAATTTCTGAAGGGAGTGGCATCAGCCAGGTGTGTGCCGTACATAAAACAACACGTGTGTACGTGCATGCACATGCTAGTGAAACATCTCTCACAGCTGTTACTGTAGGCTATTTACTAGTGCAATCTTGCACTGAACCGACTCAAAAAACATCTGCTACAGATATTTACGCCCAAAAACTGTTCTGAAAATGAGCATTTAATAATGATAATATCATCTAGTTCAAGAGTCCAGCATACTCCTATATAGAATAGCAGGTCCTGTGTCTAACACAAAACTTATTGAGGCATTACATCTCATTTTGGACTGTAATCCCTATAAGGTGGCTTTTGCAAACATGTCCAGCACGAATAGAAGCCCAACGAAGCTAAATGCTCAGCTGAGGAGCAGAGGCTATCAGCCGCTTGGTTAAAAAGGACACTTCAGCAGAGCACACCCAGGCCTAATGAGGAAACATCTGACATCCATCCGACTCACTGATACTGTCTTAATGAAGAATACCCTCGCCCAAAAGAGCAAAAGGTCTCGCGTACGTGTGCGCAAATGTACAGGTAGAGAGAGAGAGCTTGAGAGAGAGACAGAGACAGAAAGACTCTCCTGGTGGCAGGGGCAATTAAGATGAATGGTGGGAAAAAAAGTGGGTATGACTTCAATAAGAACCTTCTGAAGAAGTTGAAACGGCCATAGAGGAGCGCAGAAACAGGTTGGAGAGGAAAAGAGAGAGCGAACGAGTGCAAAGGGGAAAAAAAATATATCAAATTTTAATGCTCCCCGGTGTCATCTTGTTTTGTCAGGACATCAAACGGAATGGCGGAGCGCAACAGAAGAAGCCCTTAAGAAATCAGAAGAGCCAGGGCTGTGTTTGAAGAGCCGCACGCTCTACCTTTGTCCGCGACGCCGGCGCTAACGGTCACTCGGCCACGGGAAGCCGCTGGAGCCGCAGAGCGGAAACGAGGATTTCACACTCTGCCTCGCGCCACAGCCGAGCGCGTCAGGGTGATTAACCACCAACAAGACTGGAGTGACTCGTTTACATCACTCTCATGCGTTAATAAACGACACAAAGAGGGGAAGAAGCAGCATGCTGCCAAAAGTAATCCCACCACGGCCTGGGGTAGATATATTAGGGTGGATATATTAGTAATATTAGTAATAGAATAATAACAGTACTACTGATGGTAATGATGATCACAGGTAACGATAGCCCTAGTAGCACTAGTACTATTATTAATGCTACTACAAAGGCTTTTATAAGGGTTCTTTAGTAAAGCAGTGTCTCTATATAGAACCCTAAGTACTTAAAGTACCATTTTAATGCAATGGTCATACGGTTCTTCTCTAAAAACACTGCTGTTTGTTATGAGTGTACTAATAATAGTAATAATAAGCTTACTATAATTATAACAGTATTATTTTTTAGTATTGTATAATAATAATGATAATATTAATGCTACTAATAATAATAATTAGCATCATCAAGTCTTCTTGTGAACATATATCTGGTCACTCTGCTGCCCCAGATCGAATTTAAATGAGAGAGAACGAGACAGAGAGAAAGCCCTACAGTATGAGAGAAAGCAGTGAGCAAGTCAGCATCAACAGGATAATCAAAGACGCATTACTCCCCTTCCCATTTAGCGAGAGGGCTCTGGGAGCGCAACTGTACAAACACCACGTCCCGATTGCGTTTTAATTCACTCTTATAGCACAAACAAACAAGTTTTTAGGCAGAGCTGGATCGCTCTCTCTTTTTTTTATTCAGGAAAATAAACAGATGATGGAGAAGAAGGGAAAGAGGGAATTACATACCAACACAAGCACTAGAGCTCCACTCGGGGCAGCCTGCTCGCTCGGCCACCTCGGCCTGTTACAGGTGCCCCATGCTGAGCTGGAACCCCTGCAAAAGGCCCTGGGGGCCTTCTTGACACACATACTGCTGGTGCCCTACTGGGCACACATATTGCAGATGCCCTGCAGTCCTCTATTAGGTGTGTCGGCCTTACAGACACTGAGACTGTCACTCCGGCTATCTCAGTATCTGTCAGTCATAATTCATCTGAGGTTTCTGTCATTACTGCCTTGTCATTTGGAATCACTCAGTGCTGCGTTCTACCAGCCAGACCACATACAGTACGCCAGAACAAGGGTATTAAAACCACTGTGTTTGTTTTCTTACCACCATTTCCTTGTTAAGTAGACCTGCACACCCTGCACCTGAACCCACACCCCCCCAACCACCACCCTTTTAAGCACATCACGCACAACTTACGCCAAGCAGGATGACCCTCTGTTCACTCTTTTCTGCACCCCCTTCACAGCTGTGTTTGATATGATTTATGGTTTACCAACTCGGCGAGGTTATGCAACGCCACACGTGCTTTTGGATGCGCTAACTGGCATCAGCCGAGATTTAATTAAGATCACACGCCTTACAAATCCCCCTCACAACCCCCCTCCCAAACCCAGAATTTACTCTGAGACAATGGTCGCCGCCGCATCCCACACCCCCCCTCCACCCCCGAGCGGATAGTTTCCATTCCCGGCGACGGAGAACCACGGAGACGCTAATCCACGTTTCCATGACGCCAGACGCTGGTTTAGCTGATTTATGCGTGTGTTTGTGCTGTTTGTTTTTCTTTTTGTTCTTTTTCCTTCCTTCAGATGTGTGAATCCAATTAATACTGATAAGAGGAGGGCAGATCCTGCAGTCGGGGGGGGTAAAATAGACAGATCTGACAGGCACATCTGGCCAACATGGAATTTACTGCGGGTAGCGAGAGATAGAAATCAGAGATGACTACATTGGTTTACTAAAAACTGTTCCCTAGCAGCTGCAGAGTTCGCCAAGGAACAAATAAACACAGTCGTCTGAGCCAAAAGGGCTGCTGAAAATCTGCTGCTGCATATCATAAAATTGTCCCGTGAAACAATTTGTCACGATAGTGCTTGTGTAGAAGGTTCTCTCACCTGGGGTGCATCATGGGAGAAGATATTGGGGGGTGGGGAGGTGGGGGGTGGGGGGGATCTTAGACTTGGGGAAACAATTGCTCTCAGACTTTCTCTTTTTTCTTCTCAGTGTGAGGGAACAGAAGGGAACAGCTGGCACTGCTGTATGTGTCACTACCAAACTATTCTCATCTCCCTATAAAGGCTTCACAACTGAATGAAGTGAGGATGACTTCTGAACGAAAGGCTGGAATGTAAGATCTGCCTGGATTCTTTCAGTTTAGCACAACACACATACAAATGTTCCCATGTATTTGTGTGTGTGTGTGTGTGTGTGTGTATATATATATGAGAAACATACTTACAATGTAAGTCAATGTAACCAGACTTTTTTTAAAAGGTGATTTTGGACCTTATCTTCTTATCTTTCTGTATACACACAGACACACACACACACCCCTACCTAAGTACCTGTGTGTAATTACCTATATGTCTGCGTCTGTGTGTTTGTGTGTGTGTGTTAGAACAATATGTCGCATATGCATATGATATACATACCTAATATCTAATAACAACGAGAACAATAATCACATATAAGCATTTATATATAGAAGTGAATTTTCCTAATTGATCCTAAATCTAACATCAGTAGTGAAACACATGAATGGTGGCATATATACCTACTGTCGTAGCAAAACCTTGTATCTACAAAACGATAACCTTACAAGAGAAACATCCTTATAATGTAAGTTAATGTAACCGGACTTTTTAAAAAGGTGATTTTGGACCTTTTCTTTTGGTCAGTTCATCAAAAAATGTAACACAACTTGAGAAGAAACATTTCCAATTAATTTCAGAAACTGAAAAATGACAGAAATGGAGAAACAAGGTTTTGTTCTGCCAGCAGCAACATATAAAGTATATGTCGTACAAGAGAAGGCAAAATTATTTTACTACACGTTAATAAGAGAGATTTTATTCCAAGTAACTGGAATACAATGAAATTGGTGTTATGGAAAAATGCAACATACACTACAACACACGTTCCATATTACCATATATATATATATATATATATACACACACACACACACACACACACACATACACACATACAGCTAATATATATATTAGCTATATATACACATATATACACACATATACACACATACAGCTAAGTATGTGTGTGTGTGTGTGTGTGTGTGTGTGTGTGTATGTTTTTTAGAGCAATATCACATATGCATATGATATACACACCTGTATCTAATAACAGAATAATAATCTAATAATCTAATAAACATCTATATGTAGAAGTGAATTTGTCTAATCCTAAATCTAACCTCAGTTGTGAAACAGTTCTGCTGCTTCAGGTCCTAAAAATGCACCATGATGTTTTTTACAAACTCCAGACTGTTTTGTTAGTCCCAGGATAAACCTGCAAAAGTACGAAAACAAACTCTCTCGCATGCATGCACTCTTTTAACTGCTCACTCACTCACTCTCTCTCTCCCCAACTTCTCTTTTACACAAATACACACTCTTTTTTTTTCACTTTCGTTCTCTCTCACTCACACCCACCCACCCACGCTGCTCTCCTCTGTACTAATACATGTTTGAGTGTGTGTCATGCTGCAGAAATGACAGGTGCTGGCAGCGTCGGGGCCCTGACCGGGCTGCGGCACAAATGCAGGCTGGCCCCGGTCAGGGCTTCCTCTAATGCACTCCTAATGAACAATAAATCAACTCTGATTACAAAGCGTCAGCCCAATCATCTCTCCTTCTCTCGCCCTAAAACGTGGGGCACAGCTGTGGAGTATTAGCCCCCAGACTGTGCCGTGTTTAGCCTATAGTTTCCACACGTCACAGCGTTACCTTCACACAGTCTTCCTCTTTTTTCCCCTCTCCCTGCACGTTCAAAGCCAGCACGGTGCTGGAGTAATGACAGCCGAGGCTGAACAGCATGAAATCAGCGGCTGACATCTTCAGCAGTTCGTGTGCACATGTATGAGATAGTAACATGAACATGCCGTCAGACGTGTGTGTGAAAGCTGAAATGAGGGTCTTTTACATCATGCAAACTTAAACCGTGGAATTTCGGGAAAGCTGTTAGAGTCTGTCATGTGTTTACATGGGAAGGAGGGAATAAAAGTTTAGGCAGAGTCCTCCAACTTTGCCACACAGTTCAGCGCCCCCCCACCTACTATCCTCGGCCTGGTCATGTTCACAATACAAAGGCATGCAGGGGGTGTAAAATGTAAATGCTGTCCCTCCCTCCGCCTAAACGCAGATTAGAGGTCATAAAGCCCTTTTAACCTCATGCCTTTTTCACTTAACGCCAGCATTGGCTTGTGCATGTAGTCACAACACATGTCCTGCATGCTGGATGCATTAACGTACAGGATATGTAGATAAGTCACAGTAATTCAGGGAACAAAGGTCAGAAATTCCCTCACGGTTCCCTGTTAAATTTAACCTGTTTAACCTGTTAAGCTACCATCAACAACTAAAACAGGGCTCGAGAACTGCAGCCAGTACAGAACACAATGTACTACAGAACAACAACAAACAACAACAACAACAACAAGGAGAAAAACCAAACAGTTTAAAACTACAGGTGATGCCCCATCTCAGTCCCCTTCACAGCCTGAGATAAAAAAAAAAGCTCCATGCAGCAAGTACAAACAGCCCGAGCGATTTTCCCCCCCTCTCACAGGACAAATTAAATTGTCCAAGTTGTCTTTTTTTATATAAAGAAAAGCAGAGGGAGAAGAAAAAAACAGAAGCAGAAGGAATTAGAGAATCAATCATATTGACAAACCTGACAAACTCCATTTAGCTGGCAGGGTAAACAGAGGCAGAGTGAGCCGGGCCGGTCGGAGAATCGCGGAAGACGAGAGAGCGGAGTCTCGGAGCGAGGGAGAGAGAGCGAGAGAGGGAGTGAGAGAGGGAGAGAGAGCGGGAGGCGTTTACAGCCAGCGTGTGTGCGTGCGCTGCGGCGTCTCCAGCCTTTTTCCCGGGGATACGGACAGATTGCACGCGCGAGGTTGCTCCCCGGCTGACAAGATACAAAACTATCCAATCAACCACGCCCTTTCTCCACCAATCACAAGCTGAGCTCTAAACATAATCAATTCAAATGGGGACACAAGCAGCGGCGGGGGCCGCCGCGGGCTGTGTGTGTGTGTGTATGTGTGTGTGTGTGTTTTGGGAGTGGGGGAGTTGGAGGGGGTGGGGGTGTGCAGGTGAAGCAATGTCTTTGTGTGGGGCCTCCCTGAAAAAAAGCTCCTTCGTAGTTGACGGCTGTTAACCCTTTGACCCTGGAGGGGGTTCAGTCCGTGCTCGCGAAACAATGAAAGTCTGAAGAAAAGAAGTCCTTTTATTAAACAACAGATAAGTAAACACGACTATCTGGCCGAGAGGGGGGGTGGAGTGGGGGTGAGGAGGGGAGGGGGTTTGGGAGGTGGAGAAAAAACCCCGCTATCAGGCTTATTGTTCTGTTGTAGTGGACAACGGCAACTAAACAAAGCCTGAAATTTAGCTGAGGGCATTTGTTTCCAAGTGATTTACAGCAAGTGATTTCATTTACTGCCGAAAAGCAGAGTGTATTTATAGCAGATACACTGTATATAAACGTATTATTAATTATAGATTAAGTTATAAGGGGTATATATGCTGTATCTTTTACATGGACCACATTTTATGTTTTATTATTTTCACCAATATGTTAAAGTCAGCAATCAAACAGTAAGATTTCAGTGTGGAGCAGAATATACACACGCACACATATATATACCCCCATACACATATAACATATACAGATTGTATATGTATATATAGAGCTAATTAAATATAATTAACAGCATCATTTATATATAATACCAAACCGGAACATTCCTAATCAATCATGACAACAATAACAAGGTAAGGCCCACATAATCATGACAACCTAAGGGCTACACACAGTCAGACAGACGTAAGAGGACAATCGATTCTGTGGCCCCCTGACAAACCCACTTGTGCAGCCCCCTCGTGAACTTCCACTGTCACCCCTGTTCCACTCAAATCATCTCAACAGCCTCCATTCTTCCAGAATAAAGGAAAAGTCATCACAACAACTTCAAAGATGACTACCGTTTCAGGATGGAGGGAAGTGTGCTTACAGTTTACACACAAGCAAATATCTTCAAGTTCACACACGTTTTAGGTGGAAAAACAGAAAAAAGGAGAACCGGGCTCTGCCCCCTACTGGCCATGTCTGGATCACACAGGACGCAAGCGGGGACCATTTACACTGCCTTGATGGGAAGCGTCAGGAAAGCCAGTCTACTTCTCTAAGAGAGGGAGCAACAAGACTCAACTGGCCCCACTCTGTTGTCATTCCAGATAGAAGTCGCAAAAGAAACGATAATAAAATGTGTCCATATGAATAATAATATAAAGGAAACTCACTGAGCGCTTCTCCTCCGGACTCAACGTTCAATAAATCAGCTTTCTCAAGACTCCCACTTTTTCAGCAAAAGGTCACCGTGTGTAAGCAAAAACGAAATCAGGTTTCAGAACCCTGTTCACACCCCTCAAATCGAAACAGCATATTCACGCTAAAACGGCGGGCAAACTCTCAAAATGAAGTAACGAGTCATGCTTTTCGCACACCACTGTCATATTCTTGATCAGAATGTGCGTGTCTGTGTGTGGTAAATACAATAACCTAGGAACAGAAATTCCGCCGTAGGTAGATGATTATTCTCTCCTCATTTGATTATGAGAAGAATTAAGTAAGCAGATTATATATACATGATGTCAGCTAGTGGTATATACCAATAATGCTTTAATATATAGAAACACAGTAGTTTAAAAGTGAGAGCTCAGAAATATATAACTAATGTTACTCTATATACATATATACTGATATGTATTATATCTGAGGAATCACTAGCAGGTACACAGCATCAGAAGCTCTGCCAATAGTTCATATGTTTATGTAAATAATGTTTATGTAGTTTTTATAATATATATTATATTATATACTCTCATTTAATGAAAAAAAAGAATATATAT
>CM067476.1:39962403-39999183 GCA_034552555.1 Semaprochilodus insignis
TATTTGATGGTTGGTAATGACTCCTTTAGAGGGCGGTGGTGAGTGGTATGTGTTTATTTGATGGTTGGTAATGACTCTTTTAGAGGGCGGTGGTGAGTGGTATGTGTTTATTTGATGGTTGGTAATGACTCCTTTAGAGGGCGGTGGTGAGTGGTATGTGTTTATTTGATGGTTGGTAATGACTCCTTTAGAGGGCGGTGGTGAGTGGTATGTGTTTATTTGATGGTTGGTAATGACTCCTTTAGAGGGCGGTGGTGAGTGGTGTTTATGTATTTGATGGTTGGTAATGACTCCTTTAGAGGGCGGTGGTGAGTGGTATGTGTTTATTTGATGGTTAGTAATGACTCCTTTAGAGGGTGGCGGTGAGTTTTTCAGTTTGTGCTTTATGTGAATAATAAGTTTAAAAAAAAAAGATTAATTATAAATTGCAGTTATTTTTATGGTAATTGCTAAAATCAGCTAAAATCTCATGATCATAACAGACCTACACAACTTGCCCCCAAAACAAAAGCCTTACTATCTCTCTCTCTCTCACACACACCCACAAGCAACTTCCTCTAGTCACAGGGAGCTTTTCTTTTTTTAAACCGCTGCCAACCATCAGATACGTTCCACTAAGCATACAACACCCTACCACACGCACACATATACACAAGACACTCCCTAAACACACAACGCCCCAGTTACCCTGACAAACAGCTGTGTACATCTATCCATAAGCCGCCCCAAAGCATGGATGAATCACTCCGACAAACATGCGGCTGGAATGGCAGGAGAAATGACTGGAAGACAGAAAGACTGGAGGGAAGAGAGGCAGAGAAGAGGGGAAAGTACGCGTATGTAGAGAGGGTGGGCCTGGAGGGGGGAACATCGCGGCTGAAGTGAAAAGGTCTTGAAAATGGCACTGCGGCTTTAATCAGCTAGAGCGACAGCGATCTGATGCCGATGCACGGCTCGCCAGGCTAAAGAGAGCAGGCCTGGAAAAACGAGAGATGACTTCATCCCGACAGCGGCATCCAAACCTGTTTCCAACGCGCGCCCCGCATTAAGCATAATGCATTCGTACAATGTGACAGGGCAAAACAAAGCAGTCAAAAACGGGCGGGTGATCCGCCACTACAGTCGCAGATGGAGGGGTCCGAAAGTGTTGGGGATCAACCCTGGCACGCGCCACAATCGCTCAGGCAAACCATGAGGTGAGAGAGTAGACATGACACACTCACACAAACACACACATACACACTTAGGGCATAGCCTTACTGGTTCTCCAACGATCCCAAAAGAGTCACAGCCTTTAGGATCTGTTCCCTGCATGACCCACCATGATCCACAATCTCACAAAATCAGATTTATCATCCATAACAGCTCAGCTATCCTTATAGAACATAGCGCTGGAGCAGAATAGGTCTGAGACACACACTATTTGGAAACAAGGATCTTTCCTACAAAACACATATTAGTGGGCCTGCAAACATTATACAAATCATGATCAACCTTGCTAACAACCTTGATAGCAATTAAAACAGTTATTTTAAAGAAGTTTACATTCAGCATTGAAATATATCAAATTTTGGTATATATACACACATACATACATACATACTTACTGACTTTCTTATTTCTAACCTTTCATGCTTTATTTGAATACTAAATAAAGTAAGTAAAATACCAAGACGTGTTTGGGTATTTGTATATATATCGGAATACCACAGTCTCCGATGACTCCATCTCCCATAATCCCCCAAACACCCGTGATGTTCCACCTAGGATTCTTTCGAACCTGTGGGAAACATTGGACTGGAACGCAGGTTGAGTGTTTAATGTCCGAACCGGACCCTATCCAACACACAAAACTGTGAGTTGAGTCTGAACCTGACCGAAGCCCAACTAAATTCTTCCTGGCAAAACCACACGCTAATAATAACAACAGCATCATTAGACCACCAACAAATAAAACATCAGCTGATTGATTTTGCTAGCCGTGAACAGTGTATGAACAACATCAAAGTTTTAGCTTTCCATACTGTGGTGAGTATCGTGTGTTTTAACCTATAGAAATTCTATTATTATATAACATATTAAACACATAACGAATTCCCTCGGCTAATCAGATTGAATGCTGTTTTGGCCACACTGTTCAGTACATATAATGAAAGTAGGAAGGAGGAATAAAGTAAGGAGTAAAACTAAAGCAGGGTAAAATCCATTAGCAGTAGGAGGCGGGAATTTGGAAAATGACTTCCGAACCTGATGTGAGCAGTTTATATCCATCAGGTTTGGCCAAATATTCAATAAGCTCTAGTTTGGTGTGCTTTATGGACCAAAGCTACGAGGCTAATGCAGCTAACAGTTTATCGCAGCTTTCCGATTAGCATAGTGCTAACTACAAGCCTAAATCAAACTATGTTATGTTCATTTATTGCTAACAGACCTTTTATAAAATGCCTATGTGAATATTTTGTATATATATATTATTATCTGTAAAAATGGGTAAAAGCATGTCATTAAAGGTTAGTAGTAGCAGCTAGCGCACTGCGAATTTTGTCCTGATTGTTGTCTACTTTTATGGATAACGAAAGTATTAATTATATATAATTTTATAAATATATATATACTTCTATAAGATATAATCATTATTATATCTTATGATTATAAATGATTACCATAGAATTTAACTGTGTTTGAGGCAAGTGTGACGATTTGGGCCCAATAAGCTTTTCTTGTTAGCTACATTAGTCTTTAGTCACTGATGATTGTGTAAAGTACATAAATTAGACTTTTTTTTGCTGAACTATTCCTTTAAGATTCCCTCATTCTTTCAGTTAGATCACGAACTTCGGCATCACCTCCTGAGCTGGGCATGGGGATGGCGGTGTGCTGGCTGCCCGCAATGGGTTCTCCTCAGCTGGGCTGAGCAAGTTTGGCCGTGTTGCGTCCGTCTGGAAGCGCTGGCTTGGCTCCAGCGAACCCCAGCACACCACACCACTAATGAGTTACAGATTGCAGCGCTGTGGTGTACATGTGTCAGGACAATGCCATGGGTCTCCACGAGAAACAGCAAGGCAAAAAAGACGAATAAGAAGAAGGGGTAAAAAGGAGAAGGGAGGAGCAGGGCCTCTGCATCATGTCATGCGGCGCTCTACAAAGAGGCGCTTGCACGTGTGCTGGGGGATGGTGGTAAATTTAATGGCCTTTCATCGTCATGAAAGGACATTATCATTTGACCTCACTTGCCCTCATGGTCACTGTATACGATGGTCAGGGGAGAAATGAGATGTTCTTTGGGTACAATACACATGTACATTAGCAAATGGCCTGTTTGCTCCTTTATTCTAGGAGAGGGAAAAAAAACCAAAAAAACAACAACAACAGACTAGCAACGTCATCAAAACAGCGAGAGCGGCGTTCCTCGGAAGCCGAACGCGAGGTGCCCATTTATACAAATCACTCNTCGCTCCAGATGTCTTGCGCATGTTTGGAAGACACCTACTTGTCTAAGCCGAAAATAAAGCGGGCAATGCAGTCCACTGTGACTGAAGCAACAAACCGGTTCCGTTTTTAGCCGTGCTTAACTACACATGTTCACTTTGGCTGCCTGCTCTCACAAAAAGCCAAGCATAAGCCACGGAAAGCTAGCGTTCATGTATGAAGCTCATGAGATTCGGCATGAGTGGGGGGGGGGGGGGGGTGTTCGCATTAGTCGACCAAATTATCTAAAACAAAATAACTGCACCTCTCTTCAAAAACTGCCTGGGCTTTCATTGTGGCTGTACTCAGTAAGTTTCATTACTCTGTTCGGTCCTCCATTTGCATTCTTACGTAGGCCACGTTTATCACTCAAGTAGCTTTAGTGTGCAAAGGGAAGAAACCTGCATGAACCCAAACCAGCAGGACTGCGTAAATGCATGTAACCCTGCCAGTAACTCATTTAAAGTCGTGCAGTTTGTGACTGCAGAAGTACATTTATTTTTACAAGCTCCTGTATCTGTCTATTTTCTCCAGTGGCGGGAAGCGGGGGAGGGGTAAGACCCAAGCTCGGCACAAGCTCGGCACATTTGGAAAATTACTTCTAATCTGATGTGAGCAGTTTATATCCATCAGGTTTGGACACATATTTAATAAGCTCTAGTTTGGTGTGGGACCAAAGCTACGAGGCTAATGCAGCTAACAGTTGACCGCAGCTTTCCGATTAGCATAGTGCTAACTGCCTAAATCAAACATTGTTGTGTTCAGTGATTGCTTATAGACTTGCTTATGTAAAACGGTTATGTGAACACTGAAATTTTGTATATATTGTATTTTAATTTTTAAAAATGGGTGAAAGCATGCCAGTAAAAGTTACCAGTAGCAGCTAATGCAATAGGAATGATAAAAATATATAAATAAATAAATAAATAAATAAATAAATAAAAAATAAATCAGACTGGACTAGTCTGTCTATTTTCTCCAGTGGTGGTTCGCCTCCTGTTGTTCCAGTGTTGTCAATGCAGCTGAATATCAAATGATCCACTATAGGTGCCCCCCGATTTCCTAACATCCCCACACGGAGTCGGGTAGTTAACCACATCAACTTTTTTTTTTGCCATAAATGAGCTTCTTTCTCCCTTCCCCACCCCCTTTTCCCGTCCTCCCTTCTTTTCCTTCATTCCAAGGAGAGTGTGGACTATCAACGAGGGTCTGCAAGTGTTGTTTCTAATTACCTATTTCTCCACTCCTGATCCTGTGGTGGGCATAATTAGTTACCTGGGGCTGCAATCCAATTTGAAGTGATGACAAGAAAGTGATCCATGAAAAAGTAATAAGTTAAATCCAATTTCAGACTGCCTCTAATTAAATGCACATGGAACTAATGACTCAAACCCTAGCATTTCGGTGATACCCGTAATTAGCAAGGAGGGAGTTTGCGCTCATTCTCACTCTCTCTGTCTTTCTCGCTCTCTCTCTCTCTCTACCCTGTAGGTGTGGAGGTAAAGTGGCGTGGATTGCTTTTAATTACACGTGTCATTTTGCTGGTAATTTTCTGCTGCTTTTTTGGCCAGTTGAGTACGTCCAGCCTGTCAGTGCGACAGCAGCATATGTTCATTGTCAGATCGGTGAAAGCCAAGCAGACAATAAAGCCAACTAAATCTGGATCATCCTGGTTGCTGAATCACATTTTGCATCATTTCCCTGTAACATGCATTTGAAATCAGTTACATCAGTTATTTACAGAAATCGACTGCATTATGACTACTAACAATAACAAAGAGAATTTACTAGCAACAAAAACCCTGTTTATTTCCACCTGTTCAGAAAGTGAAAGATTATTTGGAGTTAGAGGTGAGTAGCGTTAGTTGCGTGTTCCGTGTCACCTGCCACAATATTTAGCATTCAGTGTAGCACTTCAAAGGATTCCTATGGCACGTAAACAAAGCATTTTTGTTCTATGGTTGTAGGTTAATTCAGTAATAGCCACTTCTATGTAGCTCTGAATCAGCTCTGTGCTTTTCTGTTCACTCTGGATATCGTCACTGCCCAAAGAAAACCAAGTATCTCCAAAATGGTAACTTTACAGGAGAGGCCAAAAACCTAACCTAGTTTTAATGTAAGTCAATGTAAGTTTTAACCAGACGCATTCTGGACCATTTCTGGTGGTCCATTCATCTTGAAAGTTTCATACAGTGTAAACAGCAGCTGCTGTGTTCAAATGATATTTTTCTGCAAAACCTCAAAATAGCTGATCAAACGACACGTTTTGTTGTTTTTGTTGATGTGGAAAATCCGTTACACACACTGCACAATTTTAGACCATTGGAGATTTCTCTGATACCATATTGAAAAGTACACACAGAAGATCAAATGTTAAATATGCCACAATTTTCTGTTGTATTTTCCCCTATTATGTGAATATCGTTATCAGACAGTCCATTGTACATTTGTACATTTGTCTGCTGGATTTTTGCCTGCCAACTCAGGATTCCGGCTCAGGATTGTTCCGTCTGATCAGGAATGCTGTGAATAAGGCTTTTAGATCTGACCTTTAAATTTTCATTTTTCCCTCCATAGGAATGAATGTGAAGCTAAAGTTTGTGCACCCAGCTTCAGTCATGAAGATTGAAGTCCATTAGCAAAACCCCATTAACCATGTGAGGTACATTGCAACCACCTAGCGACACACTTGGAACCACCTGGGACAACAAGCAACCTTTGCACATAGCAACCTTTGGAATAGACTAGGCTGCAGTCACTGCATTTTCTTAAGGAAACGCGCGTTTCTGGATATATTAGTCCTGCATGCTGTTAAATTAACCATTCAAATTTTATTTTGTTCTTACCAGTTAAACCAGTTTCATAATGCTTAACCAGTTTAAGAAGGCTTATCCAGTGTAACCAGTTAAAAAATGCTTATCCAGTGTAACCAGTTAAAAAATGCTTATCCAGTGTAACCAGTTAAAAATGCTTATCTAGTGTAACCAGTTTAAGAAAGCGTATCCAGTATAACCAGTTGAAGAAGGCTTATCCAGTGTAACCAGTTTACGAAGGCTTATCCAGTGTAACCAGTTTAAGAAGGCTTATCCAGTGTAACCAGTTTAAGAAGGCTTATCCAGTGTAACCAGTTTAAGAGTGGTACGTTGGGGTAGTGATCTGAGGATGGACTCTTTATGGGTTGTGCTCTGAGTGACGGATTGATGTTGATGATTAGCGATTGATATGAAGGAGCGTTGTGGGGACTCCCCCAGGATAATCAGCTAACGAATCATAACCGCACTGTTGACTGTGTTACAGAACTTTGGCGTTTAGCATGAAGCATGAGAAATAAAACCCAGGTTTTTATTAGCATTTAGCTTCAGAACTAAACCCATTTTTTAATTATGAGGCACGCTGGGTTCAATTCAACAGGAGTTTTTTCCCCCTACAAAGCACTCATTATATGGATAATTATGTTCCACTGTTTCATTAAACAGCTCCACTTTAAAGTCTTAATTAAGTGGCTGCTGTATTACCAAGAGAGCACATAAACAATGCGCTCGGCGCGGATGCACACAACATGCCGAACCGGCGATATGAGCAACAACAAACCCAATTAAAGCGGAGGCTCGGGACGGAAGGGAGACAAACACGCATTTGTTACTTTGCGTGCGGTAACGAGGCGCAACTCTGAAAAGAACAAGAGATCGCATAACAGATCAAGCCGTTTATCGGGTGCTTAGCAACTATGGTGTGCGGAGGAGACTCGTCTGTGGATGAAAGGAAGGGGAAAGAGAAAGAGGGAAAACCACGCGTGCACAGCTTTCTTTTCAGTGGCCTGAGTGACAGGTTGGCCACACTCTCTGTATACATTAATAAATTAGAATTTTAATAGTGGCTTTGTGCGGCTCTGCGGCTTTAATGCTGCGTCGGGGCCGGGCCACAAGGCAGTGGCCTTTACTGCTGACCTCCGCGGGTAGCCGCTCGATTTGATCTCCTCCGATACACCATACGTCTGGGACTCTGTAGACACCTACTCGTTCTGGGCTTCTTCAGAAATGAAGGCTATTAATAGGGAGTTTGTCCTCTTTTGCTGCAGCCTCTACTCCTCTGGGAAGAGTTTACACTGCTGTGAGGATCTGATTGCATTCAGCATTTACAAGGGCATTAGTGAGGTCAGGTGCTGATGTTGGAACATTGCTTTGAGGATTTGATTGAGTATTAGTGAGGTCAGGATGGATGTTGGAACATTGCTGTGAGGGTTTGATTGAGTATTAGTGAGGTTAGGTACTGATGTTGAAACATTGCTGTGAGGATTTGATTGAGCATTAGTGAGGTTAGGTACTGATGTTGGAACATTGCTGTGAAGGTTTGAGTATTAGTGAGGTTAGGTACTGATGTTGGAACATTGCTGTGAAGGTTTGAGTATTAGTGAGGTTAGGTACTGATGTTGGTACATTGCTATGAGGACTTGATTGAGCATTAGTGAGGTCAGGTGCTGATGTTGGAACATTGCTGTGAGGATATGATTGAGCATTAGTGAGGTCAGGTGCTGATGTTGGAACATTGCTGTGAGGATTTGACTGAGCATTAGTGAGGTCAGGTGCTGATGTTGGAACATTGCTGTGAGGATTTGACTGGGTATTAGTGAGGTCAGGTGCTGATGTTGGAACATTGCTGTGTGGGTTTAACTGAGCATTAGTGAGGTCAGGATGGATGTTGGAACAATGGTGTGAGGATCTGATTGAGTATTAGTGAGGTCAGGTGCTGATGTTGGAACATTGCTGTGAGGATTTGATTGACCATTAGTGAGGTCAGGTACTGATGTTGGAACATTGCTGTGAGGATTTGATTGAGCATTAGTGAGTATTAGTGGTCAGTGCCTTTCAAATGAGATGATCAAAGCTTCCTGGGCCGGTCGGCTGCGTACGATGGACCGTAGTAGCAGAATGAGATCTTCGACCGCAGCTAAGGACTCTTTCTGGACTAGCTAAGGGCCTCTATGCCGTGGTCAGAGGAGTCCCCCCCAGCTAAAGGCACTGTGGAGTTGTGTGTGGGTCGTATTTTACCTTTTTATTTTTGATTATGTATTTTGTTACTTGTGTAAAGTCTCTGATCGTAAAGCGTCTAAGACCCATGAAATTCTACCACATCTCTAGGATCTGTCACTAATGCAGTGTCCCTGGAGCGCAACATGCTTGTAGGAGAACACTCCTCATCTGCTAAATCTGTTATATCAGCTAAGAGACGCCTGCGTTGCCTGGCATCACACATCACAAGTGATGGGAGGAGAAGGAGACCAATCCTACTCACCCAGAGAGAGAGAGTTTGCTTTCTTGGATCCCAAGCTACAGAGACTGTGCATCACCAGGGATCAAACTTACAATGTCCCAGAGTTTAGATGGTCGGGAGCACCAAGTTCGTGGAAAATGCTGTATTTTCCTTTGCTTTCCCGCAACCCCCTGCTCTGCATTACTACCCAAATACGTTTACGTGAATTCAGCCTTGAGTTCTGACAAAGATACACACAACACAAAAGGTCAACACAGCCATATTTCATCCTCGAGAGACTTTTTTTTCCCCCTCCTGAGACATCTTCACGACGAAGGTCCATCAGAAGCCGATGTTACGCGCTCATTAAAAACGCCCACCCCTATGGAGATGTTATTATTAGATGTACTCTATGGATGCCGCGCGTTCAGAAGAGCTGGGTATTAATTACCAAATATGCCCTGGAGTCGTTTGCGATTTCGCTGTGAAACAAACAACGCCCTCCTTGTTCAAACAGAGATAAAGATCAGAGAGAAAGAAAGAGAGAGAGAGAGAGAGAGAGAGAGAGAGAGAGACAAAGTAGGGCTGAAATGAGCGTAAATATTGCATCAGACATGGTGAGTTGGTCTTGTTTTAAAAGGATAGCGGATGGGGAAATAAAGGGGGCCGGATTTGCTTTGCATGACAAAGACTGGGTAAATAGAAGCCTGAGAGAAGAGCAGGTACCAGCACCTGCTCTCTAGCGCTCCCTGTCGCTGCTGGTATTGCAGATAATTGCAAGTAAAGGAGTGAGGAAGAATGAATGAGTGAGAGAGAGAGAGAGAGAGAGAGAGAGAGAGAGAGAGAGAGAGAGAGGTGAAGTGTCTAACTGTGTAACTATATCAGATATGCAGGTTAGAGATAAAAACCCACTTGCCCACTTAACCACGCTGGTTTTACTGTCTTATATATAGTCACACTGGGGCTGCATTGATTCATCTTCAGTCATCAGTGCAGTTTACAAGGGATATACCAGTAACGAACTTCTGGGGACCACTCTGATCTCTTTACAGCCTAACTGGCAGATGGCAAGTTCTTTTTGGCCTATCTGTATTAATGTGGATAACTAACACAAAGAAAACTGAAGAGCCATTATCTCTAACTTTACCCCTATAAAGGGCATAGTAAGCAGACAGTGTTTAAATACTCCAACAACACTGGAGTGTCTTTTTCTGGTGGTGCTCCTGCGGGGGTCCTGACTGGGGCTGAATGGCACATCGCTCTTATACAGAAACGAGAGTTTGAAGGAGTGCAGCTTCCCGATCACAAGAACTGAAATTTCTATTCCACTCTCTCAACTCTCAATTCTGGCCTCACCTGGCTACCAATGACCCACTGAAAGTTGTCTGGCCAACTTTAGGTGCGTCAGTTTGTTGGTTCTTGATAGCATAAGCTTCCCAAATAACTTGTTCTTATATAGGTGGCATCTGATTGTAGCTTGGGAGACGTTCTGACCTCAAAACTGAACACAGTTCTCCTGCTGTGATTCTCAGAGATTCTTTGATCACTCAGGGCACATGGGGCTCAGGAGATTCCTAACAGATTGGTCTTTCTTATTTGGCCTGTGTGCCACCTCGTATTTCTACCCAGGTGAAACTAATAACTGAGATTTAAAACATAATGCCAGTTAGATTTCACTTTTTCTAGTAATACCATCAAAAACATAGAGATAAGAAAAATATTAATCAGATTCTCATTTATTATCAACATACTTTAAATGAAGTACGAATTTGTGGTGACTTTACCGTAGGCTACACGACACTTACATAATAAGCCTGCTATGATAACTGTCATAACCCTACATAAATGTTTATAAACTTATTCCGGTAGGCATCATTTGCCAATTTTAGCTAAAGTTAGCTAAATTAGCCTTTATGAGAGATGATGTCTACTGGAATAAGCATTTAGAAACATATATGTAGGGTTATGACAAGCTTACGTAGAGAGTCGTGTAGCGTTGTGAATAGTAACCTACAGTAAAATGCTATTAACTTTTTGTCAGTATCTTACATGAAAGCTTTGTTTGGGCGTGTTTACTAGGAGGGCCAATATTTGTGGAGGGCACTGTAACTGGACATGTACCTACAATGTTTAACCCAGGAAAAGTGGATATGTTGGAAAGTAACAATCTTAATCTTAATTTGTAGAAAAATAATGATGATTTAAACAGGGATGAGCTTGGTCAGCAACTCTAATATGATGCAGACCATATGTACTTTCTGGTAAATGTCCACATTAACACTTGTTCTAAGACCTAATGGTGTAATAATGCACAAATACAATATAAGGGGATGGTAATGACAAATTTGATGATGTGCAAAAAGAAAAAAAGGAGTTTTAGAAAGCAGCTGATGAGTCAATCAGACCCCAGAGAGGCAGAGGAGGGAACCGCCTGCACTTTTACTCAACACAGGCCGCAGCAGTCTGCGCTGTACTGCTGTACTCAGTACCTGGGCACATGTGCGAGAGTCTGTAAAATGATCAGTAAACAACAAAGGTTCCTTAACACGTGTCTCATACAGCACAGTAACGTCCTCCGTACAGTGGTTAGCAACACAAACAAGCTCTGAAAACACACGACCACAATGGTACCAGCTAAGCGTTTCAGGCTACAAACTAATAACTCACTACAACCGCGACCTAAACCGGGTCTGTGAAAGTGAAACCAACTCAAATACCCATCTATCCTTGGAGCTCCCTTTCCACAGTAGGCACAAATGAGTGAAACCGGACCAGAGCTTTTCAGTCTTTTAGCTATTTATACTAATAAAATAAAATAAACAAAGAAAAATAAAAACTATGAGAGCACATGTTTACCGCATGATGGATGCTGTAAAAATGTGGCACACGCAGAAATGAATGCACTGAATTTATAAACATTGTCAGTTTGTTATGCATACTACAGATCTATATCCTTATCAATACAGCCCTACATTTAAATCTGAGTCACAATATGAGGCAGACAGAATCGCCTTTCCGTGTCATTCAGTCTTAGTCCTGACTACTGATATACAGGGTTACATGCTAAGAAGCTATGCAAAGAAACAGTCTGCAACTGTAGAACTACAACGCATCACCAGCACATATCCTGGTGATTCAATGTATCACTTCTATATGACATGTAGTATTATGTTTATTCTGCATTATGTACACTGTGTGTATGATACATGTACACTTAATAATGATACTTGAATCTATAATTGGCTGCTGTTGCTCTAATACTGCAAACTGTACATACGTTCTGCTCCTGTATCTTTCAGACTTATATAGCATTATTATTTTCCTAATCTATATACATATATATCTTTTCTCTTTCTCATTTAGTACTTAGTATTTATAAACACATTGTAATCTCCTACATGTACACTCACGCTACACTGTTTTGCCTCTGGCATATGGTAACTGCACCTCATTTCTAGTATTCACATTCTGACACACAGATACGGCTCTTACACACTTTGCATGTGTCCTACTGTTACTGTTTATGCACAGATTGTTTATTTGTCTATTTGTCTTTGCACTGTACACTATATATATACACTGTACAACCCTGTATTGGTATAATGACAATAAAGTTGAACTGAATTGAATTGAATTAATTGTTAGTACTTGAAGTCCGTGAGGTGCAGAGTAAGAACTTCATTGTACAGTGCTTGTTTCTCTGTGCATATGACAATAAACGCTTGAATCTTGAATCCATATGGTACATAGACCAAATAAAAACGGACTATATGTGTAAATAAAAGGGTTTTGCAAACGCAGACAAAGGTGCACTGAAGAGCTGATTAAAAGCTCAGTTTCGTGTGGTTATGTTACATCACAGTACCATTAAGAATGATACCTGTAGCAGCGCATGAACTCTGTAGCTGTGTAGAAATGTGCAACAGTCAACAACGCTGGCCTGCCAAGCTTAATTTCCTGTTTATCTAGCACCGGCTGGTACAAGCTGTGCCACCAATAGCACATGGAGAGCTCAGCAAAACAATATGTGTGCACTCACATGCTATACGGCATCTACAGAGGTATGTGGCGTGTGCACCGTCCTCCACGTTCCATTATACACATGTGCAGTACAACCCCAGCTGATGGAAGGATGCTAGGCCTTCTCGAGTGCATTGCTCGTATCTGTGGAAAGTCTTTCCATACCTGTAGTGCGGCCTGCTTCTCGCTGCTTTTTGGAGACTTGATGGCTCCACTCTGCTGCTGCTGCTGCTGCTGGAGAAGGATCTGCCTTGCAACTTGCAGAGCCTGAAATGGATAGAAGAAAGCAGAGGTGAGGAAAAAAGAAAGGCCAGGGAGATTTTTTTTATTGTTTTTTGTTTTCATTTTTTGGGTTGAGGCTCTTTTCCCTCGAGAATAGCCCCTACGCCTTTTGAACCCAACAGATGTAACCCAAAATGACAACGTGTTCCTGGCTCCCCCCCTCCCTCCTCCTCCCTCCCAATAGATTACAAAACAAAAACTGCACACAACAGACCGTTCTTTTTTCCATCTCCGCCACTTTAAACAAAAAAAATGTAGATAGTTTCCTTTAACTGAGAAAAATAATCAGTTGAGAAAACAAACAGCTGAGAAAAGAAGAGGAGGAAGAGAAAAAACAGCTAAGAAAACCGATAGCAAACAGTTAGCGAGAAGTTTTTTGCTGATATTGTCCACGTATAGTAAACAGACAGAGGAGAAACATAACACAATGCCCATTAGCTGCTGTTTAAACTGTCTCTCTCTCGCTCTGTCAGTCAATGTCTCTCGCTCTTTCCCTCTTCCTCTACCCCTTCTCCGTAAAACAAATACCAGGTTTATTACCGCTCCAGAGATCTGTTAAAGGACACGGCCTTCTGCGTGGAAAACAAAATACAGTGCAGTCACATGTTTATTGCCCTGGCTACTCCACCCCACCACCACCCCCCCTCCCCCTCCACCAACAATAAATAATCAAACTTGCCATCCAGTACAAACAAAGGCAGTGGCGGTGCTGGGAAAGGGAGAGGAAAAAAAAAAGAGAAGGCCTTCTGGTCGAGGAAAAAAGCGCCACTGATACCAAGAAAAGTGAACGGCGCGTTCCCACAGAGCGTCTGGGGTAGATTCACACCTACACCAGAGCAACATCTGAGTAAATAACCAGCTTCATTCTTTCCATCGGCCGCGCACACATACGCATACTGACGACTCCCACGATTAAACAAATAGTCGCACACACACACACAAAAAAGGGGCCTGAAAGCACTGAAACTGCACCGCTGGCCTCTCTGGTGTGTCGTTTGTTAGGCTCTGTGCTGTGAGGCCAGTTCTCCTGGCTTTTTAAAGATAATGGTCACTCTGGGCACCGCAGTAAATCTGAGCTGAAATGATGCCTGCGCTGGTAGTAGCTAAATGTAACTTAGGAAACAATCCGTCAGGATTCAATCAACAGGCTGGAAATGGATGGGTCTGATCAGCTGTAAATCATCTACACAGGATGAAGGAAGTTAGGAATTCTGTGATGTAGGAGAGTGGCATCACACAGAAGGAGGAACAGGGAAGTTAAAAGACCCCAGGTGTCAGATATTAGCTGGAAGATACTGACTGTGCGGCATTGTAAAAGGGCCATCAGGGCCGTCGCTATCGCTTCTAAGAGTAATGAGTGATTTGGTAAATAGTGTGAGGATTAAATGAGTAATCAGAGTTTAAGAGAAACAGGCCAAACATTAAAATGTCTTTCCTTCAGAGAAGGAAACAGTGACAGTCCTGAGCAGGGTCACAGAGTGCCCCATCCTACTGGCAGTGCTCTTCTGTGTTAGTGTACACTAATTGGAAGGGCTGCATGGATACTTTGGGACACTGTGTGTGAATGGCTTTAAAAAAAAAGCTCAGATTTTTCTTTTTTAGAACAGTTTTTCTTCCAGCTTCTATATACAGACCAGTATTTCCTGTATAAGGACCAGTATTATTATGTTTATACTGCATTATGTACACTGTGTATGATATATGTATACTTAATAAGGACAGCTGAGTGTATAATTAGCTGCTGAGCACACTTATGTCATTTATTTGCACTAATCCTGTATATGGTACATACGTTCTGCTCCTGTACCTTGCAAGTAATTTATATACATATAGATTTCTTTTGATCTCTACTCTTCTTTTGTGCTTCTCTACATAGTATTTAGTATTCATATTGTAATTAATTATTGTGCAGAGTGAGAATTTCATTGTACAGTCCAACTGCTTGTTTCTCTGCATGTGACAATAAAATCTTAAATCTTGAAAGAGTAAAACTACTATCTATCTATATACCTACCTATCTATCTATCTATCTATCTATCTATCTATATCTATATATATATACACGTGAAAGAGTGAAACTACTATCCCTCTCTCTTGAAAGTAGATACATAGAAAACTTCTATCTACTTGAAATAAAACTCTCTCTCTCTCTCTCTCTCTCTCTCTCTCTCTCTCTATATATATATATATATACACACACACATNACATACACACACACACACACACAAAAAAACACATAAAATGTAAAACATTTATCTATCTATCTATATAGTAGTTTTATATATTTTTTTATTTCTGTTTGTTTTTACTGGCAAAAACATTTACTGTCACACTTAGAATAAAACAAACACAGCTGCTGATGACTTCTTAAAGACTTGATTGCCAGATGTTATAAAATTTTTGACTGATTGTGCAAGACATGTGGGACATCCTCAAGGGGGAAAAGCGAGGAGTGATAGAAGGATAAACAAACAGAGAGAAAAAGAGTTTGTAGAACTCATGAGGGATTCCGTGAAAGATTTTAGGCAAGAGAAGAAAATAGGGGAGGGAGGGAGAGAGAGAGATAGCAGGAGAGAAATAAGACGAGAGAGAGAGAGAGAGAGAGAGAGAGAGAGAGAGAGAGAGAGAGAGAGAGAGAGAGGAACTGCTACCTAGTCTCTGTATAAGCTCAATAAAGAAGCTGTTGAGTTCAAGCACTTGGCTGGGATTCACAGCTGAGACTGTGGGATGACATCATGGGGCAGGAATATGACCACAGGCTACGGAGAGGCCACTGCAAAGCTGGCTCACTCTGACATTAACACTCGGCTCAGAAAGAGCCAGCAAGCGAGCGATTCATGCTCTTAGCCACAGTCGCGCGAAATACAGCATACAGTAATATTGCATAAATACGCAGCTCGCTGGAACATTCACTGATGACTCATCCTACAGTAATAACACGGAAATAAACCACTCAAACCATTTCAAACAAGTGATCAAAATCATCGAGAGCTTTTGTTTCCATCCTAGTTTCTGCCATGCTCTATATTATGGAAGGGTTTTTAGAGGGGACAACCCCTTCGGCCACATTCACACTTCAGATCATCAACGGCAGTCGCCGAGCAGCCTACAGTACTCCGCTCTCAGCAGGGGAAAAAATAAACAGCCCATCAAATATGCATGACAATGTGACACCGAACGCCCTCGCAGCGGTAAATGGGCTGAAACTCTCGATTTTAGGTGACACCAGGGCATTCGATGAACGGGTGGTGCTGGCACAGTTTGAGTCTCAGAGCTGCCACATGTTGTTTCATTGTCGGAGAAAAAACTGAATGGAAATGTAGAAAAAGTGTATATATGAGTATGTAGAAGTTTGGTGGTGCAGCGTTTGTTCTGGAATCAAGAACATTAACAGAGGTTTCCAGCCTCTACGCTGGTATTTCAGCAGGTGGAAACGTCTAGTTAACATCTCAGCACCTCTTACGTCCAGCCATGTTTCTTATTACGAGATTGTTAAACGTCTTGAGTATTTAAATGTCAGATCGTTTTACATTCCAGGCAGTTTTTCTGAACACAAGTTTAGAAACAGGGTGAATAATCTTACATCAATCGTGTAACGAGAAAATAAATATTAACTAGGCTTCAGACATTTTACGTTTTGTGCTGTACTATTCTGGGATAGATGCTGAACATTGCTGTGAGGATATGATGGAGCATTAGTGAGGTCAGGACTGATTTTGGAACATTGCTGTGAGGATTTGACCGAGTATTAGTGAGGTCAGGTATTGATGTTGAACATTGCTGTGAGGATTGATTGAGTATTAGTGAGGTCAGGTACTGATGTTGAACATTGCTGAGAAGATTTGATGGAGTATTAGTGAGGTCAGGTACTGATGTTGAACGTTGCTGTGAGGATTGATTGAGTATTAGTGAGGTCAGGTACTGATGTTGGAACATTGCTGTGAGGATTTGATGGAGTATTAGTGAAGTCAGGTACTGATGTTGGAGTTCTAGCTCACTGTAACTCATCCCAAAGGCAATGGATGGAGCTCCATCAGCCCAGAGAACACAGTTCCATTGCTCCAGAGCTGTGGGGTCTTGTACCCCTCTAGCTGACCGTATTGGGCATGGGAGTGTCCCATTCTACGGGCAGTGCTGTTATAATGATTCCATACACCAATTGGAAGGACTGTCTGGATACTTTCGGACATTGTGCATGCCGTGGAGTTTCGAATGTGAATGACTTTCATAACGTGTCAAAATTCAGGTTTTTTTCCTTTCTTACAACAACTCTTCTGAATCTTCCTTAAAATGGTCTGTGAAGGTTATGGCCTAACCAATACATCAGTCAGCGTATGTACTGATACATCCTGCCAATAAGGCACTGTGGCTTTTTCATGTGGTACTAAGCAGACAGCTACAGTGCGAGAAAAACTGCTGACTACATGCTTAATTCCATTACAGCGATACATGGCAAGTTAAATTAAGCAAAACTCTCACACGATATTGGCAGATCATTTAGCTAATTTTAAGAAACATGGTCAAAACAAATTTGGCGATACAGACAATGAGACAGTTTTAATTAATTAAACAAGTAAATATGCCTAGAAGTTAATAATCTTATAAAATTCAACCATCTCAAAATCTGAAATATTACCTCTCAGTTTAAGATAATTAGAGAGTTAGAATTTTAGAGCTAGAATTAAGATCAAGATAATTACAGTTGTCAAGATATCAAACACAAAACATCCTCATGATTAGAATAAAGTTAAACTAAAGCTATTGGAGTCTGATTCATTTATGGCTGTATTAAACTCCAGCATCTTAAAATTCCAAAATCAAAGAAATACTAAATTAAAAAACTACTGAATGTGAAAAAAAAAAAAAAAAAAAAAAAAAAACCCAAATCACACACTAAAATCTTAAATCTGTGAGAAAAAAAAGTTTTAATTTTTAACATTTTAAATGTTTTTTTAACATTTTAACATAATAAATAAAAGCTTTTGGTCAAAGAACCTCTTTATGGGATAAAAAGGTAGCAGTGTTTTAATGACCAAACGATTAGAAAGATTTCTGCACCGGTCCATAAAACTGGCATTGGTCACAACATTGTCATGTCTGTCAAAGCTCTAGTGAGCAAGTAGACCTGTTCATTGTACACAGCCAAGGTCCTACATATCCACGTATACAATATGGCTACTATCAAACTAAACATGATTTCCAACTGAGAAACCAAGTTGACCGTGTAATGTAACCCAAGACGTGGCTTTAATCTGTGTCCAGAAAGCTCTCAGGTTTTTATGAACTGGAACACCGTGTTCTTGATGCATAGATTAAAGATTACCACACAGGCACGTTCACCTGTTACTCACTGCTGGGAAGCATGCTGTATTTATTTACTCAGAAACTTTTATGACACGTAAAGCGCTTTGTGTATGATGTGTACACTCTGCTGCAGACCGAGGTGGGGGAACAAGGATATTTGAGTCAACAGGATGCAATTCAAACACTTGGAGATTACGCCATACGGTACACTGAGTTACTCTCGGTTCTTTAATTGCGTCACAAGGACTGTCCACAAAGCGACCTGATCACCAAGAGATGGCATGTTCTGTTAACCAGTGATAGGTTGTGCTAACCGCAGGGCTTCTTCCTCTACTTACTGTAGAACATCTCCATTCAGCACACCAGACAAGTCTTGCTTGTCCATTAGCGTCCAGTAGATTCTAAAACGACTGATAAAAGCTTCAGAAGTTATAATAATATAACAATAAATTAATATGCAGATTCTATCATATAGAATATAGCACAGAGCAAAATGTCAGTGTAGATGAAAAGTTCATATACATTTCACCATTTTATTCATTTCTCGTTTGAAGTGAATAAAAGAATGATGAAAATATTGAATACAACGTCTAAAAATGTTGGTAACACTTTACATGAACATGTTGACTAACATGGTAAACATGCACAAGTAATGCATTAGTTAATATTAATTTTAATACTTTAAAATTGGTTAACTAATATTGAGTAATTAACATGTAGATGTTAACTTAACATTAGTTCAGCATTGCAACTACTGTCAGTGTGTTACTTCATGTTAGTTAGTCAGCACAATGTAAAGTGTTACCAAAAATACAGTTTATATTATTTTATTTTATATTTTAATATATTTTAATATTTGAATCTAGTTGTGCATGTTTTTATTGCATATAAAATATTTTTTTTAAAACCTGCTGCATAATTATTGAAACATTTAGTAGAACATCTAAACATACTCTTTGGTATCTTTTGGTATAATATAAAAATATTTATATCCAGCTGTACAAGTTATTATGACATATAAAATAAAAAAAACTACAACAGAACTATTGAAATATTTAATAAGATATCTAAAAATACTATTTGGTGATTAGTTTGTAATATTTATTATTGTACATAAAGTAACATTAACTAATATGGCTTGTGTTTTCAAACTTTGGTTTGATGGTGTATGTTACATTTATGTACCACTTCCTGTGTTGGAAGTGTTGGTTTTATATGTGAGAATAAGTTATGAATTTAAATATGGCATTTATTTATTTTAACCAATTTTAGTGCCAGGTTTCTGTTTATATGCTGAGTGTAACATACTCCAGTTCCATATTCATGATTTTTAATCTTGCAGATCACAGACACACCGCGCTTTAATTGTATATGCAGACGTGTGCTCTCTGTCATTTGAAGCGAGTCTTAGTTGTCTTCGTTCAGCAGCATTTTTGGGCCTTTGCTTGAGAAAACATTTTCATCTTTTCACCCCAAAATGTAAACTGACATGTGGAACAAAGCTGTAGACGACTTGTGGCCAATTTATAGTCCAGGCGACAAGTGTGGTCGACAGATGTTGCAGTGCTGTAGGTGTTCTTAGTCCTGCACCAGCGGCAAAACTCCAGGATTGAAGATCTGTAGTTTCTATGACTGACTCATATAATGTCTAAATATTAAGTGCAGTATTTGTTTAACCTTTGGCCACATTCTGTGATTGAGCAACTTCACTTGAAGCCTGATAGACCAACCAAGAAATCTGGTTAGAACACAATGTTTAACTAGAAATGTATTTGATAATCATGAATTAAACTAACTTCTTTAATTTTTCTTTGATTTTTATTTTAATTGATTCATTGATCTTATTTTGTTGGACTATTCTCTAAATGCCAGGCTGCTTCTAAGCTGGGTCTTGCTGTGCTCTAACTGTGTGAAAGCTCTGAGAGGTCGAGGGCTGAAGTAAAAACAATTTTAAATCAAAAACATTTTCACTAACTAATAAAACTACAGCTAATTATTGTTTGCACATACAGTTACTCTACAAGCAAATGTCTATTTTCTTGAGTATGAGCTGCTTACAACAACTTACAACTATATATATATAGTAAACTAGCTGCACCCAAAAGGCATCAGCCAACAGGAATGAAACTCGGAGGGTAGGTTTGACATCGTGAGACAGGCTAATGATTCAAGTTTCAGACTCAGCCGTGCATGTGATAAGTCCCGCTTTTGTCTTGGTGGAGACAACCAACGTCCAGAAGGCCTGGTTTCACTCCACCTCCACCCCATCACAAAACCAACCATGCGAAGACGTCTGGCATGTAGCGTTTAGCAAACACGGCGGCCCGACGCCATACTGAGAGACACTACTTCTGTATGTGTAGCTCAATAAATATTGATCATATCAGTCTAAATTTATCATAATTTATTGATCCTGGTAACCTTTATCTTCCTTCCCAACAGACCTGCAATCCCACACCTCCTTCTGGGGAAAGCTGTTCTTTTAATGATGAGTGAGTGTGTGTGTGTGTGTGTGTGTGTGTGTGTGTGTGTGTGTGTGTGTATGTATATGTGTGTGTGTGTGCGTGTGTCTGTGTGTGTGTGTACGTATGTACAGACATTTTGTCTCTTTTATGTCATTTGTAGACTATAAATTGGCCTGTATCATCGACTGACCTGTAACGTTAAAATTTGGTAAGAATTCCATGCTCCATAACTCACGTCTATTCCTCTCAATGTGCTGTCAGCAGATATCTGTTTGTTGTGCTGGACCACTATGCTATAAAAGATTTACTGTGAAAACAATAAAAAAATAATTTAATTAAAAAAATAAGAGACTACACAAACACTGACATGCTAATAGATTAATTGTTTATAAGACAGCAGAACGATGCGTCTCTGCCGACTACGCCAGAGGGGGAAACACACACACACACGCACACACGAAAAGGAAAACAATAAACTATCCATAGATGATTCAAAGACTTCGCCAGCTAATGAGATGAGACCGGCTGAACTCAGCGATGGCCGTTTCCGAGGTGAGCACGGGCTCCAGGCAGAGGAACGGATTTGTTGTTTAACAAGCTAGCGCCTCCTGCTCCGCCTGCCTAGCCGAGTGCTAACGTAGTGCTAAAGCAACCCATTGTGAGCTGTCACTCCTGTGTTTACACAGTGCACCCCTCTCTTTCTCCCTCTCCCTCGTAGACACTTGCTCTCCCTCTCTTTGCCAGGAATTCGCCTCCTTTTGATCTTGCATTCAAAGGTAGCGGTGGGCTTGATGGACGCACTAGGCTAAAAACAGGCTCCAGACGCTGGTGCGATAAACTGCCGAGCGATGACAGCCCAGAACGGTTTAAAGGCGCGTTTAAAGCAAGGAGAACAGCGTGTTGCCTGGGCACTACAATAGCGGGCATCAAGAGACGTATTAGGAGGAAGTGATCAGATACAAAAGCAGTTCAAAGACGGATAACGCTAACAGATGACAGGGTTATCATTAGAGAGCCTTGCAAGCCTCGCTGTGGGCTACAGGCGATGCTAATCAGGCTATATACATACTGAAGTTGGCAAAAAGTACTCGAAATAAGGCGACAGCGTCCATGTAGTTCTCATGTTTGTGCCATAACGATTCATGTGATACAGGAGAATCCTTCATTAAAATCCCTTGTTAGGATTATTTGATGCTTGGGCCACATCAACACACACACACACACACACACACACCCACCCACACACCCCAAACCCTCCAGGTATGTCTGATTAGAAAACAGCCTGAAGGACCTGACAAGGCCCTGTCTTATCACTAACAAAGACAACACAATTTGCTTTCTCGCCATTCGCAATCCCTCTTTTATATTTCATCTCAAATATGTTCAAAGTTCACACCTCCCATCCACCCCCCCACCGCCGCCTTCCGTGTTAACAGCTTTGCCTCAATAAACACGGCTTGGCATTATCTGCATCTGCTTTTCACACCGTATTAGTGAGGAGAATCAGTGCAGGAGCTGTAACAGCTCGTGTCCCAGGGCAGTCTTTCAGTGATAAGGGAGAGCGACTGAGTGCTAGATGTCTTTATATGCGCTGTACGCACTGTGGATTATTTACAGGCTTTGGGGTTTCCCGCTGTGCAAGCCTCCCTCCACTAGCTCCACAAATCCCTTTTCGAACATTCAGCGCACGGTAGGAGAGCGGTCCCTTAGCTTTCGGCCCTCTCCTGCACCTTCCCTTTCTGGAAGCTCGGGGAAAATTCCAGCAACAGTGCGTGGCACGAGCTAGGACCTCCAAGATAAACAAATGTGACCATGCCTTTGAATTGAAGGAGGCTGAGGAATGAGAATGAAGTAGAGGCAAGTCGAGGGAAGGAAGGACATGCAGTCGTTCTGAATGACTTGAATGAAACAAGCTGGACTGGGGAAAAAAGTCAAGGGGATATACAGATATAACACAAAGCCTGTATCTTTGAAATGAGGGAAACAACATTCTTCAGTGTACATTAATGCAACAAACATGAGCTGTAAATACGTCTCGACTACTATTATTAGCTCATTTGTCGTAAGTACTAAGGCTCAAAGTTAAGTAAACATTACTGACTGTACAGAACAGACAGTGCACTTATGTGAAGAATGGGAAAGTCAAAGGGAAATATAAGTGAGAGAAAATACAAGAGAAAATTAAGACTCCTAACAACCACCCGGAAGACCTGGGGGACCAACCCGTCTTTAAGACAGAGGGGAACTTCCAGCTGCTTCAGATCTAGAAACATCCAAATGGTATTACTGTCCATCCTTCCACTGTGAGAAGACACCTCAACACTATGGAGATCTGAAAGTAGGCGTAGCTGTTCAAGAAGCTCCTCACTGAGAACAAGAGACAGACACATCCAACAAAGAAGCTGCTGGTGTTCTCAGAACAATGGACTGACCACCCCAGAGTCAAGAACCTCAACACCACTGAATGTGTTTGGGGTTATCTGGATGGTGAGTAGAAGCAGAACCTGCTAAACCAACTTCTAAGACTGAACTTTGGAGACGTGTGGCAACAAATTCCCTTGAAAAACTGAAAGTGAGTCTTCCAAAATTGACAGGATGGTTACTACTGAAAAATGTGATACTATATAATTAGCTTTTGCGCTCTCATGCCTGATCCACTGCTGTATATTGAAAATCGTGTATTTCATGGCTGATCTGGAAAAGACATAAATGAAGAGTGGTCTCTGACTTTTGCACAGCACTGTAGTTAAAAAAAAGGAAACTTGAGTTGGGGATATGTCTTATAAAACTCTGAGAGACTCCTTTGGTTGTCTTTTAAAGGGAAACTGTACCATGTAAAATGAGACAAGTGCCCAACCTGGGCTGGAGCTTCTTTATCTCCTCTTCTATTCTTTGGCAACAAAGACCTTGAACATAAAATAGATCCCAATAATTGAGACCGTAATTGGAGGGAGATGTGCGCACAGGTGAAACTGGATCCCACTGGCCATTGTGGAGCGGAGAGATGTTTAAACAGTGACTGGCGTTGAGACTGGAGACTGTGGCTCTCCGGACGCAGTGCAGGGAAAATATAGCTAATGGGTCGGTGCCTAATGCAGTCCTGCTCTGAGTAAACCCCCATCAGCCGTTGCATTCGATCTCTGCAGGACTGGAGACCTAAATCCTAAATGTCAAGGTTATTGGACTGACTGAGTAGGAAAAACACTTTTCTGAGCTGGTCAAGTTATGGGACGTTGGTGGTGGACTCGTGTCTCTTGATATATTACAGCCTGACTTTAACCTGCTTGTAGACCCTGATGATCCAGTTCATCCTCACATCATCCATTACCATCTGGTTTGGTTCCTACACCTTACAAGAACAAGCCAAACTCCAGCGTATGGTCAGGACAGCAGAGGGGATCATTGGATTTAATCTGTCAACACTTCAGGACATCTTCAGCAGCAGGGTGATGAAGTGTGCTGGCAAAATTACAGCTCATCCTTCTCTCATCCTGGACATCACCTCTTCCAGACAATTCCCTCTGGTAGAAGACCCAGGACCATCAAAACCAGCACAACAAAACATGCCAGAAGCTTTTTCCCCCAGAGCTGTAGCTCATTAACTTTAAACTTAAGCCGAACCTCACTGTATTACAGTGGCTCCTTTGTAACACAGTGTTTATTTGCACAGCTGTACAGATGTTGCACATGTTCATATCATTCATAGTGTGTCTATATGTCTACCCAGACCTGCATGTATAAATATTCAAAATGCATAATTACAGATATTCACACATCTCTGAGTTCCTTTCCATGATGCTTCATTATTGTTGTTTATTTATTTTTTATGTTTTTTTTTTTTTCAATTTATTAAATACTTGTTAACAGTCTGTATGCTTGTCTGGTCTGTTTGGTATGTTACTCGTCATACACGCTGATCAGCCAGAACATTAAAACCACCTCCTTGTATCTATACTCACAGTCGATGTTATCAGCTCCACTGACCCTACAGGAGCACTCTGTAGTTGTACAGTTCCAGACTGTAGTTCATCTGTTTCTCTGTATACTGTATTACCCTGTTCTTCAATGGTCAGGACCCCCACAGGACCACCACAGAGCAGGTATGATGTGGGTGGTGGTGTCATTCCCAACACTGCAGTGACACTGACTGTGTTGTGCTTCGTGTGAGTGGATCAGACACAGTAGTGCTGCTAGACACCTCAGTGTCACTCCTGGACTGAGAATCGTCCACCAACCAAAACTATCCAGCCAACAGTGTCCACTCACTGTCCACTCTATTAGACACTCCTACCTTGCTGGCCCACCTTGTAGATGTACAGTCAGAGACGATAGCTCATCTGCTGCTGCACAGTGCAGTGTTGGTCATCAGTGGTCACAGGACGCTGCCCACAGGACGCTGCCCCACAAGACGCTGTTGGCTGGATAGTTGTCGTTGGTGGACGATTCTCAGTCCAGCAGTGACACTGAGGTGTCCAGCAGCACTGCTGTGTCTGATCCACTCACACCAGCACAACACACACTAACACACCACCACCACGTCAGTGTCGCTGCAGCTCTGAGAATGATCCTTCACCCACATAATACCTGCTCTGTGGTGGTCCTGTGGGGGTCCTGACCATTGAAGAACAGGGTAATACAGTATACAGAGAAACAGATGGACTACAGTCTGGAACTGTAGAACTAGAGAGTGCACCTATATGGTCAATGAAGCTGATAACATGGACAGTGAATGGAGATACAAGGAGGTGGTTTTAATGCTATGGCTGTTTGGTGTATGTGTGACCCACCAAGACCAGATTGTGATTCTGATTCTGTTTATGATTGTCTCTCCTACTTCAGCTCTCAATAAAAAAGACCTAGTTATGATCCTTGATAAAAGATACCAGTGGGAGATCCTAGTTAGAGAGGCCTTGAATGTTGTATATACAGCGGTACTTATATAGTAATGGAATCCGCTTACAGTAAGTGTCATTTTAATTGAAATGCATACGAGCCAGAGACGTTCTTTCCCGTGACATGAGCGGCTAAGCATCGAGGATCATAGCTATTTATATTAATTGAGTTTTTTTTTTCTCTTCTCCTTCTGCTCATTTTCGCAATGTACCGTTATCTGCAATGCAAAATAGGGCCGGACGGATTTTTCAGTAAGTATATAATTAATGCTATTTCCAAAAAGCCCTCTTCACATGGAAAACAGGCGCCCATGCTGAAACCCTGTGAATTACAGGCTCGCCGAAAACCGCTCTTCATCCACTGTTTAGATTTCCAAACTAATTCGTGTAGAATACATAAATAAATCAATGGTTTATACCCACTCCAGACCATTACACTACCTCCCCTAAGCTGCACTTTTCAACTGATCTATTAATATTTATGACAACACCAAACATTTCAAATTGCCACGTTTAAACAATATAAAGTTCAGCATGCAATTACATAAGCTGTGAGCTGACTTCGGTTAAAAACAGACGTTGCCCTAAATAGCATGCAATATTCAGATCTGACAAATGGTTTTCTCTGGGAAGGGAGAAAAAAAGAGAGATGCAAAGTGATAATGATGGGGAGAGAAAAAGAGAGAGAGAGAGAGATAGAGAGATGTGGTGTTAAGGTATTAAGGATGAGTGAGTGAGTGCATGTGTGGAGTGAAGCTGTTGATAGCGGGATGAGAAAGGAGTGTTTAGGGGGAGTTAAAGGAAGAGTAAACAGGGTGCTGCTCTGTGCCTAGTACGGATGCATGACCTGTGCGGGTCAGAGGTCTGCTCAGCTATGCGGCTTCGCTGGCCGCCGCTTGGCCAGCCGCTGGGGCCGTTTGTTTGGATTCCAGAGCACTGGCTGCCCGGCGGCTTAACAACAGATGGCAAAGAGAGGAGCTCCTTTCACAGAGCCGGACGTGGAAAGACATACACAAACATGCTGCCGTACACAGAGAAGATTAAGAACTAGGGAGGTGCCTGACTTTCTCCAACTTTTACTGGTCAAGGAAACGGCTGGAATGTCAGCGAAAAGCATGAAATCTTTCCAGGTGAAAACCTCTTATAGATCTAACAGTGTGTCTGGATTGTTGTAAATATATAGTAGGTATATCAATATATGGACGTCTACAACGTTTTTGTGACTTTAGCGGTTTTTGGGCATGTTTACATCCGTAATGGATCAACGCAGCAGAAACTACAACCATTTTCACATTTCAATTCCATTTTGAGGGGCTCAAAAATAGTTGGATGGTTGATTTCAAATATGGCTGTTAACTCTCAATGTGAGGCCCAATACCTTTACTGCCAGTAAATCAGGCCAGAAATATCTAC
The DNA here is from genome assembly GCA_034552555.1 of Semaprochilodus insignis. NCBI lineage: Eukaryota > Metazoa > Chordata > Actinopteri > Characiformes > Prochilodontidae > Semaprochilodus > Semaprochilodus insignis. The sequence goes on from CM067476.1 coordinate 39,989,499, forward strand.
ATGACTTAATGCACGGCTCTGCTACCGCCCGACTGGATGATTCGATAATTACATTAATAAGTAGGCGTACAGGCGTTCCTAATCAGGGCTTGATGAGTGTATGTGCATACATCTGTATTTTGTGTGCAGTATTATGCATATTGTTGCTATCGGACCATAACATTTCTCAAAAACAGTGAGTTTACTGGAGAAAGAAGATTTTATACTAAGTAAAACAGTATGGGTCATTTCTGTTTGTCTGCTCATCATGAAATTATGACACAATTCAAGCACCAGATAAAAATAGGAAAATGACAAAAATGGATATAAAGTTTTTGCTTTGATAGTGATGATATACACAGGGAAAAAAAGGTAAATTAAATGGTACATGAAAGTATCTTAAATCTAGTAAATATATCTGACATTTCCCATTATCTAGACTGTCATTAGGGTATAGTATTATTTAACTTATACTTGCTTTACCTACTTGTATCTATGAAAGTGTCTCGTTATATTGTGAGAATTCCAGTTGTTTGGAGAAATAATGCAGATACACATATGAAACACTTTCACTAAATAAAATGAGCTAAAATTAGCGTAGTACAGTTAGCTTTGTGTCTTTAAATGTCAAAGATAATGTTATTTTAGTCATCCAGAACAGCATATTGGAACAAAAACATTAAATGATTAATATAAATATGAGCTCAAACTTTCAGACTACAGATTTTCCGAATAAATTTGAAGGTATTCACATCCAAATAAGGAGAACGGTGTCAGAACTGCATTCAGACACTTAGGCGATCAGAAGAATGTGGGTGGTTGATTTCAGATTAAGATTTGGATTCTGTTGTTGTTAACTCTCGATATGAAGTCCAAAGAGCCTAAAAATTAAAAACAAACTCATCAGAGAGAGAGAGAGAGAGAGAGAGAGAGAGAGAGAGAGAGAGAGAGCAGAAACACTGGACGCGCCCAACCATTTGGTATTCTTCAACAGAGAGAACACACTGGCCAGCTCAGAAACACATAGGCCCAGAAGATGATGGAAAACAACTGTGGTGGATGACAGATGAATTCTTTCCCTGGTGAAGAAAAACCCTTCACAACAGTCGGCCAAATCAAGAACACCTTTCAGGAGGGTCAGCCTATCTGTGTCCAAGTCAACAAAAACCAGAGTCAATACAGACGGTTTACCACAAGACGTAAACCAAAATCAGGGTGACCAAATTAGAGTTGGCCAAAAACGTCTACAAGAGCCTGCACAGCTCTGGATGGATAAGACAAAGATCAGCTTGTACCAGAATGATTGGAAGAGTATGGAGAAGGGGAGGGAACTGCTCATCACCTCATCTGGAGGCAGTGTTAGGGTGTGGGCATGTATTACTGTCAGTGGAACTGGATCCCTTGTATTTACTGATGATGTGATTGCTGACAAAAACAGCAGAATGGGTTCTGAAAAGAATACGGTGGTATTATTTGCTTGGATTCAGCCAAATGCCTCAACGGTGCTTCATGGTGCAGATGGACAATGACCTGAAGCATACTGCAAGAGCAACCCGTGACCCTGAAGGAAAAGAAGAGGAATGTTCTGCAGTGGTCAAGTCAATCACCTGTCCTCTGTCTTACCAGTCCAATGTATTTTCCTTACTGACGGCAAAACTCAAAGTAAAACACCTCAAGAACAAGAAGGAACTGCAGACAGGAGCAGTAAAGGCCTGGCAGAGCATCACCAGGCAGCCCAGGTGTTTATGGGTTCCAGATTTCAGGAAGTCATTGACTGCAAAGGACTTACAAATCAAAAAAGACTTTCTGAATGTTTTTTGCCCAATTAGTTCTGAACCCATAAACAAAATAGATAATGATGATTATTCCTACACTGTTCACTTGAGTTAGATATAAATATCTTGAAGTTGAAGTCGGTTTATTTATGGAACTAATCCTGTTATAAGTTATTACACAAGTTTAAGGTAATTTTCTCTAGTAAACAAGTTTGTGTTTCTGCATATATAAGAACTTAAATGTTGAATAATCTTATTATAATCTCACCACAATCTAATAATGAGAATTGTTAGGTTACATTTGCCAAGAGCTTTGCTTTTTTTGTATTTCACATACTGTATTGTGCTTAAAAATATTTTTAAATGGAACATTAAGTATGGATATATGTGCATATTGTCATGAAAATCTTATCTCCAATTTTGTCTTTGGTTCAGATATACTTTAAATAAAATCTTTTTTAAACAAAATAATTTTTTCCTTGTGTTTCAGAGTCATTTTTAGTTCGGTTCAGGTAAAGTTCACATCAATCGACAGAATGGAGAAAAATGTCATCTCTGAGAATGCCATGATTGTTGAGCAGTTTGAGTATTTTCATAACTGTGGATCTCCTGCGGAACTCTGTCACGTCTCTAGAGTTACTCGGAATGGTGGCGTACAGAAAAAACACCTAGTTCTAGCTGCAGTTCTATGGATCTTGTTAATGAGAGAGGTCAGCGGAGAATGGCCAGACTGGATCCAGCTGACAGAAAGGCTACAGTTAACCACAACTGTGATGCAGAAAAGCATCTCACAACACACATTATGGCCAACCGTGAAGCAGAAGAACAAGTTGGGTTCGGCTACTGTCAGCAAAGAACAGAAAGCTGAGGCTGAAGTGGGCACAGGCTCACCAGAACTAGACTGTGACAACTGAAGACGGTAAAAATGTAGCCTGGGTTGATAGACGTCCATTTTTGCTGAGGGACACAGATGACAGAATAATGACAGGGTGTATGGACCAACCTGCCTTGTAGTCCAGGTTGGTGGAGGTGGTGTGATGGTGTGGAGAATGCTGCACACTTTGGGCTGTTAATACTCATCAGTCATCCCTTGAATGACCACAGTCTAGTTGAGTATTGTTACTGACCATCTGTGTCCCTTCATGGCCACAGTTTACCATCCTCTAAGGTCTCCTTCAAGCATGATGATGATGCACCATGTCACAAAGAAAAAGCCGTCTCAAACCGATTTCATGACACTGTGTTTAGTGTTCTTCAGCGGCCTGTCCAGTCACTGAACCTGAATCCAACAGAACACATTTGGGATGCGGTAAATCCACAGCATGAAAGTGCTCCTGAAAAATCTGCAGGAATTGTATGATGCAATCATGTCGACATGGACCAAAATTTCCATGTTTCCAAAATCTTGTGGAATCAACGCCATGAAGAAGTGAGGATGTTTGGACCACAAAGGGAGGCCAGTAATAGTGTAGTGTTCCCAATAAGGTGCTCAGTGAGTGTACATACATAGTATTACTTCACTAAGGTTTCCACTGACCAAGTAAAAGCGCTCCATGATATTCCAGGAGACACAATACAAGGTAAATAAAAACACACACATGTTGACAAAATACATCTGCACAGCACACAACAAACTGCATTCACTAAACACACGTACCATCGCCTCCTCCAACTTACTCTAATCTTCTAACAAACGAGCCGATCTGTTTCACAGCGCAGCTACATCTCGTCTGTCGGAGCCGTTATTGAATCTGGTGTTTATTAATTCTTTACTGGGCTGTAAAGGCATAAACATCCTCCCAGTGTACACGCAGAGCTGTCAGCGACATATTGTCTCTCTCGCCCCGGCCCTCTCTTCCACGTCAATTATGCCTTTCTACTTCGGAGGAGCTGGCTGATGAATCGGCCGTAAAACCCATTCACATTAATACTCCATTGTGCATCTGCTGCTGACGGTAATTAAAGAAGTAAATGACTCATAAGAAGGGACGCATCAGCTGCAGGGACAGGAAGAAAGAAAATAAAGAAGTGAGTGGAGTAAGTGAAGGCCGGCACATAAGAATCCCTGAAGGATCATGTGGTGTGTGGTGTGAAGTTAAAGGAATAGTTGCACAAATAAACTAATTTATTACATTTTTCCCTTAATTGTTTTTCATGGACCTTCTTTGGTGTCAAGTTAGCATTATTAGTGTTGTACTGAAGCTACAAGGCTAATGTAACTAGCGAGTGGTGCAAACTGCAAGTACTTGTTAAGTAACTGAGTTTAAGGTCACATATCTTACTACCCGGTAGTAAAGGTGGGCGTCTGTTATGACTTTCTGTGCCTTTAAAATTGACCTGTGTTTTGGCTGCCCTGTATTGTAGCTCATTCAAAAGCAGCCCAGAGCTACACTGTTGTGGGCTGTGTAGGCAAGTTTCCAGGACCAAAACCAGTCCCCTTGTGTGTTGAAGGTGGTAGTACCTTCAGGCTCCTGCAGATGGCGCTGCAAACAGATGATGGGCCTATAAATACCTACGGGGTGTGAGTGATGGGATCCATAGACTGAGAAGAGGTGGTACAGTGCAGGGAATGTCTCGTTCCATGTGTGGAAAATGGCTCCAAAGCAGATGTTAATGATTGGCTAAAAGGAGTGACTGCATTTGGGCGTGCCAAAGATCATAGTGTGAAGGAAGTAGCTGAATCTGCACGTGTACGGAAGCGTACGGTCATACGGATCTACCAGCAGTGGCTAAAATCCCAGTCTACAGGGAATTCTCCTTGGAATTGTGCCAGAGAAGGCCATATTCTTTGACGCAAGAGTGTCTGAACATTGATGTGACCTACATCCAGAAACTTGTCCAGTCCATGCCAGATCTAAGCACAGATGTTATTGGTGCACGTGGAGGTAAAATGGGTTTTGTACAGTTTTAGAGAAATGATAGAGTAGCATCACTTCATGGGAAAGAATAGAATGGGAGAACAAATGGAAAGAACGGTGTGAAAGAGAGAACAGGGAATGAAGAAGAGTGTGCATAGCCACGCACATACATAGACCTTTTGCTGCTTGTCCTGTTTGCTTCTAAACAGGCAACGCCAGAGGACACCCACCACTGAACGTTCTGGCAATTTCTGTCGACTCGCTAAAACACAGAAGAAACGGAAAACGGCAGGCTTGCCAACTGAGCTGGGTATTCAGATGAAGCTCGGGATATGGGCCCTGTTTTTTCATTGTTATTGCATTTTTGTTTGAGGAGTTGCATCAGGTTTTTTGGTGAGAACAGAAGTTCTTTTTTTTGCTTGGGAAAGGCGCTTTCAAACACAGCATGGTCTGAGTAATATGAAGGGAATTATTAAGTGTGAAACCTAGACCCCACCCCTCCCCCCATACGGATTAGTTAGATCTCCCCCCCTTTGTCAATACTCACTGAGCGGCGAGTTGGTTTGAGAGTTTGTGGGTAGCTTTTAGTAAACCTGGCACATCCTTTGATTAGAGTGGCTTTGAATGTAGATGCAATGAGGGAATGAGGGGGCAATCAAAGACTTCAAACGTGCTTTAAAGAATGGTCACGAACGAGGACTCAAAAAGAGGACTAAAGGTCCGGCTCCGAGTATTAACATGCCTCACTCTGCGGTTTGATCGGAGCCTGTAGATTGTAGTTTGGAGTCTGTTGCTTTGAACAGTTACACTTGTAAAAAATCAAGAGGGCAAGAAAAGGTTTGTTCAGAGTGATGCTATAGAAGGGACACTTTGGGTTCCATCAAGAACCTTTCACTGGTTCTTTACAGAGGCTTTCCAGCCTTCAACTGGCATTAAAAATGGTGGCCATGTTTTGTAAATATTCTGTAGCCCAGAATTGTGCCTCTGGCAGCAGTTTGGCAGAATTCAGAACGCTCTCTCCATCTTCTACACCAAAGTTCTCTTTCTTCAGTACTCAGTGTGCATCATACATACATACATGCTGGGAAGTCTCTCCGTGTCGATAGATGCACTGACTAATAAATACAGACATGATATTCGGCTTCCTACGAGTAAAATGTGACTGTTCAAATGGCCTGCTGCTCACAATCCACTAAATGTGGTTCTTCTGAAATTCCTCTTGCCTCCAAGACTCCATCAGACACTTTTCTTGGTGTTTAAACTGGAAAGCTCACTGAAGATGATTGTGGTAGCACTGATGAAGCATATTCACAACAGCAGTAGTGATGGGTACTGTTTGACATTTCACATAATGTAAAGGTTCTGTACTAATTAGAACCATACATCCAAGCCAGGAGCCATTCAGGAACCAACAGAGTGTCGCTACTTGCTGCTACTCAAAAGAAACACCTGCTATGAAATTCAGGCATTCCATCAATTCCTACGTTATCTCTACGATGTGTTTCACGGACCAATTCGACCTCGTCTGTCATCCACCATGTTCAAACACATGGAGTCTGTGTTGTGTTTGGAAGAAGAACAGACGTGCCGGTGGGATCCCTACGACATTAGACATTAGCTCAGAGAGAGAATATCTCGATATGTCGCGGCCAGAGCGATTGGCCACGGCTCGGGATTGAGTTGCAAAGGGGGAGCGACGGCTCCATGGGAATAACAGCTTCTGCTCAAGTCATTCCAACCTAGGTAATGCGATCCCAAAGAGAGCGATGGAGGGAGAGGGAGAAGGAAAAAAAAAATAGATTGCTTTTGTCTTAAAGCAGACTGATCTCTGAGAATAAGATTGACTGGAGAAGCTTGCACCCTTGTAGAAAACATCCGAGAAGAATGAGAAGAAACAAAAAAATAAAAAAATAAATAAAAATAAATAAATAAAAAGATGTTGCTCTTCAGATCCACCTGCTATAGAAACATCCAGATATCAGGTCAGCGCTCCAGAATCCTACGCTTTGATCCTTTGTCGAAAAACATGTCGTTTGGAGAACGTGTGAGCGCTTTTCCTTCACCACGCGTTCGACTATCAACGTGCAGGCAGGACAGGACAGGACCCCTCCGATTTGAGCTGCGGCACTTGCTGATGCCTCCTCTGGAGCTGTAGGCCTCAATAAGCGTCTGCCAAGGAAATTAAGTTACGTGGTGAAGCTTAAAGGAGGCACAGGAATGCGTGATGGAAATATTAAACAGCGTCTCCCGGCGCAGGGCTGAGGAATTAAGGAAACGTTTGGGGCTTTGATTTTGTTTGGTTGGTGATAAATGTTTTCATTAAAAGTACCTGGTGCCGTTAGTAAAAGTACACCCAGCTTATGCAAATTCTTACCTGCTACTTTATATTAAATTTAATGTCCAGCATGTGGGCTTTTTATGCAGAGATAAAGCAGGTATCAGCATTACAGTTCATCTATGCAAATGGAAGCATTAGATTTGCAAACTCCCCATCAGTCACATCCCATCGAATTTATACTGTAGCAAACTGCACATTTAGTTTACATACTGGGCAAACGCTGCAGAAGATTTGCGTTCGAGCTGCAGAAATGTGTTTTACAGTGTAACACAGGAAACCGTGTTGCATTCTGGGAAAGTACAGGCAGATTATACAGTATTAGACTACTGTCTGCACTATAGCTGAAGGGTAAATTCGCCAAGTTAAACCAACTAGTGGTAAAGCTAGCTAATATTAGCCTAATGCTAGCTAGTTACCTAATACCCTGCTAGCTTACCAGGCGAAACCTTAAAGGCTACCAACTGTCATTTTGCAGTATCCCCTGCTTTGTAAGGCCCAATCTCATTTCACCCCTCGCCCCTAACACTTAGCCCTACCCCTCTGTTTTGCACGTTCATGTCTAGGGGTAGGGTTGTCCCGATTGGTGTTGAGATGGAGCGGTAGGGCGAAGTGTTAGGGCTATATGGCCCTTCAAACGGAGATTTTTCAGAGGCACACTCCAAACGGAGTGTTATGAGGAATTTCCCAGAATGCCCTGCGAATCATCAGCAACATGGCTGCACAAGCGACCAAAGAGACCCAGAAATATGAGTATGTTCTCTGTTAAAAGCTGCTGTACTGTAAGATCACCACTGTAGAAGCGTTTTATGCTCATTTTCTTCATAACACGTGTAAAAATCTCTAGTAATACTCTGATGTCTCAGCGCTACCTAGAAAATTTCCCATGTGCTGCACCATTTAAGGTGCTGATAATAAATAACGGTCATCTGCCTCTTTGAGGTCATATGATGCCCTAAATGTGTTTAAGCAGTGAGGAGCTGAACTCCACCCTCCTCTGCTGTCACTGCAGACTGGCAGGGTCGCCTACTGAGCACCGCTAGCAGCCTGTTAATGAAGTCATGTAGTTTTTGTTTGTGCTCTTGTTTATTGGGTGACTCGTTTGACTGACTGATTTGTAAAACTGAAGTCCGTGCTTTTCGTCTGTTTACATAAAAGCCGCTGACGACACCTGATGACGTATCCGGTTCCTGAAGGGTTGTCCCATTTCACAGGGGGAAGATTTCAACTACTACCCCTATAACTCAGTTTCAAGAGGGAGGGTTACACTACAAAACAAGGGGTAGGGCTAAAAATAAGAAATGGGATTGGGCCTAAGTATCTGATTACCTCCACTACAGTCAGAGCTGGTAGAGTAAGTTCTATACTTAAGTAAAAGTACTTGTAATCTAGTACAATTTAAAGTATGACTTCCATTTTTACTCAAGTAGGGTTGTAAAAGTACATGGTCCTGGATGTATTTAAAGTATTATTAATTAATACTTTATAATAATTCAGTCTGACACTGAGCATAAATAACTGCTTACACTACCCCAAAACAAAACCATAACTTCTTTCTTAAAAACTGTGACTGATTTGAGCACACCGTTAGCTTTAGCACTGACTCGATGTTGCTGCTTTCTTTTGATTGTTGTTTTCTTTTTCATGCATGCTCACTGCTATAAGCCAATCACAGGTTTTCCAAGTAATTCCTGTCTAAAACTCTTTGGGATATGACGTGCCTAGGATTTTAAGAGGTTAAAGCCTAACTGTGAACATTATTAGGGTGTTTTTCCACAGAACCTTTGGTGCCAGATAACTGGAACTGTGAATTTTGCCTATGGTCCAGTACTGAGGGTTCCAGTTTTATTGTTTTTTGGAGTTTGCTGAAGTTACACCGTAGGATTCTGCTCATATGGCTACACGACACGTACATAAGCTTGTCAAAGGAAAGTTCTTGATAAATATGGGCCGGTGTTAGAGTTATCTGCAACACTTTAATGAAGGGTGCAGGCCTTAAGGCTGCAAGACACCTACATAAGCTAGTCATAACTGACAACTGACATAACCCTACATAAGTGTTCGTAAATGCTTATTCCACCAGGCATCATCTGTCATAAAAGCTACTTTAGGTAACTTTGATCAAAACAGGCATATGTAAACTTTATAGCGAATGACGCCCGAGTCCACTAATGCTTGTTAATTAGGTCATAAACATCTTAGAATCATTAATAAGCATGTTATAACTGCTTATTAATACTTGGCAAAGCCTTTACGACCAAACTAATAACCATTAATAACTAATTAAATTATTTAAATAATTCATAAACCCTTTATAAGGATATCCTTATTCTAAACCGGTACCAATAAAGCTATGTGAGTCTGTATAAGTATAGACGTGAGTGCAGTATACAGTTTTGTATCAGCCAGTAATTTAAGCTAACTAGCAAGAACGCTAGCTAGTTAGTCAAGGTAGACATTTTAGAGTGGCATTAAATGACTAATAAGGCAATTAAATCGTTAATCATGGTTTTTATGGACTTCTACTAGAAACATAAGTTCCCTCGGATCCTCTTTGGGCCAGTACTCATGTCCAAAACCAGCCTTTAATGAACATCTATGCCTGCTATTAGCTCTAAAGTGTATGTAAATTTTGATGACATCCTATATTTGTTTACCTTTTAAATTCTGTGCCAAAACGCAAGTGATTCTGATCTCTCTCTCTCTCTCCCTCTCCCTCTCCCTCTCCCTCTCTCTCT
>CM067476.1:40012247-40032247 GCA_034552555.1 Semaprochilodus insignis
AGAGGGGGGGGGTAGGGGGGAGAGAGAGAAAGAGAGAGACAGAAAGAGAGATAGAAAGGAAGAGAGAGAGAGGGAAAGAGAGAGAGAATGAAAGAAATAGAGAGAAAGAAAGAGAGAGTGAAAGAAAGAGAGAAAGAAAGAAAGAAAGAAAGAAAGAGAGAGAGAGAGAGAGAGAGAGAGAGAAAGAGAGAGAAAGAGAGAGGAAGAGAGGGAGAGAGAGAGGGGGCATGAAGAGAGAGATAGAGAAAGAGAGAGAGAGAGAGAGAGAGAGAGAGATAGCTTTGTGGCATGTGGAGCTATGCTGATGTTCAGTCGCACATTGGCTGTGTGGCTTTAGCCCTGAAGCCCCCCCATAAACGATGCTGATGGCTTCACCTGCCCCACATGCAGACACTATGAATAAGAAATACCAGCTAGCTCTGCTACAGGACTTTTGCATTAGTGAAAGGTGTCCACCATTTCCACGTGCTCCTCCCCCTTTCTAGTTCTCTCCTCCTGACCAGCAGACGCATGCACACATATCCCCCTCTCTTGGGCTCTCATGCCCAAATGGAGCATCTAGACACCACCTTTGGTCCACGTCTCTGGAGCTTCCAGGAGATGCCTTAATCGGAGGCGTGTGAGAGCAGGCGGATTAGCGCTTTATTGAAACAAATAAGTGCTTTAAAAATGCCCAGAAAGCCCCAGTTTCAATTTCAATAGCTCGTTTAACCCTTATCGTCCCAATTCCTCAGGGCCCATTCTATGTTAATTGGATCTCCATTGCATTTGCATTGGGGGTGTTAACAAGCACAGTCCATGAATATTAATTACCCAGAAGTTTTCGATCCCACAGAAATCTAAAAAAAAAAAAAATACTTTTCTTGATACATATTAATTCTGTGAAGTTTTTTAAAAGTGAAAGCGCTCATTAAAAATGCATAAGCCCCACGCTTGAACATGTCCCCACGAGAATTGCTGCATCTTTAAATTTATCCCTAATAAATTGGGTCAAACAGGACCATACATTAAAGAAACGGCTTCCGATGCATAGATGCAAACATGCAAACACCCCGGTTCAACGAGATGAGTGTTTTATCATCTTTTAAATGGTCTGCCAGTTTCTATTGGAGGAAAACTGATCTGCCTCTGTAGTAACAGAGCATTATTTCCCTAATACACTGCCTGGCCAAAAAAAGGTCACAACCTGGATTTAACTAAGCAAATAGGTAAGAGCCTCCCACTGGATAATTACTGCATGGGTGATTATGTTTCAGCTGGGAACACGTTATTTAACCCTAACTGATGCAGTGAGTAGCTTCTCATTTGTTAAACAACCACGTGGAGAGACACATCCTGTGGTCGTGGAAAAGATGTTCATCTGTTTCAGAAGGTCAAATTATTGGCATCAGGCAGAGAAAACATCTAAGGAAATGCTGAAACTCCTAAAATCAGGTTAAGAACTGTCCAGCACTTTATTAAACAGTGGAAGGACGGTGGGGAAACATCATCTTCCAGGAAGGAATATGGTCGGAAAAAAATCTCGAATGATGGTGATGGGCGATCACTTAAATGTTTGGTGAAATCAAATGGTAGAGAAGCAGCAGTAGAACTCAGGGAAATGTTTAATAGTGAAAGTAAGAGCATCTCCACACACACAATGTGAAGGGAACTCAAGGGATCAGGACTAAACAGCTGTGTAGCCTTAAGAAAACCACTTGTCAGCAAGGCTAACTGGCAAACTCGGCTTCAGTGTTATAGGGAGCATAAAGACTGGACTCTGGACGCTGCAGTTGGTCAGGTCCAGGTTCAGCTGCATGATGTGCCCAAAGAATGAGGTCAGCTGACCACCTGAACATACTGAACCACCTGGTTATTCCAGCAATGGGTTTCTTCTTCCCTGATGGCACGGGCATGTTCCAAGAAGACAATGCCAGGATTCATCGGGCTCACATTGTGAAAGAGTGGTTCAGGGAACATGAGACATCATTTTTACACATGGATTGGCCACCACAGAGTCCAGACCTGAACCCCATTGGGAACCTTTGGGATGTGCTGGAGAAGACTTTACGCAGTGGTCCAAATCTCCCATCATCAATACGAGATCTTGTAGAAAAATTAAGGCAACTCTGGACAGAAATAAATGTTGTGACATTGCAGAAGCTCGTGGAAACGATGCCACAGCGAATGCGTGCCGTGATCAAAGCTAAAGGCGTCATGTGATCTTCTAAACCACAATAAGCATATAAAGGCGACCCAGTTTATTGTATTATGTCATTACTGAACTGGGGAATGGAGGTAATTGATAAAACACACGTGTGAACTTAACTACCTGAACAAATTTTATTGGTTTATTTACTAAATTTGGATAACTGCATTGTTCTATCACCCAGGTTTCATTTGAGTTTAGGTCACAGGCATATGTCTTGATATTTTTTCCACTAATTTTTGGCTATCCAAGCACTGAGTAAAGTAAAGCAGCCTCCACTATTACACGACCACCACCATGCTTCACAGCTGGGATGAGGTTTTGGTGTTGATGTGTGGTGTTTACAAGCTGCACTAGTACACTAGCACTGCGTACACTAAAAAAGCAAACAAAAATAAAACAAACAACTTTTCTGTAGTGATAAGTAATGTCCAGGTGGGCTTTAGCAAATAACAGACAGGCAGCAGTGAGTGTTGTTGGAGGCCAGCTGGTGCCCAGTCTGATAGAGATTAGCCTTCTTTGTGTCTTATGAGATGTGATCCATTAAGCCATGTTGCACTTGAACAGACACGTGTTGCCCTACACAGTAAAACAAATGTCAGTTTAACCTTCATTCAGTAACAAACTGTTTTATTAGACTCTGAATGAGTAAACTTTAAATGAAAACAAGCAAAGCAAAGTTTTATTTTAGATGATCACGATATTACATGAATTAACACCTAAAAAACCTTAAAACCTTACACCTTGACCATCCCCCCATTAAATACCGTACTGTGACTTTTTCAAGAACTGGTCTGCACTCATCACTTTAAAACAGCCTTAATGTTATTCAACCTGCACTACTTTTGATACTGGCACTGTCATACCACTTTAATCCTACATCTTAATTCTGCTAGTGCACACGTCACTTTATCATCCTTATTGTCTTCAGTGTCTTACTGTCTCATTATGTCTATCTCAGGGCCCTTATTTTATTTTATCGTACGTCTTGCATTCGTCTATTTTATGTTTACTGTTTAATACATTCAGTATACTCTTGTTCTTGTTTTAGTTGTAATCTATTTATAGTTAAATGTTTATGTGCTGCAACTTGGGTCAGAGAGTAACGCAATTTCAATCCTCTGTATGTCTTGTACATAGTGAAGTATTGACAATAAAACTACTTGACTTGAACCCTCTCCACTTTTTAGATGTATAGAGCATAAAGTAAAAATTAATTTGTTAAATTGGATTTTTATTGCTAAATAACTGTAAAAGTGGACCACCGATACCTGTTTATTTGGGCGAAAAAAAGGTTTGATGCATGTAACTAAACTAATTGTACACTGTATTTTAACACTACTGTTGTTCATTTACAGAAACAGAATGTAAATTCACCAAAGCAAAGTATTATACTTATTTTATTTTCATTTCTGACTAAATTTGAATGGTTGTCATGGTTATTATTAGGGTAATATACTGCATGTTAGACTAACTAGGACTTATAATCATAGGTGAACTGACTGAAATATGTCTTGACTGGACATTCCAGTTAATGGTCATTATCTCACTGGCATAATTATTTCCCCATCAATGACTTTGTCTGTGTCGACTGTTTAAATCACGTGTTCAGTGTAACACACTGTATGTTGTTTGTTAAATTACTTATATGAAGATCAGATCAGCTCCTGTGCAAAAATCCGAATAATTCCAAAGAAACCCTTCCTAACAACCGCACTTCTGTGGTGCGGCTATGAAAAAAGTAGCGAGCGTTATAAGAATGTCGGTTATTCCGACATGTGAAGAAAACTGAAAGCCTCTTCGGCGGTTTTGAGGCCCTCCAAATAAGCCATCTAATACTAAAACAACACAGACACGTTTGCCAGCGCTGTCTCGGTCCCCCCCAGCTGCCGGGAACACCTGCTCCAAGTTTAGAGTTCCCCTCTTCACGGCTATGGCAGAGTCGGCCGCATCAAAGCCCATCCGGTCTATGGAGACAATGAGAGGTGCTTCATGCTGCTAATGGTACCAGCATAGCGGGCATCATTTACATCGGAGGTCACTCGAACACGTACACATGCACACTCGCATGCACACAATGACCTGGTTTTTGGAGAAGGGAGGAAACAATGGGGCAGGAGGAGCTTACATCATCTATGTAAATATGGGAAGTGGAACAATGGGGACATCCAGCAGATCTATGCAAACACACTCACACAAACACTCTTACCTGGCCACACTTGCATTAACACACACTCTCTCACTCTCCTGTCCGCTGTTCCGTCAGCTGACCGTTTGACCCGAAATCCATTAGCAGCGTAGCTTGCAGCCTTTAGTACTGCAGCAAACAGCACGGTCCAGTCTTGCTGGACGCTCCAGACACAGAGCAGCCTCTCTCTTTACCTCGCTGTCAAACAACTTGGCCCCTCGCTCCCCTGTACATGAATTACTGTAAACAGGATGTTAACCCGCGGAGCAGTAAACTCCCTCAACCTCCCCTACATACATACATACATACATACATACATACATACATGCGAACTGTAAAACATCATAGTACTCTACGGTTTATGGCCCTCAGACTCAACAACAGAGTTGGACCAACCAATACTCATGACACAGCACAGGCTGGACATTCCAGTATGCTCTTACAGATGCCACGTAGGAATAACCTTTTTAAAAGCCTAAGAACGTATACATACTATCGAGGTCGGATACCAGGTAAATGTATGTTCAAGTCAAGAGGCATTTAGGAACTTTCATTTTTAAGAGTGTAGGATTGCACAGCTATGGAATACAATACACAACATAATACAGTCTATTAAAAGGGAATTCCAACAGTTTATAAGAATGTATGCATAATTAAATAGCTAAGATGTAAACAAAGTCATTCACGGTGGTTGGATATGAAATTCTTTGTTCTAGAGAAACTAGAGTCCAGGCGGAGGTGATGGGAACCAGACGTCTGAAGAGTCTAATTGTGATGGGAAGCCGATTCCAAAAGAGTCGATTCTTCGATTTAAGCACATCTAGGAGCCGGGGTCAACTCCTGGCCAGGGATTCTAGGTGAGTCAAAATGCTGGGAGTCGACTCTTTGAACGTGCCGACTCCCGAGGTTGTTCACCTTGAGGGACGTAATTGCCTTGAGGAGAGTGTAAAGCAGAAGAGACTCAAAGTTTGACCAGCTTCATCATCGCCAGCCGCTCTGAGTAAAACTCACAAAACCGTTTTCTATTCGTCCTGCACCACCTCTGCAATAAACATCACAAAAAAAAAACAACAACAGAAATGGTACAAGGAACAAACCCTGTCCTTTTCCTCAGAATGTTGGGGACATGAGAATGAAGCTAAGATGCTGCTTGTTTCCAGCTTCTTGGTCAAATTTCAGTTCCACCTTAAACCTTAAACAGCTCAGCAGTTACATTCTGGCATTGGCAGGCTAACTCCTGTATCACTTAAGGTGGACTGGAAAAGTCACAAAAGAAGCTGGTGAATATGAAGAACAATAATATTACATTCAACCTATTTTTCTAATAATTAAAAATTAGTTTTAAGAAGTCTCACTGTAGTAGTTTCCTCAGTACACCAATCCGAGTTCCCTCCTTGCCCTTTATACTGTGAAACAAGCTGAATGTCTGTTGTACTGCGTACCGTAAGTCGTTTAATTTCTGCTGTGTCCCGTTATCGTCGGCTCTGGAGCTCTTTTGGTTACAATTACGTGGAGTCGAGTGTCGGACTCAAATCCAGACAACAAGAGTTTGTGCATCACTAGAGTCTATTGTCTTTAAAAGCTCACAGAAGGTTATAACATGAAACGGTCAGGAATACGCTGCCGTTGACGTTGTTTTATGATTCTTTTGAGAAGGGTTTGGTCTAAAACATGTTTTAAATGTTGAAGTGTATTCATGGACTGGCTGAGGCAATTTGTTATTTTCAGATTTATCACTATTTTACCATCATCAGCACTGTATATAACAGCTCGCAGACACGTATAGGTTCATCACTGGTGGTTTGGATAGTAAATAAAAATGTGTTGTAGACCCCTGGTTACCATCACCACCACTGGGAGGAAATCAGAGAATTCCAGATCAAGCCACTCGGAATGACTTCTCCAGCACTCAGTTATGCAGAAATGTGAAGCATTGGTGACATTGGTGTAATCGGTCCTTTCCTCAATCATGAAGGAGTGTCCATGATTCATCAGATTGGTCGGGATACTCACAGCGCAATGTAAACAACCTGTGATTGGTTAGCAGGATCATCAGTACACATCATGCTGCCTTACTTGGCAGGTGGAGAGATCCCTGCTGCAATTCCGAAAGCTAAAACAAGATGCCTGGAGCGAGATAGCGCTTTAAAGGTGGAGATATTGCTTGCCACAATTAGCAACAATGGCAGAAGGCAATATGCCCCAATTGCTAAAGCACGGTTCTCCACGGAGGCCCCGGTGATCGAGTGTTTCGTGACACGCTGTGTGTTCTCATTCTCCGCAGAATAATTATTTCTCGCCTTTTCTACATACAAGCACCATTAATGTTCAATTTCCATCGGCATCAGTACGATTATGAATCAGATTGCCCATCAATTGGCAGAGCCAGCAAAGAAATTCACCCCGTAATAAAACTGTCATCTGTTCCAGTATAAAGACAGATGTTGCGAGTTGGGTGATAACATAATTAAACCGTTCGACGAGGGATTCCAGAAAATTATTGAAATTGGAGGAAGCACTATCATTTTACCAATAAAGCAATTTAGGGCAATATGCGGTGTCATAACACCGATCCTTATCCCTGTCCTCCAGATTTGCAATAAGTTGGGAAGTTGGAGGCCTGTCATTTCCCTTCTGTCTGGCAATATTACCTGTAAGAGTTTACAAGCAGATACCTGAGAGGAGAAGAGGGGAGAGGAGAGGAGAAAGAGAGAGAACGCAGGGAAAAGACAGGGATGCTCTTGCCACATCCAGGAATCTCATGTTTAATCCAGCTTTTCTGCTTTCTTTGTTCGTCTCTCTTTCATCATCTTGTAATCTGCGAATGCTGTCATTTTGGAGTCTTTCTCTCTTTCTCTCTCTCTCTCTCTCTCTCTCTCTCTCTCTCTCATCCCCTGTCCTCTTCCTCCATCGTCCTCACTCAGTGCTTTCTCTGTGAGGGACTTACAATGCATAATGCAAAATCCCAACGTGTGCCATCCCGGCTCCTCGATGTGTGATGGGCTAAAAAGCAACCTCTCTGTCCCTCTCACTACACGCAAACCCACCAACAACCCTACACATGCAAGGAGAAGAGAAAGAGGAGGCTGGGGTGGGGTGGGGGAAGGGGGAATGGGGGGGAAACAACTCATAATTGCTTTGCCTTATCTTGTGATTTGTAACAAAGCTCTAAAGCACAAGCCTGACAAAGCAAACTCGAATGGGTTTGCCCTTCCATAAAGGAAAAGCAATTATTCATCCCTTGTTTTTCCACTTTTTGATATTGCTGGAATATGTTGGGGAGTGGGGGGGGGGGGAACACAGGGCCGGATGGGGCGGATATTTTCAGCCAGCAACCCTTCAAACTTCATTAAAAGAAGGCCGCAACGAGACAGGACGCTGGTATTAAATATTCAACAGCTGTATGGGCTGAGGGGGATTACTGGCAATCGGTCCGCGAGTACGAGTCAACGACGGTTTGCTCCAACATGCACGCGATTAAAAATGCACCAGCAGAATTGGTCATTAATCATCAAACCGTGCTCCATAAGGGATGAGATCCAGATAAGAAGAACATTCTTAAGAAGAACAGCGTCTTCCCGGCTATTAGGGATGAGTTGTGCATGAGCTCATGTAGCGCTCTTACAAAACAAAGGTTCTGAAAAGAGGCGCAAAGTCAGAAGAACTGATATTGGTTACCTATGGCCGTTTCCTTAAAGCAGGGTCCCACAAACGGTCCACATGCACACTGTATGGGAGCTTGAGGGTTAAAAAGGAGGCTGACATATTTCATTTACAAGCAAACATGAAGACTTTCCTGCTCGAACACACACCTTGTTGGGTTCTAACTAAAGCTGTTTTGCTCTAGAATGGCGCATCAGGGACAAGAACGTTTAGAGAACCTTCATTTTGAGCCATCCAGTAGGAGTGAGCTATATGGCAAAAATACAATACCAAACCTGTAACCTGCAGACTTGGACACCTGACTGGACACTTATGGCACATCTGCACTGCTTGACACTTTATCTCTGTATATACTTTATATACTACATTTATATATACACTGTACGTATTCGGTTTATATATTTTTATAGCTGATTTATAGTTTTAATAGCTTTATAGCCTATGCTACTGGTTACTGATTTCCTTCGGGATCAATAAACTATCTATCTATCTATCCATCCATCCATCCATCCCAAAAAATATATCAATGAAGTGTGTCATAATATATGGTACAACGGAGTATAGCAATATTATATTCTGTGATTCGATATCGATTCTCAGAAACACTGTATTGATGACTGATTAATAGTTTATTGTAAAGACTGATGCAGACTGTGGATCATTTTGTGTTGGGTTTAAACCCCTAACCGCTCAATACCTGCGCTGTAATCTGTTTTCAGCCATTTGACTGTTCCAGCCCTATGTAACATAGCGTAAGGATGCAATGCTAACGTTAGCATTCTAGAGTAACAGGAAAGACAGATAGCACTGGTTCATTAACATGGTAAATGTAAATCTGGCCTTTTTCCAGTATAAGTAGGATACAATCTAGTTAGCAAACAAGACGAGGTGAGTCTAGTTTTGCTGGACCTCCTTTGGCTGCATGGTATCACACAAGTGTCTACAGTACTGGATATAAAGACCCCCTTTAACGCTGCATACTACCGACTTGACTTGGCTGGACTTGACTCTAGGGTCAGTATCTGCATAGATATATCTGCACGAACCTGGCGGTATGATACGTACAGTGATACAGGGTGAACTATGTGATATATAGAGATACTACAAATTCATAGAGATATACTGTGATTTTTTAAAAATTAATAGTTTATTGTAAAAACTCTTCCACCCCTACGTAACATAGCATAAGGATGCACTGCTAACGTTAGCATTAGCAAACCTATAGCAAACAAATGGTGGTGTGTTTTCATACTAGGACAGTTATACTAAATTTAGATTTATAAAAATTCGCAATATATAGTTTTTTGCTAACTGGAACAGATTGGTTTGGTCAGTGGCGCATACAAATACTGTCAAAAACGGTGAATATGATGCTTATACAGTGGTTTCTATATGAGTCCAACTAAACGGGAAAACATGCATTTATTCTGTGTTCTTTACACAGCAACTATTCAATATTGTCATATTGCCGACTTCTTCATTTATCAACACAGAATTTCTCAGCCAGGTAAACAAAGCCCAGAGTCAAGCCTGCCCAGCAAGACAGGTAATAATGGATGTTCCTACTCAACAACTTTCTCTTCTGTCCAGCTTACTATGAAACCTTGTGAAATACCTCTCAGGGCTTAAATTAAGGCATAGGTGACTGATCCTGGGCTAGCCTTCAAAAGCAGCTTCCTTCTCGTTGCAGAGGTTCTTCGGCTTGTGTACAAGCGGGGGCTTCCTGTTGCCGAAGCGTGTAAATAATGAAGAGGAAACACACAAAAAAGGCAAAAACACCACAAAAAGACTCGCTGTTGCATAAGACCGAGACGTCTTTATTTTGTTTCGTATTTTTATCTCTCTGATCATCCTCACTTCCTCATCAAAAGAAGATGCTGGAAACCACAAGTTCTGTCCCAGCCTGAGCACACGCGTGACAAGACATCAGGCCGTCTTTGAAGAGCCTTCAAGAACAGTCACCATGCTCACCAATCTCCAATCTTTACAAGATCTGCATCGATCTCGCTTTGCGAAATAAGATCGAAATTGCCTTCGCTTTCGCAGCGGCCGATAGCAATCTGAAAACTTCGGGTTTTAGGCCTGCCGGACGGCTATTTGGAAGACGTTTACGCAAGCCGGCAAGTTTCTGATCCGCTCGACTTCTGCTGGTATCTCTGGCGAGGCGCTTACGTGGCTGAGTGAACAGGGAAATTCCAGTCACTTACACTTTTACACAGCTGCAGAACAAGAAAGAAGCAATGTCGAGCAGACTCAAAAGCAAAAAACGCAGATCAAAAAACGCAAAAGACGCAATAAAGGGAAGGGGAAAAAAAGCGCTAGCACCCCGAACGTCAAGAAAATAATTGATGCACCCTTCGCTCAAGTCAACCCTACAATGCAAGGAATGTCCTTTCTTTTATTGCTACATCGAACAGATAAAAAAAACAACACAAAAGGGAAAAATCAGAGGGAAAATCTTCTGATGTAAAAGATCCCAGCTATTTGAAGTGAACATAAGACAATGCAAAGCCACTGAGCCTATCTAGAACACTCCTACTGAGGGCCACGTATCTTTTTATATGAGCTAGCGGCGCTGGGGATTTGACTTTCTAATGGAGATGTTTAAATGAAGCTTATGGTCTACTTCCCCCCAATCTGACGAGTGCAGCAAGATAAATTCCCCCGTCAGGGTCGAGATGATCAAACAGATTACAATTATTTTATCCTCCGTTTTTATTAATGAGCACTGTCTTTCATAGTTATGCTCCCTAACAAGAACAGATGACATGCCAACCTCCAGGTTTGTTGTTTTCTTTTTTTTTCCCCTTCCACATACTTGAAGTTATTTGGTGTATAAATTCAGAGGTTGATTCTTCGCTGGGTTAAAGAGCTCTAGAGTAACAGGAAAGACAGATAGCACTGGTCCATTAGCATAGTAAATGTCAATCTGGCCTTTTTCCAGTACAAGTAGGATTCAATCAGACGCTAGTTAACAACAAGACGAGGTTAGCCTAGTTTTGTAGGACCTTCTTTGGCCACATGGTATCTCATAAGTGTCTACGGTACTAGATATAAAGAGCCCCATTTACGCTGCATGCTACAAACTTGACTTGGTTGGACTCGACTATAGGGCTGAGTGTCTGCAGTGTACTTTGCTAATGCTAACGTTAGCAGTGTGTCCTTGCGCTACTTGTAGAGTGGAAGAGTCTAAGGTCTGAAAATGGATGGAACACTGCTGTCTAGTGGTTGGAGGTTTACACCCAACACAAAGTGAACCACTGTCTGCCACAAGTCTTAGCATGCAAACCATTCATGAGAATCGTGACAGTATCACAAAACATAATATCGCAGTATGTGATATTTCCAAAATTTCACCCCTACTCTAATTCTGCTCTGCTTTTTCGGTTTTCCATTAGGGAAACCTAGCACTGGGTACCACCAGCTTGTTCTACCACGGCAGAACTGACACCATCGTAAGAACAGCCACAGCGATGTGGGGGGCGGATACTGCAGCAGAATGCTGCTCCGGTGGGTGACCAATCAGAAAAGGGTGTGTGCGCGTGAGCTGATGAATCAGAGGCAGGGATTCAAAGACACAGGAGCTCTAACAGAGCGTTTCAATACAGACAAAATACTGTGATTTGAGTAAACTGAAGCGTGTAAATCCAATCTAGTACACGCCAAATCAATTATCAACAGTGAACAAGAGCATAATAAGTCCCATATTTCTTTTATTAGCTCGACAGTTACTGCTTTACCCATGACAACTTGGCTTTAAAACGTTTAGAGATGATATGTGCTGTTCATAAGGCATCTTGAGTTCCACAGATGGCATTACAGTTAGCTGAACAACAGAAACGCAGAAAGAAAATCACCTATTTTCTTGATTCCCTCAATTAAGTCAGGCTTCAGACGGCCAGTAATGAGAGAGGTGAAATACACAGTTTACTGTTGGGCCACATGACTTCATCAGTGCTCAGTAAAAACCCATAACCCTGTATCATAACACAAGTGAAGTTAATTCTAAACAGACAGCTCTATTTTAGGATGAGGGGACTCTTTCTTCTCTCTTTCCTTTTTTTGTGTCCTTTTTTTGTTGTGGTGTCAAGTGTACAGCCGTGACACAATCTTCAGTGCAACAGCTCAACCCCTCCACCCACATTCATCAAAGTTGCAACCCCTGTTGTCTTAGCCGGGCGAATCAGAACCCGCCTCTGGCAGAGAATGAAGGCAAAGTCAACAGGAATTAAGTTTCAGTGCAACTGTTTACTCAACTGTGGCCCGCAGTTATTGAAATTTCATCCACGGTTTTGTGTGACGACGGCACTAATGAATTCAGCATGGCCGTGATTTTCAAACGGTCCACATCACGCGTGCTCCAAGTGGCGGCGTTGGGCTCAGGCCTTGCAGTGGGTGGGACTAGAGCAGGCCTGACTGCCAATCACAGGAGGTTAACCCTGCTGACTGACGCCGATGAACTTTAGCTTCCTAATCGGCCGTGCTGTCATGTTGTGTGGGACGAAGTGGGACTCTGATTCTTTCTGTAGTGGAAATTATCTGTACATAAAACAGCCTCCACAAAAAACACACAAGCAAAATAACCACAGCTAAAACTATACATATTTAGATAGACAGACGGATAGATAGATAGATAGATAGATAGATAGATAGATAGATAGATAGATACTTTATTGATCCCGAAGGAAATTTAGCAGCCAGTAGGAGTTTCACTAAAGCTACTGTGTGTCTGTGAAGTTTTTATTGTTCTTTAGGCAAGAAAGAAAACAGCTTAACTCGTAATAGAGAGAGTGTGAGTTAGACCTAATACGGGAGCTCTGATTTCAGATTTTTATGCAGATTTAAACAGTAAATAAGTAAATAAATTAATTCAGAGGAATTTTATGTGAAATGTTCTGTTGTAGAGAAACCTACTGTGTCAAAACCCTTCAGTGGTGGTGATATGAACCAGACGTCTGAAGAATTTAATGACTCTTAAATGGTTATGCGTGAGCTGCTTGACCTCATATTATTTTAGAATGGTTTTGAGAATGTTTTGGCCAGAAAAAGGTGTTTGCTAAACCATTCAAGGTGGAGAGGTACATGCAGAGTCCATAAAGATGTTGAATGTTTCCAGATTTACCACTATTTTATCACCAGCATCCCATATAAAACCTCAGAAGACACGTGTAGGTTCACTGGTGGTTTAGATGGCAAATAAAGTGTCTATATGGTGCTGTAGAAGTGGAGACCCCTGGTTCCCACCACCACTGTAAAGAACATCCAAGTCTCTACAATGATGCGTTTCTCATCAGCCCACTCTGAATGACTTTGTTTACATCTCAGCGATTGAACCACGCATGAATTTTGAACAATCTGTGGAATTCCCCATTAAGCTGCCAAACCCTGCTGAGAATGTTTTGTAGAAGCTGCAGATACGAATGAAGGACAGCCTCCATGCGTCCTGACATTGTTCCTGCACTTCATCCCCACAGCAAAGCGAAACATCTATATTGTTCTGAAAGTTTACCATCAAACACTGTCAAACACGGTGACCGTGACACCAAAACATGGGAGATTTTTCAAAAACATCAGAGTTCTTTGTGCTTCTGTTTTCCACCAACCGTCACCTAGGCCTGTCCCGATTCGTCTTTAAAGCAGAGCCGTGGCTGCTCTGTTCGCAGACAGCCACTTCTACCCCGACTGACAGCTACATCAGAGCCTCGCTCCATCACAACCAAACGACCCCTGACAACAGCTCCCATCAGCCCCCGGGGCCGCAGAGAGCACGCGGCTCGCTGATCTTTTCAAACTCCATTCCTTTTCGCCCATGCACGACACTCGGGCTAACGCAAAGAACGCCCGTCCGCTCGTTTCAGCTTGGCCGCCGTGACGGGGAAACGTTTCAGGGCGACTAATAATGCTGCATTTTCATTGGAACAGAGTGAGGCACATTTTTGCCTTTCATTTTCTTTATTTTCTAGGGAGTCAGGTGGGAGCCCTGCATGGAGCACGGTGGGAGTGACAGCAAAGCAAGCAACAGGAGCAGGAAAAGTCAACTTTATGAAAACAAGAAGCTCATTTTGCCAGGCGGTGGCCAATCAAGCACAACCTGCTGGGTTTGTTACTTGGATGCAACCGGTCGTAGTATGGCTCGTTATAACAGCCGCACTATAACAGCTTGTTATACCAAAAAGGGTCCTCGGGCAAGACTCCTAACGCTACCTTCACCTACCTGTGTAAAAACTGATCAAACTGTAAGTCTCTCTGGATACGAGCGTCTGCCAAACACAGAAAATGTGAATGAATGCAGCCGTAGCAGTTCCACACTTAAATCAGAGTAGAAAAGATCCAACAATCGACCGCACTTCAAACAGTAGGAGAATCCCAAAGGAAGGAGAAAGACTTATTGGACTACTTCTATATCATCAGGGCTCAGGACTTAGCTCCGTATAACTTTATACTCTTGACTTCCAAACTTGCTTATATGTCAGCAACACGGCCCCAAAGTGGTCAACAGTTGGTGAGGGAGGCGTAATGTAAATGCAGCATAAAAGGTGGACGCTGCTCACCACGCTTGACCGGCCAGACGCCCCGGCGTCCCGTCCCGCCTGTCGTATATACAATGCGCTGGGCGAAATGCATGCCCGCCCCTGTCCGGGAACTCCGTCGCACCTGGATTTCTTTTTGCTCTTCCTTCGGTGCTGACGACTCGCTGGCGATTAATATTTTACTGGAATGCGGATGCAGGCATGCTAGGATAAACACATCGGCAAACCAAACACACAATCACCAAAAGAGCACTTTAGAGTGTTTTAAATATTCAACGTGCTTCCAATATACATAAATAATCATAATAATGTGTTTATGTACTTGTGTGGGGGGAGGAGGGACGATTAAATATTAATGAGCACTTAAAGGAGGAGGAGGGGGAGAGAGGTATGCTGATGACATGTGTTAATAAAGGACAGGTGAGAGGGTGAGAGAGAGGGAGAGAGACAGAGGGAGAGGGGGGAAAGAGGACAGCATGTTAGCTCCTGAGCATGTTTTCTTATAAAGCCAGAAGACTGGCTGAAAAGGAGTTCTGGAGTTTCAGAAAAGATAAATCACACGTCTTCCCAGAAATGCCAAGCTGGTCTTTGACCAATATTAACAACACAAGTCAGGTTTCCATCCAGCTTTCAAATTAAATTCGAATGCTGAACTGAAATGGTGCAAAAAATGATGTGAATTTGGCAGCTCTGAATGAGAGAACACAACTCTCGACATCATGTCTGTGAAAGCACTTCTGAGAAATATGGAGCGAGTTTACAGAAGAACCTTTAACCACTTCTCGTTGCTGTTTTGTTTAATTTTATGACTACACTGTACATCATAAGAGAGCAGAATCAGAACGCACTGGCAAATATAACAGCTCAAGATCAACTGAGCACAGTCTGTTTACCGTATAATATCACTGGGCTTATTTATTCTTCGTGTTCTTTCTTTAATATAGGTACACACAAACTTCTTCACCAGTTCAACGATGGCTGCTGCCTTCTGTCACGTTTTGCAGCAACAGCCAGCAAAAAATGTAAACATGTTCATGTATTCAGCATATACACTGATCAGCCGTAACATGGCTCAAACCACCTCAATGTAAAACCACCTCAATGTATCTACACTCAGTGTCCATCAGCGCCACTGACCATATAGGACACTCTGTGGTTCTACAGTTCCAGACTGTAGTCTATCTGTTTCTCTGTATACTGTATCAACCTGTTCTTCAATGGTCAGGACCCCCACAGGACCACCACAGAGCAGGTATTATGTGGGTGGTGCATCATTCTCAGCACTGCAGTGACACTGACGTGGTGGTGGTGTGTTAGTGTGCGTTGTGCTGGGGTGAGTGGATCAGACACAGCTGCTGGACACCTCAGTGTCACTGCTGGCCTGAGAATCGTCCATCAACCAAAACTATCCATCACAACAGTGTCCTGTGGGCAGCGTCCTGTGGGCAGTGTCCTGTGACCACTGATGAAGGACTAGAGGATGACCAACACTGCACTGTGCAGCAGCAGATGAGCTATCGTCTCTGACTGTACATCTACAAGGTGGACCAGCAAGGTAGGAGTGTCTAATAGAGTGGACAGTGAGTGGGCACAGTGTTTAAACACTCCAGCAGCACTGCTGTGTCTGATCCACTCACACCAGCACAACACACACTAACAGCACAGTTTAATCCAGCACAGCCTGCATTTTGTTTATTTCAGCTTAAACCTCTGACTGTGATGCATACAGTATAAAGGCTGTAAGGTATCGTGATACATGTTTGCCATTTTGCCCGCCAAGAAGGAAATCCAGTTCACTCCCAGTTACACATTTCCAGCTAAATACCTTCCCTCAACCTTACTGAAAGAGAAGAATCCACAGATCGTCCAAAAGGAGGCCAAAAATAGTACTCGCTGCTCATAGTACTCATGGCTGTGAAAAGCAGAAGTGTAGAGACGATCAGTGAGGAAAGAAAGCGATCAGACACTTACCTGCTGCTGCTGAAGGCTCACGAGGTCAGCGGCCGTGATGTCAGAGGAAGGTGTGGCACTTTTTGATCGCACGTCTCTCATCCCGCCGTCCGCGCTGGCTGGCAGCCCATTCTGATTGGTCGTCCCGTTGCTCGGCGCCTCTGGCCCCGCCTCTTGCATCATGACTCGAAGGCCTGCGACGGAAAAGAGGAAAAGAAGCGCAGCTGTTAAAACAAAACGAGCACAACAAGCAGGGTTCCGAGTTCAGCGTTCCAAACTGTAAACACATCAACCTTCCTCGCTTAATTTGACTTTTCAACCAGACTCATCTCTCTCCATCTCTCTCTCTCCCCTTTTTTTCCCCTGACCGGACTGGACTTTTTGTTTGTTTGCTTGCCGGCCGGCCTGTTTTCCACCCACACACACACAAACACCCTGTCTGTTCCCATACCGTGATGAACTTTTCCGGCACAGACACTCAGGACGATATGTCCATGAGCGTCCAGACGAAAAAGGTGCAGTGATATCCAACACTCGTTTTTTGTTGTTTCTCTTTCTCTGGCTCTTCCGGGAGGCGGAAAGGTGAAGGAGACAAGGAGGGATGGGAACCCAAACTCAGACCGAGTCCAAGAAAACACATTTGCTCGCAAAATAACACACGTTCAATTGAAATGGATATATTTACTCGGATCTGTCCCAGAAGAGTGGCGGGCCGATGGTTTTTTAATGGCCGGCAGGGAGGAGGGAGGGGGGGCAGGTTGGCTGACTGACAGCTCGACATGCAAGTCATCCCAAATCAAACAGTACTACAAACATTCGCATCCCGGGTGTTGAGTTTACACCAGAGTCCTGGGTCTGAACATAAATAAGCACTCTCAACGGCACAATATCCAGATGTACGAACGATGTATTTATAATATTCCCATTACATCAGTGTCACAGGTCAGAGGGATTTAATGACTCAAAGCCTATTTTCCCCTCCTCTGTAGGTTCTCTTCTTTCAGAGTTAAGAGTAGAAGGATCTTACTTCTGCGAATGCAGAACGAATGCAGAAAAGACAGTGCACCTAGAAGGATGAGTAGTTGGAATGGAGTGAATCTCTCTGTGTGTGAATGTAATGATGATATATGAAGGTGATTACAGGCCATGGAAACCCATTCCAGGAAGCTCTCTACACACTGTTCTTGAGCTGATCTGAAGGCCACATGACGTTTGGAAGTCTGTAGTGACTGACTCTGCAGAAAGTTGGTAACCTATGCGCACTATGTGCCTCAGCATCTGCTGACCCCGCCCTGTCATTTTAAGTGTCCTACCACTTCGTGGCTGAGTTGCTGTCGTTCCCAATCGCTTCCACTTTGTTATAATCCCACTGACAGTCGACTGTGGAATATTTAATAGTGAGGAAATTTCACAACTTGTTGCACAGGTGGCATCACATCAAGACACCATGCTGGAATTCACTGAGCTCCTGAGAGTGACCCATTCTCTCACTAAAGACTGTAGGCGCTTGGCTTTACAAACCTGTGGCCATGAAAGTGATGGAAACACCTGAATTCATTGATTTGGATGGGGGATTGAATACTTTTGGCAGTATAGTGTAGCTGTCAGGTTTCAGTGGACAATCTTCAAATGAAAACTTCAGACAATGAAATGTATTTATGTGTTTACTTAATTACTTAGGGAGGTAATACACATATAGTGTCAGTGTAACTGCAAAGAACTGAGAGTCACTTTACAAAGACCCCTTTTTAGCTAATAAGCTGTACCAAGAGACCCTCAACCACCCGCGCTCTCAAACACACGTTTGTATTCCTGGCTTTGTGGGGTATAGCTACAGGACAGCTAACACACCGCCATCCCCAGATATTCTTAAATGAAGAAAGGGCAAATGTCTCCACAGCAGTCATTATATCAATATCCACCACCATCCTGGAGACATCTGGTCCCCACACAGAGCTAAATACATGGCCACACATACCTACAGACACACACATCCTCTCTGTTTCTCTCCTCCCGGGCCTGGCCACCCAGATAACCATCAGAAAGTGTATTCCTGAAATGGACACTGGGATTTATATCAGCGCCTGTCCTGAGTTTTGCGCAGATGAGGAGAACCGGTCCTCCACGTTCAGGAGCAGCTAATGAAACTGACCAAGTCAGGCAGAAGTAAATTAACCAGGCTGATTCATTATTAATGCCAGGCAGAGGAAAATGCCCTCAAAACACTGGACTCTAATCACGAGTGGAGGTGAAAATGGAACTGTATTCAGATCTGTGACGCTGCTTTTTCGAGCTGTTAATTTAAAGGCCGATCCCTGATTGCAGTAAGAGAATAGTGCTATACATACCTAACAGTCCCGGCATGTACGGCATACGGTCAGATTAAAACTGGATAATGATGCTAGTTCTGTATGAGGGGCGGGGCAGGCTAGGAGTGCAGTTTAGAAAGCTGTCAATCAAGCTGCTCTTAGCCACGCCCACACAGCTCTCAGATAGGTCTGAGCATTGTGTTTCAGACATCAGATATGCTTTATCATACATGTATCTAGTTTTTCATTCAAGCTTTGGTGGATGTTTAATATCATAACACCCAGGTGTTTCTAATATTTCACTCGGAACTTAAAGACGCATCCTCTAAAGGAAACAAACATGGCATTTTTCAATGCATAATTCGAGCTGCTAATAATCTAATACGCAACAAATAAACGGTGATTGTGTATTATAATTATGGCATCTAGAAACATGTCATTTGACCTGTGACCCCGAACTTGTGCACACAACTGTAGGTCTTCAAGAAACAAGGACTATCCGGACGGGATTAGTTGTATGGTGGGGTAATGTGATTACTACCGGAGTTCCTCTGTGATGTTAGACCCGTCCGAATGCTCCATGTCCGTCATTCTGCACACTCCCGTGTCTGTAAAGATTCCGGTTCCAGGCGGAAAGGAGCCCCAAAACTAACCTCAGCATATATTAATCGACATGTGGGTAAATATTCTGTCATATCCTGTGGAAAAGGAGTTTTTCTGTGTTTTCCTGATGTATGGAGGCGCTCGATGAGGCATAGGCCCTCCATACAGAGGTTTAAATCTGTGGCGGACCTCTGCACGACGTACATCACTCCCTTCATCCAGAAGACGAGCTAAAGGCCTCCTCAGAGGCGTGATGCTTCTGGCAGCGTTAGGTAAGTCATTGTGTAGAGTAGCCTATAGCCTACATACGGGTTTTGAAAACATGTAGCTATTAATTTACATACTAACATTTCATTATTAATATAATAACAGTGGATTATATGACTGGTTATCGTCCTCTGCTTCATCAGTGGTCACAGGACGCACGTTGTGTTCGAGGTGACGGCAGTGCATAAACCGAGTAGACATTTATACTGAGCTTTCTTATCCCATGTGAATCAGTCATACATTATACATATGTCCTGTAGTTAAACTACACTACACCGCCTCCCCATCTACAACTTATCACA
>CM067476.1:40037247-40047951 GCA_034552555.1 Semaprochilodus insignis
GCCGTTGTTTAGGTTCAGCTCAGCTGCCAGACTAGACACCACAACAGCCATGTAAAAGGTGTGACACCAGCACGGGCTTTCTGGGGGACGCTTTTTTCCCAAGGTTTCCGAACCATGTGCGTGCACACCTGCATTTTGGCTACGGTGAAAAAAAAATAGAAGAACAACAACAAACTCAAACCTGCGGTGATTAGGCACACACAGGGGTGAGTGGTGCAGCCACATGTTTGTCTTTGTTAATGTCACTATATGAAAGGCCTAGGCATTTTCTGACGCCCAATCCTCACCGGAAATCTGAGCAGTGTTCCGATATGGACTCCCAAAATACACACCTAGTCACTTATAAAAACTGTCCTGTGAATGGACTGTTCATTCTGCTGACACAGACGAAGCAAGAATCAGGTATTATTTAA
This sequence comes from Semaprochilodus insignis, assembly GCA_034552555.1. Taxonomy (NCBI): domain Eukaryota; kingdom Metazoa; phylum Chordata; class Actinopteri; order Characiformes; family Prochilodontidae; genus Semaprochilodus; species Semaprochilodus insignis. The sequence goes on from CM067476.1 coordinate 40,037,661, forward strand.
TCTGAGGGGCTGAAAACTTGCCAGGCTAAACATATTAGCAGAAAATGCTAGTGGAAATTAGCATTAATAATCCGATGCGTGAACACAACTTGTATCTTTGGGCTATTCTGTATTAAACACTGCCGTACCAGGATATTTTCATTGTTATACAGCATTAAATGAACAGGTTCATGAAATGACTGTGATATAAAATGGTGAGTAATGGTCAGTTATTCTCCTTTTTCAGCAGTATATAGCTGCTTGGCTACAAAGCATAATTAACTTAAGCACACAAAGCTTATTGTGGTGACAATTAGGTATACCACTGAACATGTACTGACATGACTCATACTGGAACATATTTTACGCTGTCACCATTCTATAAGCACAATAAACCAGTCCTTACAAGGCCTTTCAGTGATTTTATCACAGGTAAAGACGGTTTTGAGGGGTCTCCGTGTCGTGTTTTTGGCCAAAAAAAACAATTTAAGGCCAATTTATAGTCCAGGCAAATAAAGTCGCTCGACAAATAAAAACAATCATGTAAAACAGACTACATTTGTGTGTGCTCGGGTGTCACAGAACGGACTGACTTTGCTTGGGTGTCGTAGAAATTGATTTGTCACACACTCTGATTGGATAGAAACTAAAATTTCATGTTCTTGAGTGTTGCTGTGGTTCATGTGTGCGGCTGTGCTTACTTTGTGGCTAGAAATGAACTAATATATGGGAATAAATTCACATCCTGTGATAATACTGAATTATATCATGTTAATCTACAGCATCATTATTTTGTAAACACATTAACTCGTCTAAAACAGAGTCTCGCTTTTTATCGGGATTACGGCCCTCATGCTATCTGAGTTTTATCTCGTGCTACCTGAGCATGTGCAGAGTGACCTAAAGGCAGCACAGAGGAAGTGCAGTATTTAGAGAATATACCAGCAAAATACGGTGATTTATGCCATAAGAATTGATGGAAATTAAATGGAAAATAATTACTATTAATAATACATATAATAATAATATATATAATTAATAATACAATTCTTAGAAACAGAAATTCTGGTGAAAATTCTTGTTAAACATTCCATGCAGCAGACAGATTTCCTGGTTGGTCTTTCAGGCTTGCAGCGACGCTTCTCAATCACAGGTCTGAATATGCCTGCTCTTAAGATTTATACAGAACACAAGTTGTAGTAGAAACCTCAGATGATGTTTTGTTACTGGCACAGGAGTATGAAAGCCTACAGCTGCCTGCATAGTTGGCCTTGGATAATGATCATTGTGGCCACTCTTAAGGCCAACAGACATATGCACATGGATGCCCTGTCGAGTTACAACGACGTTACAACAGGGACGCTCCATGTCAGGCGCCCCATGCTGTCGGCCTGCTATGATCGCATCCAGAACTCGCCAAGATTCCCCACTGAGAGGAGCACTCAAGCTCAGATTCGCTATCAGCACTCAGCCCGGCTGGCTCAGGCTCACCTCGGCACCCTTTGAGAAGGAGAAGAATCACGCCCCCGCCCCCAAATCCCACCCCCACCCAAAAGGAAATGACAGCACCGATGACATTCCGCCAAAAGGAGACTTCACAGCGAGAGCGACACGTTCTCCTCCAATCTCCCCAGCTCACTTCGACCCAAAGTTCCAGATAAGGAGAACGTGTATCTCGCCAACACTGTGACAGCCTAGCAGGGGTGAGACTCATATCCCCTTTGGATTCAACCACTTTTTTCTGCTGTTCTCTCCTTTTTTTTTCCTCCCCCTCCCTTTGAGTTTGCTTCCAGTCCTTGTAAGGGCTAACACCAGGCCACTTGCTCGGGCAAACAAAGCTCGCTATTTGTTTAATGACTGATTGCTGCTATGGCTACGGTAAACAAGGGGGAGGGGTGGTGAGGCCTTTTTCTTGTGTTTATGAACAAACACATCTTCTCGCAAAGAGCAATTTAACATTAACCAGGTGGAATGATCAACAGATCGCATAGGTGACACCGAGGGCAGGCCTTAATGTAAACACACTCCAGGGATGAGAGAAGGAGGGAGGGAGGGCGCAACAGAGAGAGAATGTAGGGAGAACCAAGGTCGATGCAAACGTGGCCCTTCTAGAACAAACAGCTGGGGGAGAAACTCCAGGCAAACAAACAGTCATTCTCCTGACATTTGAAGAGGCATTAACAGTGGTGGAGCCCAGCTGCTGGTGACCGGCGCCGATGGGAACCAGGCTGGGGTCAGCGTACTCCTGATCTCCCGGAACTCTTTAGCCTGAGTACGACTTCACAAAACGAAGCAAAGACTATCGGTAGATTTATTTGCTGCGCAAACATTCAAACCCTGGTGCAGTTCCTCTGGTCTCAGGGTCTCGGTGTGCTTCCAAAGGAACCGAGGTTTAGTTAAATGCTAAAGCACTGTTTTATGATGATCTGCAGCCAATGAAGGAACTAAACATCAGAGTTCTTCTAGCAGCACGTCAACGCTGTACCTGTCCACATGATCTGCCTGTTTTAACATCTGACTTCATATTGTTCTTGCAGCACAAGAGCAAATGAGCAATGAATCCTCATATACACTCATCATCAAAAGAATAGCTGTACAAATAGCTGGACCCAGAAGGAATCAACTGACAGGAGTGAAACTTGGTGTTTAGGTCTGACTTTGTGAGACATGCAAACGATTTAAGTTTAACGCTCTTCACTGTGCTTGTGACGTAAGCAAGGACAGGGCTTATCTCTGTGCCTGACTGACCCAACAGCCACGATTACAGACGTTCAGGAAGCAGCGATGTCCTCATCCTGTTAGTGCAGCACCATTGGCAGACGGCTGCACCACGCAGGACTACATGCACACAGACCGTTACGACGACTGTTCTTAACACCACGTCACCGTCACCAGAGACTGCAGTGGTGTCGTGCCAGACTGTCATGGAGCGACTCAGAATGGCAGCGGGTCATCTTCAGTGACGAGTCCCACTTTTGTCTTGGTGGAGACGACCAACGATTCTGTGTGTGGAGGTTTGTTGCCTCCCTCCACCTCCACCCCTACCGCACCATCTGCAGGAACTGTGTGAGGATATTCAAGCTGCATGGGATGGATTATCACAGGACACCATTAGGAACCTCTATAACTGCATGCCGAGACATTTGGCAATTTGCATTAGCAATTGTGTATCAAAGTGAACCCCACACATGGTGACAGGAGCGGATAGCTTTACTAATCTAGTGTGAAAACACGCTAAATGAAACAAAAACCTAATCTCTGGTTCCAAAAACAAGATTTGATTGTAGAGTGAATGGAAACTGGACCAAATACGGACAAAAGAATCTCCTCTTTACAAACCCACCTGCAACAGACAAATTCATGATGTTGCTGTAACCCATCTCTTGACGAGCTCTGAACTGGTAATAGCATCATAAAATCCGCCCCAATCAGTTACACTAACTTCTGTTACCATCCAATGTGAACGCTAGAACTGACCTAGAATCTGTTTCTGCTTCAGTCTGCATTAAGAGAACCTAACAACCAATATAAAAGCATCCCAAGACTCCTGTAAAATGCGTTCAACATTAGCGGTTTGTTTTATTCAGTGGCTGCACCCAGGAAAATTCCTAACGGTTGGGTAGTCTTTCAGGCGAGAAGGTAAATATGAACATGACTGAATCTTCCGGTCCATTCTTCCAGCTAATGCCAAGCTAGAAATCTGACCATGGTCCCAATCTGGGCACAAAAGGTTTGAGGAGGAACTGATATAGGTCCTTATAGTCTCTTATCACCATCACACCAGCAGTAAACGACTAAACGTCTGCTAACTAAGGATGTGACTCTACGCATTAATGTTTCATACCACAAACTTTGTCATGTGTCGGGTTGAATGCCGTACACAAGGCATCACTCTTTATACCCCGTCAGCCTCCCTCTCTCTCTCCCCGCACTCACTTCATTTAGCCCCCCTAAATCCATTTATGTGCATTCTGAAAAGGCAAAAAAACGAATGATCTAAGGGGCCAAGTGCATATTTATTTCACATCGTGAGGAACGTAATGGGATCCTCATGCGTGAAATCTAGACTCAAATGTATTAGCGGAGCATCTACACAAAAACAGGGCCACGACATCCTGTAATGTCGCGCGAGGTGATTCATATAAATACGAACCTATTACCACGCTACAAGCTCATCGAAACGAACAGAAAGGATGCCGGCGGAAGGCAGACGACTCCAGGGGCGAGGCTAAATAGATACATAATTTCAGCAGATGTGCGAGGCAGGTTCGTTCGCCTTAGCATAAATCTATGCCGTTGTGCGGTACAAAGAGAGACAGAGAGAAAGTGAGAGAGAGAGAGACAGAGAGAGAGAGACCCGTTGTGGGGAGACAATAATGGAATGTAGCAAAGTAAGGCAGGCCACGGTATTTTTAGCACAACAGCCAACAGAGACCGAGGTAAATAAGAGAGGAACTAATGAGTTTTAATGGCGTCGCTACCAGAATGGAATGAGTAATTCCGGCATGTGGAACTAGAGTCGGAAGCACTCCTGAGCGACTCTCCTTCAAGCGACTTTCATTGTCGACACGGACAATCGGCCCGACCAGGCCTCCAGCCGCTGTGTATTCCAGGGGAAAAACAGGGCCTCGGCCCCGGAAGCCCCCTGAAGCTCATCTAACAAATTGGAGCTGTCAAACAAAAGCGAGAACACAGCCGGGCATCCTCCGAGATCATCCGAAGTGCTTATTGTTTTAGCATTATTTAAAAGTGTGCTATATATTTTTAATCATTGCTCCCTGAAAACGCATACACGGACCATTCCCACGGGTGAGGCTTTCCCATGGACCTTTGGTGAGGAGAGGAAACGTATTTCCCGAGAAGGAGAGTTCAGCCTCCGCGAACTTTGTCTAATTAATACTGCGAGACCAACGTTTCAGAGGGAACGTGTTATTAGCAACATTGTCTTGGGGGGGTAAACTTACCCGGGTGGTGTCAATTGGCATTTGAAAAGGAATTAGAAAAACCGCAACTGTATAATTGAGGCAGAGAGCGGTTTGTCTGAGGACCTGGTCGACAGGACTGGTAGCATACTGGCACGTCAGAACAGTGCACCAGCGTTCGAGTGATGAGCACGCAAGGTATGCATGCATCTACTTTCCAGCGATTTCTCAACAAACAAGAACAAAAACAGCTGACCTACAATTATACCGGTTATTTGTGCACGCCCGGGTGGTGTTAAAACTTCCCTCCAGGGCCCAGTACTGTAGCATGTAACACGTACTCGACTGACTGAGGAGAAAAAGTGGATTATGAAAGAGTTCTGTGGTGCTCAGTTTTCGCCTTGCCCGCGCGACCTCAATGATATTGAACCCTGGGTTGTTTGTGGAAGGCATTGTTGAATGTCCGATAGCTCGCCGCGGTCCGACGCAGGTGCCCGTCTTTCAGCTGGTTGTTTGGACTTGGCTGTACAGCGAGATAAAGAGGCCTATTGATTGCCAGACACAATCATTAACCTTCATAAACAAATAATGACGCGGAAATGCGACTCCCGGTTTGTTACGATGCTTATCTGCCGTTGAATGGTTACTTTTTAATGTTTTTAATGTTTAACATGCGCCTGATTGTTCTGTTTGTGTGTGTGTGTGTGCGTGTGTGTGTGTGTGTGTGTGGCAACCTATTCAAGTACAAACACTGGGTGTGTTAGATTACATGTACTATGGGAAGGAAAGTCTGCTTTACTGAATAAACTCTTTGGTTGGCCTTGCACATTTCTATAGAGGGAGACGGATGTACGATAACACCATGATCAAATCAGTATTGGTCGAGATTTTATAGATATTTCACTATTTTGGGCTTCTGTGTTAAAATATCTACATATTATTCCAATATTATTACATGTTTTTACTGCATTTGTTGCCCTATGCAAGTGTCACAACTCTATAATTCAAATCCAGGGAAATTTAATCCCAATTTTATAGATGTTTATGCGTCTGAAGCAGGTCGTGGTAGTAACTAGTTCTATCTTCTCAGGTACATGTAGTTCAGTAAAGTACTGCTGGGTTTGTATCTGCTGGGTATTTACTAATAGTAATACTGTTACTGCTACTCCAGTATATTAGTGAGTATGTAGACACTTTATACTCAGTTACCTCCATATTTAGTTATTAATTACTTTTTTTGTTTAATTTAATAATTTTAATAGTTTTGTTGTTACTGTTATCTGTGGTGCTCTATGATTGCTCACAGCCCTGACTTAGTATATTTTTTTTTACTTTAATAATAAATAAATAAAGAGCCAAATACACTTCAGTTCCTTTGTTGACTGATGCTGGAGTTACTAAGAAGCTCCACTGCAGTTCTAAAAGTTACTCAGTACTATTCTAATGATGATTTTACTCGAGCACTGATTTAGGCTACTCTACCCACCTCTGATAACAGTAAGATACATGCACTAAACATAACAATCTGCTAACAGCCCACAAGCTCCGTATCCGTCGATCCCTAGAGAACACAAAAACACTACTTGCCTCATAGAGAATGGGCAGTTTCTCCCTCTCTCACATTAACCCAACTCAACACGGTGCTTCCCCAGTGATCTATCCAGAGAAGTTGCCAGTGTCTCCTTTAACTCATTTAAATCTGTAGCCAGAAGAGTTTTGGCTTGTGCGTGCCCACACTGGCCAGAGTGAGACATATCAACATGTAGAATCGGCCCTTTATGGTACTGCATTTTCAATCCCTGTATAAAAGATGCATGAGGCTTGCTTTATTGTCTGATGTACTGTGATCTCCCCCCAGGTCCGGTGTTTTATCAGATTGGTGATAAAACATGACTAGGCAAGAAAACACATCTCAAAAAATGTTGTGTTTTATTTGACACCCCCTCCCCACCATATATAGTGAGGTGGATTTTTGGCATGAACACAAAGAATACAGCAACATATATATATATATAGGAGATATATAGAGGAGACCGTCCGGAGGCCTCAGTACTATACCGATTACATCGAACACCAATAATACGGAATAAAATAGATTGTAATATTTGACCACACACACTTAGGGGACATTATATGTTTCATTATTTCTGAGATTTTGGAAATGCATAGCTCTGGAAATTGGTAGAAATCCTAACATGACACTTAAACGAGATCCAGGTTTATTTATACTGGGCCTTCCCTCCAAAACAGTGTTGTTGTCCTCTTTAGATGACATCACATTGCTGCTCCTAGGATTGCTAACTTGGAAACATATTCTGAATAAGCGGCTAAGAGAGATGCACCCCTCTGTCACTCAGTGGCAATATAAGGACATATTTAGGATATGGGATTCTCATGTAAGAACAACTAGCTACAGCACTCGGGGGCAAAGGCCTATTGGTTCTGAATATTTGGAGACAAATAATAGAACACCTGAACTTTTAGACCTTATATTTAAAGGCTGGCATTCTTTAGAATGTGATCATGCCATATATAGGACTTGCACTGCCCAGTTTTAGTGACGTGTGAAGAATGTGTAATGTTTTTCTCTCTATATTGAAGTATTTATTTGTCCTCTTTAAGGACGGCTTTGTTTGTAGTGGGGGTATATATGTTTTACCTGTTTTAGGTGAGGCCATTCATTCTCTGAGTAGAGATCTTAGGGCCATTTCTTACCATTTGTGCTGCACACAGAGGAATTTGTGAAACACCCACATACACACCAGTAAACACACACACACTAGGGGGCAGTGAGCACACTTGCCCGGAGCGGTGGGCAGCCCTATCCCTGTTATTCAAGGGCACTTCAGTCATGTCAGCTCAGGGAATCGAACCAGCGACTCTCCGGTCAGCCCATGACTGCCCGCAACCAGCCCACAACTGGCCGCAACTGGCCACAACTGCCCAACATGGCAACATACACATGTTTATGAATACAACTTGTAATTTCTAATAAGAGGCATTAATATCTTTATATTATTATACACTGTACTAAAAGGTTAGATAACTACTGCAATAAAATGCTTATATACAGGCACATACCTAAACAAGACTGGAGTGTGATTTCTATTCATGCATGTGCAAAAATGTCATTCGGGACACAAACTAAATTAAATGCACATTGTTTTTAGGAAGATGGCCCTTATATATCATATACATGCAACATGCAACAATAGCACTAAGAAATCATGTTATCACCAGGAAAGAGTGGATTAAACGTTAGAAACAGCCTCGTTCTTGTGTCAGTCTGGTTAATACATAGCCAGTTAACCAGAGGAAAACAGAGATTGTGCATGAAATGAGCTAAATACCAGCATCAGTCACCAGTTTCAGAAGAGATCTAGAGAGAAAGAGGGAAAGAAGTGGTTAGAAGTGAAAGACAGGGCTGTCCACATCGTCGGTTAAGCAGTTAAACTGAAGCAAAAGGGCGCAGAAGGGCTAAACGCTGCGAGACCTTGCGTGAATCGCGTGAACGCTTTAATGGAATCCGCTTTTTTAACAACTCTTTTTTTGCGTTAAATACAGCCCGTGTCAGGAAGCCGCCTCACGCCCATAAAGCAAGCGCAATGACAACGTACAGTAGGCGCTAACACAAGGACATAGTTCATCATGACATTTTGTGCAATTCCCGTCTGATTAGGGTCATTATGCTGGAGCCCTGATTTATGCTGTCATTTCCTCTCGGCCCAGCCCGCATCAATGAATCTTAATGAATTGGTAAATAAGGGTGAGGATTACACTCCGAGACACCGAAACATCCCTCACCCTCCACGCCACCAGATTTATGGAGCCAATTAGAGACGAACAGAGAAAATTGGCTGGCAGGAAAATAATATTCTTGATGGGGCGAAATGGGGGGAAAGCATCCGAGCTGAAGGGCAAGCGCGTTGTCGCCGTTAAGTCCATAAAATACGCACCTGCACTTTCTGTCCTATGCTTCCGTGAAACACAAAAGGAAAATGGGGACTCAGGCAAAAGGAGAACAGGACTCAGGCAAAAGGAGAACGGGACTCAGGCAAAAGGAGAACGGGACTCAGGCAAAAGGAGAACGGCATCCAGTCATGGCCTACTAGTCTAATAGTCTAAGAGCCTAATAAGTGTAGGTTCTTATTAGCAAAAAGGACCATTTTCCGTGAAGTATTCCGTGTGAGGCTGTTGACCGTGACCTCTGAAATCGACCCGAAGCATTAGAAAGTCATCAAAGCCTTCTGTCTTAATCTAGCAGACATGTTTATCCTCCGATACAAAACACAATGCAACTATTATTCATCTCTCCCGAGCGTTCGCTAAAAAGGGCCAGTCCCTGCTTTCAGAACTGGCACGCATAAAAACGGGAATATAGGACAATCAATTAGGAGTATTAAGATGCCGGCGTGGCGGAATTTACTGCGAACGCATTTACGGCGCCGTTGGCGTAATTGTGATAAGGTAAAAGGGGATTTAATAAACATATGCACTCTGCTCGTCCCGGCGCCGTGAATCATGTCGCTACACACAGATCCCTTTTTAAACCAATCAGCCGTCGTCATGATCAAAACAAGAGGATGGCTAACTAGCGGGCTGCTTTAGCGCTTTCATGTTTCACGTGTTGAGGTGACAAAGATGTGGGGAAGAGGAAGAAGAGAGAAATGAAAAGAAGGGATGCGGATGTTAGGGGGGGGGGGGGGGGAAATAAAACCAAAATAAAAACGCAATAAAAAAAAATGCCTCTCGCGATTAATGCTGAACTTCTTAAAGGCACACTCAGGGGCGCTAACGAGGGCGCTTGATGTGTTACGTATTGTGAATCGGTTTGGAGTGTAGCAGCGTCTCTCGACATCAAACAGGCAGGGCCTGTTATTAGGCAGAGGGCCGCGAGAAAGGGACTGTGTGAAGAGGAGTGGAAAATTAGAGTTGAAACCGAGCTGTGGAGAGAGAGAGAGAGAGAAAGAGACAGAGAGAGAGAGAGAGAGAGAGAGAGAGAGAGAGAGAGAGAGAGAGAGGGGGAGGGAAAAAAAAGACCCTCTAATTTACTGGCATGTACAGTATGCAAATGAGATTACTCTCTGCTTAACTGCATCATTTATGTCCATAATAATGGCATCATCATTACGGGGACTCAAATTAAATTACGGCGTAATTAGCATATCAAAGTGATTGGTTAAACTTTAAAACAAATACCCAATTTTCCTTAATGAAGAGCTGTAATCGACGGTGTGTAGATGCGGAATGAATACAGGCAAAACAAATATGTGTGTTTTTTGGTGTGTGTGTGTGTGTGTGTGTGTGTGTGTGTGTGAGAGGTTTGGAGCATGCCGCTCAGGCGACAGTGCCACACACGCAGCTGGCTGGGATGTATGAAGGGGGGGGGA
>CM067476.1:40057885-40075639 GCA_034552555.1 Semaprochilodus insignis
ATATATATATATATATATATATATATATATATATATATATATATACATATATATATATATATATATACACACACACACATATATACACACATATATACACACACACACCCCTCCCCCTCCCTTATACGTGAAGAAAAAGTGAGTGAGGGAAAGAGCATGTTGCTCTCCCTGCATTTCAGAGAGAGGACAGAGAGGTTTTAAAGAGACTAAAGAACAAAAAGCAGCAGAGAAGCAAAGAAAGAGAGAGAGAGAGCGCGAGTGAGTGAGTGAGTGAGTAAACACGGCTGGTGCTCCTGCTCCAAATCACTGATACGCTGGAACAGTGAAAAGCTAGGGCCTCAGCTGAGCCGTGACATTTGTTTCTTATTGTCTAAGTGGCAGTCTGAAAGCCGCTACCCTGCGCCGGCCCCCCGGCCTTTCCACCCAGCCCTTTTAACAGGGAGGTAACCATATTAGGACGCGTATGGTAAAGTAAACAATAACATAGTTGCAATGGGATGGAAATTTTTTCGGCTAATGGTGTTTGTCATCGCTGTTTTCGGGCCCTGACTTCAGCTCCTAGGCCGAGCTCGGGAGAGCTGTGTTTACGAAAAACAACCAGAGAGCCAACCCCGCAGTAAATAAATCCACTTCCAGCAGCGGCTGCTCCTGGGCTTGTCCTGAAATCAAGCAACTTTAAACACCGTTTCTTCTAATAAGAACACAAAAACAAAAGGGAAAGGGCAAAGGCAGGATGTGCTTTGTTGAGAAGGCATGGTAGGAGCGCTGTAAATCGTGTAGCATGATAAAATAAAAGTTGTGCTTTTAATTTAAGACTGAAATGAGTACTCAACATCATCAATCAAGGTGATGTCCGACCTAGAGTGAGTTAACCCTTAAGAGGGCAGTCATAGTGTCGCACCTACATGGGCAGACACTGAAAGAAAAAGAACAGTTACGGCTGAAAGTTAAATAAAAGAAGTCTGTGAGCACTTCCTTAGAATTAAGGTAGTCACATTCAAACTATCAGAACAGAACCCTGTATCTTCTCCAGAATGACAACTGTACAGGAGAAAGAAGAAACCCACCGTCAATGTAACCAGACATTTCACTGAGGAATTTTAGGCAATTTCTTTTGGTCCATTCATCTTGAAGATCAAACTCAATCTGAAGGGAAACAGGTGCATTCAAATTTTGGGGAGGGGAGGGGGGATAGGCCATACAAGGTTCTGGAAGTCCAGCAGAACAAGCTGATGGACATGTACCACCTTCACAAGCGATACTGCAGCAGTTTTAGCCATGTGTGCGTTGTGCTGTGTGAGGCTGTGTCAAGCTTCCCAGGCGAGCAATAAGGACTGCGGTACGAGATGACATCACCTCACAACACTCGCAATTTTCTGCTTTCTATTTTTACCTTGCTTATTCTTACTAAATGTCTCTTACTTGTATTTATATAATTATAAGTGTTATATTTATTACTGTATTGCTTTTATTTTTATGTTGTGGTCATATTTATGTACAACTTCTGCCACAAGAATTTCCTTTGGAATAAATAAAGTTTATATCTCACCTTCTATCTTACCATGTAACAGAGAAAAGGGCTGGAGTTCCAAAGAGGCAGCTGCGAAAAGTGTTTTTTGTGGGAGAGAGTTTTTCCCCTATGGTGTGTACTTTTTTATGATGAGAATTGAGATACAGGGTTCTGACTCCCTGAGGACACTCGGTTCTTATTGTAAGTGATCCTGAAAGTCCGGTAAAACAAGTGGGTTGACCTGTACCACGTTCCCAGGCTAGACTGGTTTCAGAGTGGTCAGTTTTTACTGGTTTAGCTCTCTGTGTGCTGTGTGAGGGCATGCCAAGCTTCCCGGTAGGCAGGCAATAAGGATTGTGGGACGAGATGACATCATCTTGCAATACAGATATTCCAATATTCCGCGAATGTATCTTTATTTTATTAGGTGTTAGATTTATTACTGTATTGTATTTTTTTCTGTTGTCGTCGTATTTCGGTACAACTTCTGCCACGAGAATTGAGATCCGAGGCTCTGACCCCTGAGGACACTCAGCTCTCACTGTAACAGATCCTGAAAGTCTGGTCCTTTACTTTGATCCTGAAAGTAAAACAAGTTGGTAGACCTGTACCATTTTCACAGGTTAGACTGAAGCAGACTGGCTTCAGAGTGGTCAGTTTTTACTAGTTTAGCTCTCCGTGTGCTGTGTGATTGTGTGCTGAGCTTGCCGGTGGGCGGGCAATAAGGATTGTGGTACGAGAACGCATCACCTTGCAATACTGATTTTCTGTTTTCTATTTTTACCTGACTTTTTCTTAGTAAATGTCTCTTATTTGTCTTTTATTAGGCGCTAATGTTCGATTTATTTCTATATTGCTCTTAATTTTATGTTGTTGTCATACATCTGTACACCTTCTGCCACAAGAATTCCCTTTGGGATAAATAAAGTTCTCTCTTATCTTATCTTACCATGTAACAGAGAAAAGGGCTGGAATTCCATAGAGGTAGCTGAGAAAGGTGGTTTCCGTGGGAAAGAGTTTTCCCTATGGCGTGTACTTTGGGCTTTATAGCTGTGCAGAACTTTCACATGCACAAAAAGCTTCAACATACTAACGGAAAGAAACAAACCTGGAAAAACATTATAGGTCCACTTTAATTAGCAGCTACTGAACGTTTGGCAGCTTGTCCTCTAACAGCGTCACATACATTAGCCAGCTAACTATGTAAAACCAGTTCATTAGCTCATAAAGCTCATGAAGCTGCCCACACAGAGCTTGTCTAGTGAACTAGCATGCTAAAATTAGCTTACTGATTAGCTTATTTAGGGCTAATGCTCATGACGTAGCTCTGTTTTATGGGAGAGCTTTAACAAAGTGCCACATGGTGGCAATTTAGCACCTTATATTGTCAGAACTTCTCACATTAAAGCAGATTCATTGATTATTAGTCAATTCCTTTGCCCGAATAATCAAACATCAAAGCATTTGGGCTTGTTTTTGCAAGTCTAGGCCTTTCTGGTCTTTCTGTCTCTGACCAGCACTCGCTTAGGAATCCGGTGTCCATCTGAAGAAATGCTGAAGCAGCCAAATCGGTACAGTCAGACGTGGAAGATGCTCTCTGAAGCTTTTATTCGCAAGCAGGGCCAGCAGACAGAGAAAACAAAGATGCCGTCTCACAGCTTCTCAGTTGAATGAGTCTTTGTTTCTCCCTTTTAATCACCCAGCACTTTCAGAGTCATCGCATCTACAACCAAGACGATTGTTGGTCTCGGTCTGAAAGTTAGCAAACTGGCCAAAAAAGTTGGCGGCGTGCTTCAGAGGAGTTAAGAAGGCTAGCAAAACTTCAAAACAGGCTGAGGGTTTTCTGTCTATGGTTTTCTCTTCATCCACTGCTTTCGGCTTTCAACGGCTCAGGCGTAATGCTCTAGCGCTCACTCACGCACACTCACTCGCTCACCTTCAAATGCGAGCTGTTTATTTACATAATGTTCAGTCTATTCCATTAAGCAGCTGGTCCAGGTGCTTTATCCCTAAAAGGGATTTTGCTTCCTCAAATAGATGTGGAGGTGAACGAGTGCCAAAATGCTATTTGTTGAAATCACTTCATGCCCAATATAAACTAAAGAACAACAAATGCCAAAGTTAATGAGTTTTCTTGGATTAAACGTCGAGTTGGGCTGGACTCTTTGAGTCCGTGAAGCTAGCCTAGCTCTAGAAGACGCCCTTCTGTTTTCTTGTCCCTCGGTTCTTTGGCAGCGAGTTGTAATCTACTGTACCGCATTTCTCACACATGTGCACTGGAGCACTCGCTCCTCTTAAAGAAAAGAAGAAGCGAAACCGAAATAAGGCACCCGAGCAAGGTACACATTCATCTGAAGATCTGTAATTTCATTATTTCATTTGACCCACTTTAAATACATGGTCATCTCCGTTTGTATCAGCAGCCCTCTCCTCAAAAACTGCCAGGCATATGTACGCTGTTGGGGGAAGAAAGAAAACAAGAGTGTACATCTCCAGATGAAAAGAAGACAAACTGTGCTTATTCTGCTCACTAGATGACAAGCGCTCTCATTCATGCACTCGAGTCTTCGCTGCTCTTTTTTTTCCCCCCTTCTTTTTTGTGGACGGATTTCACTTTCATCTTCCCAAAGACAACTCGTCAGGCAAAGGCAGGCGCAGCGCCTCGCCGTCACCTCCACGCAGCTCTGAGGTTCTGTCATGAAAGCATCATGCCATCACGATGCCAGACCAGCAGCGTCAAAGAGTTGTGTCTGCGAGGACGGGATTAATCGAGCTACATATCGACACATCACTCCTTGTAATAGATCCATTATTGGGATTTGCTTAAATGCTTCTGTTAAGGGATCCCGTGTCCCGGTTTACGACTGACATCTTATTTTCTGGGAGTTAATATGATTCGAACTGAAGGCAGGTGTCTTGAGGAGCAGACAGAGTAGCAGCCGGGTAGGAGGGAGAGGTATTTTTTGATCTTCAAAGCACATTCAAAAGTCATGACAAATTAGCAGGAGTCATTACACGGAAGTTGCCGAATTCATACTCGTCACCGTAGTTCATGTTTTCCCAAAGCAGTGTTTCGGGAATTCCCGTCTATGCCAGTTTAGAACAGATTCATGAAAATTACAAGCAAATTAGTCTCAATAAACATGCAGTCGCACTTTAATACTGCCTCAATTTTGGGACCCAACATTCGTAACGTTGACACATTTATCCTGGCCGAAAGGAAGAGACTGATGAGGGGTGTTAAAGCTACACTCCTCACGATTCGTTAAATCATACCATTCAAAAGACAAAACTCTTGTTTTTCCTCCTCTATCAGAATGTAATCGACTATTAAACATCTGCTTCTTGATTATATCGCTGGTCCTCACCAGACAGGGCAAACGATTAGCCAGTAGTATGATGTTTCGCCCCCCGCCGAAGCTAGAAAGACATTCAGCTTGCTAAGAAATCTTCTATCGTACTGTTTCAAGCACAGTTACACGCTATTGAGCCTGAATTAGCTGACAGAAGCATGACCCCCAAACTGCCACTGCTTCACACTTATAAACCCGCACTGTCTATAAGACCTGTGCCCACTGTCAGCTCCCGAAGACCACTTCAACCAAAAAAAAAAAAAAGCCTATACACAATCTCATAATTATGACTTAGTATCTCAATCACGACTTAGCATGTCAGAATTATAACTTAGCATCTCATAATTATGACTTACTATCTCAAAACTATGACTCGTACATAATTATGACTCAATCATAAGCATCTCATAATCACGACTTAGTATCTCATAGTCACGACTTAGCATGTCATAATTATGACTTAGCATCTCAATCATGACATACTATCTCAATTATGACTTACTATTTCATAATTATGACTTAGTATCTCATAATGATGACTTACTATCCCATAATTATGACCTACTATATGGCCTTTCTTTCTTTATGTGGTGGAAATGGGCTTCCATAGTCAGCTCCTCAGAATCCGAGGGGTTAAAACAGGCTCAAGGCATATATTGCTGACCTCAGTTACAGCCTACAAGCAACGTCACAGCGAGGCTGCTTGCTCATTTCTTTCTTTTGTTTGTTGATTTTTGCTTTCCCAACAGCTCCCAGGCCTTTTTAGTTAATAACGAAAAAAAAAAAACCTCTGGCTCTCCATCCAGCCTCCTGGTGGGTTCTCTTTCAGACAGAACCCAGAGCTCACCGAGTGTACAGCGTGTCATTTAGACTGTGTGAAAACAGCCACAGCCACTACGGCGCTGACGGCACAAATCCTTTGCTTTCTCGTTAGCGATCCCCCTCGCCCCCACCCCTCCATGTGGCACTTTAGCCACGGCGACTTGTTTATTATGTTCGTCGCTCCAGCAAGGGGGGAAAAATACGATTAAAGCCAACCCTTAAGAATCAAAGCGCTTCTAAATGCATAGAAACACAGTCAGCTGGAGACACGGCGAAATTAGGAGCTTACCAACCGCTAATGCTAATGCATAGCAATTTTCAGCTTGATGCTGATACACAGAAATGACTTTTTTTTTGGTAGTAAGCAATAAACGTACTCGGTAGAACTATTACATGGCCGCTTATCCACCCCTGTGCCCTAACATGCATCAATATGCAAGTTTCCATTTGGTTTTAGCTTCGGAATTGACTTGTGCCAAGGTGCCGTAAGAAGAAGGGACTATGCAAATAAAGTAAATAATCGGGTGTAAAGGCGTTCAGAAGTAGCGCTGATTTTGACACGGGGGCACCGCGCAGTAGGCAAACATTTCTCTCACTGCTGACTTGTCTTACAAATGCATACAGGCAGTTAAAGGAGGGAACTAAAACTCTAATAACTGTTAGAGGAGAAATGCCACAAGTGGTGTGAGGTACGGGTCAAAAGTTTGGATTCACCGACTCATAGAAAGGTTTCCGATATTTTCCCTGTCTTCCTCAGTGTAGAATAATTAAATGAAGACATCAGTGCTACAGATGGGTATGAAGAACCAGTACTAAACTGGAATATCGTTACGTTCCTGGACAAACAGGGGTGCAAATAGATCAAATATATTGAATATTGGGATATTATGTGTTGTAATACTGTATAAATTCTCAAAAACACAGTATCGATTTTTAATCAATAGTTTAGAATCAAAGATCTGTGTTGTGTTCAAACACCCGCTCCGCAGACAGCAGTAATCCATCTTTAAGCCATCAGGCTCATCCATTCCAGCATAAACAAGTAGCATATTGCCACGGTCCAAAGAAAAGCATGTATCCCCATTTTTGTCAATCTTTTCTGCATCACAGCAGCTGCTGTTTACACTGTTTGAAACTTCCATGACAAATGGACCAACAGAAATGGCCCAACACTGCTTGGAAAGACGTCTGGTTCCATTGACTTACAATAGAATTAAACAAGGTTTTTGCCCTCTCCTGTAACGCTGCCCCAGCGGCAATATGCACCGCTAGCACAATAGAACGATAGCATTAGCGAAACCTATTCATATGGTGGTGCGTTTTCATACTATGACAGTTTTCCTAAACTTATTCTTCAACATGGTGATGTACCACCTTGCTATCAGTGATATATTGATACATCAAACCGTGAGGCCATCAGTATTATCTAATGTTATTTATTCTACATGGCTAACATTTTCGTCATCCCACACCGCTGACGTGTGTTGTCTACTGGCATCAGTGAACGCATGTGTCAGAACTGCAGCAGCGCTTTACATTGAGTATTGAGCAACTAACGTGAAGTAATACTTTAACAATGTTATCTAATGTTAAGTAACAGTTGTTAAGTTTATGTAACATGTAAACACGCGGTTGTTATATGTTTACTGAAGGTTAGTTAACCATTGTAACCCTTGTTAATGTATTACTTCATGTTAGTTGGTCAATACTTAATGTAAAGCCTTACCAAAATTGCTTTGTGGTGTCGCCGATACCGATACCGTGATTAAGTGCCAGTATAAGCAGCCATATGGTATCAGGATCGGTCCCCTCAAAGTAGCTGAAGTAAAAGGTCTGTCTTGACACTGCAGCATTGGACATGTAGAAACAGATGATCAGTCTAATTTGCCCTTATTACTATTCCAGACTTCCAGGCTTCTCTGGAGTAAAACTGACCCCCAGCCACCCCCCCAATCACTTTGCTAAAAATCTCCCTCGGAGGAGGAAGGTGTAATAGACAAAAGGAAGAGAGGAAGAAAAGGGACTGTGAGCGCGCGTGTTGGAGGCATTGTCACGGCTCCGGTTGCACACTTCCTCCTCTTCAGCTGCTTCAGCCAGTCACTGGTGAGAAAAGGTGAACGGTGGAGAAAAAGAGGCTGTGAGTTGTGTGATTTATGGCTGTGCGCAGGAGAACAAAGACACGTTTCCCGCCGGCGCCTGATCCAGACACCCTTCCGAAATGTTCACAGTGTTTGTTTGTGTTGAGGGGGAAAACTGAGGTGGAGTGAATAACAATTAAGACGACTTAGTGGTGAGAAATGACGGGAAGAGAGAGAGAGGGAGAGAGGGAACGAGTGACAGGCTGTGATAGGATGTTAGGGCGTGTGGAGATGTGTTTAGGAGTGAGCTCATGGGAAAGGATGGGAAGTCCCTTCTCTATGCACCATACAGGGGAAGACATAACACAGATATATACAATCACACAAGTTTGTTTTCATACAATGTCAGGACGTGGGGTCCCATATGTATTATATATATATATATATATATATATACATATATATATATATATATATATATATATATATATACATACATATACACACACACACACACACACACACACTATGTATCCTATATGTATGTAGCTATATATGCTATTATAATAACAGTAATAAGTAGGATTTTAAATCCTATACATATAGAATGTATATGTATCGGTGCCATCTAATGCGTTTATTCAGTATTTTAAGTGTCCATTACACGGTGCCCATTTCCACCCTACGATTTGCTCCTAGAATGGAACGAGCTGTTTCCTTCCTGCTCTGCTCTGATTGGCTGGTTTACAGCGAGACCCTGCCTCTGACGATCACACAGAAGCGACACTTGGAAATAGACTAAATGAAATGAGCCTCCGTGTAAATAAGCTCCGCCCTCATATTATTTAGTTAGCTATGCTAGTTACTTGGAGTTAATGCTAGTAGCGAACGTTACCTACACTAGCTACCGGCTTTCCATCTGGACATCAACACACAGTAGATTAAAGTTGTTCCTCACTATGGAACTCTTAGTTTAAGATGATCTGCTTCAACCGGCAAACACGGATACAATCACACAGCATGGTGGCTACTTACAGGTTGCTAATAAAGGAGGAGCTGCTCCTCTCTTCGGTCTCTTTAGTGTCCGTTAAGGATATGAAAACAGCGGGTATCCCCTTCCCAGCCTGGAACGCTGGATTTCTCCACATAGTCCACCATGCTGGTTCTGTAGCTCCGTTGTGGTTGTATGTGAATGTTGGGGGTATAAATATTAATGAGTCTGTTCCGTAACAGTTTAGGATTTTGGAATCGGCCTCTTTTCCAGTCTATATACTGAACCTATGTACTGAACCCTCATTACTCAACTATGCCAATGTAAATACAGTTTTCCAGCAACAACATAAATGATATTAGCAACAACAATGCAACTGATTTGTGTGTGCGTGTGTGTGTGTGTGTGTGTGTGTAGACATAAGCCTTTACATAAGCCTTACAGTTACAAGTACATAAACATTCACAATCACACTCCAAAACTGTTGTAACACTATAAGGCTTCACAGCACAAACTGTGAACCGGTCTCATAAAGCTTAATAACTAATGTTGTGTTCACTTGCATAATGCTTTATAAGGATCCACAGTGAGGCTGCTCTCTAATGTTCCTCAGTTCCAGCTTCAAAATGAAAATGACCTTGTAAGTGCACATAACATCTAATGAACACTTATAAGCCTTCATTACAGACTTAAAGTAAAGTGCTGTTATTGAACAGCTCTATGAATTACCCATTATGTGAAAATGTATTAAGCCTTATGATACGGGTCTCAACAATGTTAGGAACAGGAAAAATCAATACATAACATTTTAACAAATTATATCTGTGTGTGTTATGAAGCCTTATAATGCGATGGAATACCAGATCATGAACATTTACGTACTGTTACAAAAGCTTTTGTTTTATACGAAGTGTTACCGAACACAGTCTTGTTCTGTATACTTACTGTATTGTGTTGTTTGGCTTTGAGCCAGGTTTATTGCTGCTATGTATTGATTATAGTTGGTGTTTTACCACAGTGGCTTGTCTAAATGAACTTTATATACCGTGCGGTCCTGTAAACACAGGCCACGTGTGCATGCTGCGCCAAGAAACTGGAGTAAATGTTGCTTCATTTTACTGTATATTTGTATATGGCTGGAATCAAAGTTCTTCTAGATCCTAACCCCAGGAACCATAAAGAAAAGATTTTGTACTTCCAGCTTTGAACACATGGATCTTTCGTTGGCCCCTTATTTCCAGAGAAACATTCATCCTGAAAATGTACAATACACACACATACACAACCTCAGACACGCAGGGTCCCTGACGTCTGAACACCCCTGCCGCAGCCCGCTGGTTTGTTCCAGTCTGCTGTCAGATGCCTGGGGCTGTTACATTGAGAGGAGCGGAGGGGGGTGAGAGAAACCCTTCAGCACATTAGGCTACATTTAGGAGATTGATCCAGACAGACTGAGTATCCCAGCAGTGTTCTCTTCAAGTCTGTTCACATTACATATGGAAATGTTCATGGAAATCAAGAAAAACATTGCAGTACTGAGGGAAAATATGAGTTCAAAGCACACAAAAGCAACTGATATGTGCCAATAAGCCCCAAAAATGCCCTCTTGTTGGTTTTCCCAGTCGTTTTTGTTGTTTGTTGACTAGCGTTTTTCAGCGTTCTTGGGAATAAATAACAGCAAATGTGAAGTATAGTTCATGGCATAGTGCTAGCTAGTGTTCTCTAAAAACGAGTCACCAAAAAACCCTCTACAAGTGAAAACGTAGTTCGCTGAAAGCGGCTCTTTTATCACGTCTCAAAAGGGCACACAGGAGCAACAAACTGGGAACGAAAGCGGAAAGCAGCACAGCCATGAACACCAGCCTGCTCTTATCTGTTTGGCCGTAAGCCTTGACAAAACAGAATGACCTCTCCCCCCCACCCCCCCGCTGGGACAAAAACATACAAACAAGTGAACTGCACCAAATCAAGTTATTCATTAAGCTAATTCAATGCAACTAGCCGCCTCTCCCCGAATCACTCCAATCTAATAAATAATCTTTTGTTTACCTTCTCCAAGGACGCGCTCGTTTGAAGCCTTCTTCAGTTACGACGCTGGGAGTTTAGCCTTCTTGCTCTGTGGGGAGACACAAACACAAACGATCGCTTATGAATGAATAATTACCGCACACAGCCTGAAAACACCTGTCAGCACCGAGTTCCATCAGGGAGACAATAACGCCAAACTGCTCAGCCGAGGGTGGGAAAGCATCGTACGGGAGTTTGTTGGAACACCAAATCTCCGCAGGTGACGCAACTAGATGTCAAAGCATGTGTGAAAGAAGTTTAGTTTAGATCACAGAGGATGTACATCACTGAGGTCTGAATTCTGCTAAGAGTGTGCAATATGATTACATCCTTGTGACTGAACCATAGCTAATAGAGTAACACCTCCACGAGCACCAATAACAGCTGGGATTGGATTGGACATGGACTGGACAAGTTTCTGGATGTAGGCCACATCAATGTTCAGATCTCTTACAATTGTCAGGTTGGGCCAGATTTGGTGGATGGGTTCCCTGGTACAATTCTGAGGAGAATTCCCTGTAGACTGGGATTTTATCCACTGCTGGTAGACCCGTATGAGCGTACGCTTCCATACACCTGCAGATTCAGCTACTTCCTTCACACTATGGTCTTTGGCACGCCCAAATGCAGTCACTCCTTTTAGCCAATCAATAACATCTGCTCTGGAGCCATTTTCCACACATGGAACGAGACATTCCCTGCACTGTAGCACCTCTTCCCAATCTATGGATCCCGTCACCCACACCCCACAGGGATTTATAGCCCCATCATCCTCGTGCAGCGGCATCGGCAGGAGTCTGAAGTTACTACCACCTTAAACACACATGGTGACTCATTTTTTTGGCCGGTGAGCTTATACTGATGATATTATGATGATAAATGATGTCATGATAAACCATGTGTCAGTATTTAAAGATGGCATGTTTCATTAATGTGAAACGTTGTCAAACGTTGTCTGTAAGCTAGCTAAACCATAATAGGCGGGAGAGATTTAAAAAAAAAAAAAGAAAAAAAGATTTTGAGGGACAAATACATGAAAACAATGGTGTGATATGATATGGTGTGATTTTAATTTCAGACAGACTTTAAAGGAGCAATTTGTAAGATGACGCAACCAGTCAAATTCATACTGCTAACAACAGGGAGCAACGTATAACCAGCAAATGCTCCTCCTCCCTCTTCCCTCCATGCCAGTCTAGAGGAAAAGGACTGATAAGAGGTTAGAATATGCCGTCGGGGCAGCAGAGCTACTTCTTCACCCTCTCATGTTGGACTGATTCCACTCCTACAGCACTACAGTGACTCACTATCACCTCTACAGGTACACAGTGGTATTACGAGACAGGACGGGCCGGGGCTAGCTGGTTAGCATGCTAACTTCAGTAGATATCTCTGCAGCACCGTACATGGACGCCTTTAACACACCGTTAAAACTGGTATTACTTCACATTCTGTTTAGGTTATATTTGAATGTTTTAACATGAACATTTTACATACTGCTCCTTTAAAAGGAGATTTAACTCTAGGATCTCTAAGGCCTGTTTAACACCGTCAGTGACAAGGTACGTCTTGCTTGTCAATTCAGTGCCCATGTTAACAGGTTAGCTACTAGCGTATTTATGAATGGCCGGTGCTTGCAAGCGTAACACTGTCACGTAGTGGCAGTATGTGTGAAAGAAGCCTGACGTTTCAGTCTGTTGTTGTTGCCAGCTTGTGAGCTCAAATCCCAAAAGAGCTTAATTGGTCCTGTTTAATTGGATGTAGTGATGCGCAGGAGAACACTAAATTACAATCATTGTCAATAGTTTTTGATAGCATGTGGCTCTACTGATGCGTTTTGTCTGTTTCAACCTACAAAAAATTAAATACTGTGTTTAGGAACACACCAATATGGGAACTATCATCTAATTATCTGCTTATTTTTAATATGGTAAAGTAATTACCAATCAATGTTTAAGGCATTATCAGACAATTATTAATGCTTTTAAGCAGTTACCAGCCCATTTAAATAATTTTTACATTTTATTTTAATTTTTTAAAAAATTATCAACTGATTCCAAACATTTCTTAAGCAAATACCAGGCACTTTAAAACATTCTATAGGTAATTATCTGCTGATTTATATCGTTTTTGCACAATCACTTTTTAAGCAACTACCAACCAATTTTAAACATTTTTACGTAATTATCAACTGATTTTAAACATTTCTTAAGCAAAACCAGGCATTTAAAAAATCATCCTGAAACATCTACCGATTTTTCCGTTTACCGAGTTTAAGTAATACCCAATCAATTTTAAGCAACTACCTGCCATTTTTTTTTTATTTCTTACTCAATTATCTGACGATTTATAATACTTTTGATCAATTACTAGACAATGCATAACATTCTTAAGCAATTATCTGCCAATATTTAACATTTTAAACCAATTGCCAGCCTATGTTTAACACGGATGGGTCAATTATCTTCCCTACCAATGATTCCATTACAATCTTCCATCCCTGATTCTGATGTGTCCCGTATCATGAAAACACGTTCAAGTATCTTTTTGAAATACTTCATACTCCTCCTCCTGCAAAGCACTGAGCAACAATGCTTGGTTATTAAAGATTTGCCTGTGACCTTCAACGTCAACAGGTATTCATATACCAGCAAACAGCGGGCAGAGCTGTCTCAATGCAAACCTTCTTTTCAAGAGTTATGGTATCACACTGAACCAAAACACAGAGGACTCTTTGCTGGACTGGAGCTTTTTATTATCAATGTTACAGAGTGTCTTTCCAAGCGGGGCGAATCAATAAAACGCCTGAAAAGAAGCCCTTGAGTCGCTCCTCCAAGAAAACAGAGAGAGGCTACAGTCGCACTGAATGGAGATACGCACTTCAACACGAGGGAAAGGCCTTGTCAGATGTGCATGCGTGTGTACAAACCTACTTTAGTGAGTGACGGCGTGGCGAGTCGGTCTCTCAGCAACTACAGCAGGATTATCTCACTCTAACGGCTCTTTTAATCTACTAGCTGCAATATGAAAATAGGCCACTTATCTCCCCCCCCATCACTTATAACTTCATACCAAGTGGCCAATGAGGGCGGTCCCGTTCGGGAGAACAACATAAACACACAGAAAAGCTGATCAATACCTTGCAGGATGCTCGGATCTCACAAAGGCTTTACATATCCAAACTTTATTCTCAAGCTAAGCTACAGAGCGACTATAGGCCAACATTTGAGAGCCATTTGAATGAAAGCATCAAAGCATATCCAAATATGAAAAAAATAGACCAGGCCTTTCACAATGCTCCGTCATGCAGTTTACATTTGGCAGTCAAAGCAGCGGCCGGGCGTTTTAGGCCGGCTGACTGCGTTTATCTCAGGTGAAGTCTCAGGTCACGTTTTAGCCTCACTTATCTGTTTAATGTCCTCACGGAGGAGCCAGGGTTGCAAAGGCCGTAAGCGTACGAGTCTCCTTTGTGTTTTTCCACCAGTCCCATTTTCCCCCTTCCTCCAATTCATTAGACTTCAATTAACATATCATCGCGGCTGTCGTAAATCAATAGCCCTGCGTGACACATGACAAATCTTTTCAGCTTAAAAAGCTAAACATCATTAATTCAAATCACCTGCTAAGACCTCGAGTGCTAAATGAGTTTACCAAAAATGCCTCCACGTTCAATTTAGACAAATGTTCCCTCTTAGTAATCACAAGACCGTTTCGATTGGGGGGAAAAGCGAGCGCTAGCACCGGTGTGGAGTCATATTGCGTAGCTTGTAATAGCTAAACAGATAATTGTGTGGATTGTGAGCGGTGGGGCGGGCGGTAATGGCCGGGTTTAAAGCAGCGGGGTGGCCGTGCCTCAGGGGTGTGTGACGCGGGCTGCGGCTGGAGAACACAAAAAAACCCTGAACGCTCTGGAGTGGAGAGGAGGAGAGAGGGAGGAAAGAGCCAGCTGAGCTGAGATCAGGTCCTATGGGTATGTAATGGAGCGAGTGGGGAGAGAAGGATGGGTAAATGTTAGTGTCAAGACTTGGATGATATAGAAGGTGGGGGAAATGCTGAACAGGGTGAGGAGGGTGTTTTGTGTATGCATGAGACAAAGAGTCTCGCGATGCAGGCTCGGCCAGTCACGATGGGGAAACTGTAGTGGACCACTAATTGCCATATAAATAACTCTGATTATGCGCACATGGGTTTTCTTGAGGGTGCATATAGAAGATAACAGCAAGTTGTAGGATTTCAAGTGCTTATTCGTCACTAAAACTTGCTCTATTTGATACACTTCCCTCCTGTAATCGTCTATTGTGCACACCTGTACCGAGCGTCGTCCTGGTGACCCATTCAGATACCCATAAAATCTGCCTCCAGATGATTTACACTCATTGGCAAGAATGAAAAGGAGCTACACTGTTGTCTATAACTGTATAAAAGATGCACAGTGCTGTCTTTACTGCTGGACATACAGTGATTTCTTCCAGAGTGACCATGTGAGCTCAAGTAGAGCACAAATACAGTCTATAAGAGCTTTATATTACTGATTTGATTAATCAGATTGGCAATAAAATGTTGCAGATTTGTTAT
This sequence comes from Semaprochilodus insignis, assembly GCA_034552555.1. Taxonomy (NCBI): domain Eukaryota; kingdom Metazoa; phylum Chordata; class Actinopteri; order Characiformes; family Prochilodontidae; genus Semaprochilodus; species Semaprochilodus insignis. Next base: position 40,073,282 of record CM067476.1, read on the forward strand.
TGATTAGTTTTAATTTGTTTTCTTGTTTATAAAGGGAGTTTGTGGCACAGACAAAATACAAACCTATGATTGTTTGGGCTTTGTTACATCATGTAGAGCTTTTTCATGTCTGATACAGATACTGATACCGTGCCCTTTGCATACCGATACCAATCCGATACCGTCTTTTGCCCCTTTCCTTCAACAACTAAGCTGCTGATACTACATTAGTCTGAATGACATCATGCTCAAACTGTGAAACAGATATTCTCCTCCCCCAAAGGAGGAAATACACAGAACACAACGTGACACAGTTAGACATTTACATGATAGTCTAAGCTAATAGATCAAATTGGATTATGGCACTTATGGGCGTTAAGTACGAGACACTCTGCATGTTTTATTTTCTGTTAAGTGGATTTTATAATTACTAGACTAGACTAGAATTATCCTATCCAGTGATTTTGGCCTGTATGGGACCAATACCGATTCTGAGCACGGTATCAGAGAACCCCTATTCATATTACATATTCAATTATAACATTAATAGCACCAAGAGCATGTTTTCGAATCGGCCTGGAAGTGTTCTGTAAAAGACTGACATTACGTGTGAGACAATCTGCATTTTTATTTCAGTGAGGATTTTATAATTTAAGACTAGATTTGAATTTAAGACTAGAACTGCATAGTGTAGGCTAAAAGATCATACTGAACTATTGGATTATGGTACTAGATCTAAATTCCAGTGGCTGAATTTTGTAATGAATTCGTATTACAAAAAGAAATCCTGTTTTACAGCATCTAATCTCCAGTTAGGAAATCTTACCCTACTCGATCAAAGTCGACAGCCAACTGTCATGTCTGTTATCAAGAAGCTGACCAAATGTGCGCAGCTGAAATGTAAACACATAAACAAACCAAGGTTAAACATGTAAGTCGGTTATCCAGACAGCTCCCAGACAGATAAACTGGAGGTTATGAATACTGTGAGAGAGCTCACTGCTGTTAATCAGAGCATCGGCGCTCCACAGTTTCAGTTTCCAATTCCCAAACGCTTTAGCCGAGCGTGCTAACGTTATTCCTCCTAATAAACAAACCCACATTCAGGTCCGTCTCCTCATTACTCACCACCATCACTGTAATATTGCATCTGAGCAGTTTCCATCAACATTAACACAGGAAGGTAATAAAAGGGGAGGTGGAGATGGTGCGTCTGCTGGGTCTGGGATTCTTTAAACCATGTTAGAATAAAAACCTTACAAGTGAAAAAGCTCCGTTTTACAGTGGAGATAAAAGTGGGGTCATTCTGCTGGTTACAGGTGTAGTGGAATCTGCCGCCATTGCTACAGGAAACCATAGAAATAGACGCTCAGACAGAAATTAGAACACTGTCAGGGTTTATCCTAAAACTAGAACAGGATTCAGGAAGGAAGTTTAGTCTAGTTAGTCAAAGATGTTAGTGTGGTTTCTTATCTGGAGTTATTGGAGAAGAAGACAAACTGGCCCTATATATAGACCCAACTAAATTTGTGATGGTGCCTGAACTGAACAGATACAGCCCCAGAAACATCAATCCCCAAAAAGAATATTACAGACTAGCAATCGATTGTTTGATCAAACAGAGAAACTAATCAAAATGCAATGGGAGCACTGATAAATACATCTCCTCTTTTTAAAGGCGGAGGACGCTGAGCGGCGCAATCATGCGCATGAATATTAAGCGTCTGGTTTTAAAACCCCAAAAGTCCTAAAGAGGACTTTCGGCAAAGGTTACTCTTCAGCATCCACATTTACATCATCACAGCAGCCCAATCTCACACTCCATGTATGGACAAAACCGAGCCGATCGAATCGAAAAGGCCCCCGCGGTCACTCTGAACGCCTCTTCAGTCAATCTAATGGAGGTCCTCCTCCCTCACTTCACCAGGAACACGAGAGCGCCATGAATATTTACCATCCTGTAGCTCCATTAATTGCTCCCGCGTGCTTCCATAGCGGATCTGCGGCTACTTCTGCAGCGGCACGCTAACGAACTGACCGCCCTCATCAGCATATTAACGTAGGCGAGGCTTGGCTGTGGCCCATAGGCTGAGGGGAGCGTTACTGCTCCTCCTCCCCCACGTTCAGGCCCAGGATCACGGCTGGCTGTTTAGTGGTGCTAGCCTGAAAAATGCAACAGCGTGGCAGCATAGAGGTATTCATTATTCAGGTCAGGGCTAAAATGCTGAATTATACACAGGAGCTGCGTAGGAAAGATCTCAGGACTTCAATCATATTTAGAACGAGATGCTGAAGGGCTGTTACAAAGGAGGCCACACAGATGTAGACAGATAAATAGAAAGAGTGAAATGAGAGGGAGGGTGGGAGGGAGGGAGGGAG
>CM067476.1:40098744-40116775 GCA_034552555.1 Semaprochilodus insignis
GAGAAACTTCACCATTTACACACAGAAATTTAATACACAGCGTTCCCAGATTAAAATCAAGCGATAATCCTGTTTCCTGCTGAAAGTGGTGGTCAGTTAAACTCACATGCCCGCTGCCGCTGTTTGTACGTGCTGCTGAGCCCACCCACACAGTTGGCACTTTACCAAGCTTAACTATGTTGATATGAAATTTACATAGACTAACTGTAACGCTTGCAGCAACATCGAAAAACAAGCCTTCCCATCACTCAGTGTGGACATGCAACTCAAAATGTTTCTCAAGTGCCACGACGCCACGTCACACAGGCTGCCGAAGCCAACTAAAAAAATGATGCACCAAAACAAATATTTTGGGCCACAGCCGAACCTGAACTAAATTAAACATTTGGCCGAAGGTCAGTTATTTTGCCATTTTTCATCACCACTGCTTAAATTAAATAGACTAAATCAAATAAAGATTTGGGTCAGAACAGTTTTTCTGTCTGGGATGAATGTTTGTCCCGATTTGATCACTAAACTGAAAATGATCACTAAACTGCAGATTAAACACACTTACTGAACACTGACCATCTTAACATCCCAGCAAACACAACAACAACAACAACAACAACAACATCCCAGCAGACACACCAAAACAGCACAATATGACTTAAACCCACCCCAGCCGACTTGCTCGCTGCATTCACAGAGCGCCTCACTTCACGCTGTCTGTAACCGTATCGAGTTGTTGTAAAATTGGGGTTTGTGTTTCTGTGTTTGACCGAGAGAAAAAAAAGTGAGAGAGAAAAGAGGGAGAGAAAAAGCAAGTGCACATGCGTGAGAGAGACGGAGCACGCTGAGAAGCTGCTGTTTGTCTGTCTCGTTGTAACGGCTCTGCTCTGTTCTTTACTCTGTCTGGAGCTCCATTTGGCTCGAATGCTTGAAGCTGAACACACTGTTTCCCGTCTAGATCCGGGAACTAGAGAAAGGTAACAGCGGCATTAAAAACATCAGTGTTCGCTAGAAATTACTCAGTCCTTTCACTTATTTTCGGCCGAATAATTTTGGTTGCCAAACATTCAGTGCACCCCTAATAATATATCTGCGTTTTTGCGCATTTCACTCATTTAAATGGCGTCCAGAAGTTTGGAATTAGAGTCTTCTCTAATATGAAACCAATTTTTTTAGCAGATGAATCTATAAAATAACCCTACTATGGTCATCCTGTACAACCTCACAGGTTTCAACTCTTAATAAGGAAACCCTGAAGCTGAAGAAAGACTGAGGAAGCTTATAATGCTGAGAATAAAGTCACAATCCAGAAATCATTGTATTTCAAAGATGCAGATGTTGATAGCCTAGTAAGTTTAATAACTTGGTGTTCAGAAAATTCTTGAAATACTGATCATCTAAAAATACTTTATTATAAATAAGTATTGGTTTTTAAATGTTGTCCACATTGTATGAAGCATCAATGCATACAAAATAACTAAAGCTGTTCATATGGCAGATGAGTCAACATGTTTGAATTGTAGTGTTAATAAAACTTATCATCATGATAGTAAAGTTGTCGGTTTGCGTTCTCCAGTCCTTCCTTGAGTGACTTGTTAAGATGATGCAAACACATTATTCTTTTCAGTTAGGCCATGCCACACGATTTGCTTATAGCACTGGAAGAGATGGTCAGATTAAACTGGGCAAGACAGAGTTAACGATAGGGCTGGCCTAACGTCCTCGGGCCTGTACGGCGAGGAGGGGAGGGAGAGAGAGGAGAGATGGTTTTGCATGCGTAGAGATGGACGGGGTGAGAGAGGCTTTGATCTCTGGGCTTTGAGAGGGAGATTCTGACTCTGCGTTGTCTGTCTGTCTACTAGAAAAGAGAGGAGCTGCATATGTTAAAAGGAACGACAGAAAGAAATATATGGACCTCGTCTGAGCGAGGCTTTCTCAAAAGCAGAGTGGTGAGAGATGCTGCTGTCCACACGTGATACCATCCACAATGAGGATCAAAGGATGTTTCGGTCGAAACTAGGGCCTGACCAATATATCGTCTTACCCTACTAAAGGGGAAACTCCACCCATTTCTAAAAACCTCGGTGTGAGGTGTAAACAGAGTGATTGAGAGTGGTTTTGGAACCAGAGGTCACCATGTCTACAACACACATATAGACATTTTATTTACTATCTATCTAAACCACCAGTGAACCTACACGTGTCTTGAGTTTACATGGAATGTTGATGATGGGAAAAGGGCGCACACATTGTTAGTGATACCCATCCTAACCTATCCTAACACAACGTCTCAGACAAAAGGCAGTGTATACATAACTTCATGTAGTAACTTCCTGTGAGGGAGCTTTTAGAGGTGGATGGCTGGTTCCATTCACCGCCACTGTGAACAATACTGACTTGGGGGTAAGATTCTCTTGAACAGAGCACACAAGGTACCATAATGTCAGTCTGTAAACCACTTTGGAGTTTATTTCTTCACTATATAAATAAACTCCACTCACTATATAAATAAATAATTGCATACTGCGTATTATATTAGAGAGCAAATATTTCTATTAGACAGTCCATATTTATATATGTGTGTGTGTGTCTGTGTGTGTGTGTGTATTGGTATGTATATATATTTATTTATTATTAATCTAATTTTGTTTTTATGTATGTATGCATTTATATATTTATTTATTATTAATATAATTGTTTATATTTGATGTTTTGTTTTGTTTGTTTGTTTGGTATTTTTATTTTTCATGTCAACTGTCTGTAAAGCACTTTGAGCTGCCAACAGTATGAAAGTTGCTCTATAAATAAACATCTTTATTATTATTTTCATATTAATTTTGATAGATTAGCATTTTTTATTCAAGTGCCTGTGTTTGTAAAGGACTTCGTAGGGTTGGACTCCACTCAGATATTTGCCTGTTTAGGTCAGTATTCAGATTTTAATTTTAGGATTTGGGACATTCAGGTTTTTTAGCTAAATGTGGGCTATCGATAAAGGCGAAATACAGCAACATTTAAACGCTCAGAGGTTTTGGGAGAAACTCAGATGGGGTTACAGCTTATAAGGCAGATTATTTTTACTGTGCTGAAAACACACAGCTCTCTGACTGAGGAAAACCCACCACTCCACTCATATTCAAGCTTTTCAACATAAAAGTCCTTGTACAGACACAAAAGATCCCACTGCACAGTGCAGCAACACCACTGTATGTTTTGTCAGCAAATTCTTGTATTTATAATTACTTAGATCTTTTTACTGCACTAGTAAAACGTGGAAATAGGTGCCATTTTAAGTTCGGCGTCTGACAACCCGCTCACTCTCAGCAGCTAGGCAGCATGTAGTCATTAAATGGCTGTTTACTAGAGTTAGGCCGCTTCTATGATCCACATGCATGCATTGCACTATTACCCTTTAGCCTACCTCTAAGAGCAGGTGCTAGCAGGTCAAAGGAAGGACATGGGTGTCGGCCGAACATTCTCAGGTGGGCGAAGCTTGGAATATCGGCTGTTGATCTCTGCTGACGATCCGGAGCTCAAAAAGTGGTATTTGGGACGGTCCCAACATCTTATTGGCATCAATAACAGTTAATTACCATGTCAGTGACATTTATTTACCAGTACCATTCTTGAGTTTAACGAGCGATGTTTATCTTTATTCACTCATTTATTTATTTGAGTGTCAAATTAAGAAGATTAATGCCTAACAAACACAGCTCCTCTCACAAATTGCATGTTTTTATTATAATTTTTATGCTTTTATTTATCTTGAGTCAGCATTCCAGTGAAGTGGTGTTTTTGCTTAGCGAGTTTGGATTTAGTCCACTGATTATCTGAATTTTTGGCTCCTTGAAATCAGTATCAATGACTAATTTCACTTCGCTTAGGCCCTAATTGAAAACTCCTTTGAAATCTGGGCAGTAAACAGTAACAGAAACTGTTTGTCCACTCCGGTTCTCACAGATGTCCTAAACTTTATGCTGCCAGCTCCACACGTATCAGTCAGAGTAGTGCATAATAATGATTAGGTGAGATTACACCGCAAATTGGAACTGGACAGTAGTATAATGTTTGTTGATTTGGCTTTGCTCTCCAGCACATTTGATTTGTAATGAAACAATGACTTGCTGCTCAACTGGCTGGCTCGGTTGTTTCTTCACCAGCTGTGCGTTGCTGCACCATTAGTTTGTGCAGAACAGAGCTAAAAAAGGTTGAGTGTTGATTCTAGATGTTGCATTTGCATCTGCTGCTGCTGTCCCTCAGCACATGGACCAAAGATCATACTAAGGCTCTACTGTGTCATACGTTGATAGAAGGAGGAACACAACGATGTGCTTAGAAGTAAATAAGCTCCAGCCATGTCTAACCAGATCCTCAATACCACAAAAGACCACAACAGTGGCCAAAGATCGAGAACACTATGCCGTATGTATAGACAACTCAGCCCAAAGGGTCTGAAAGGAGGTGTAGCTGTCCAAGAAGCTCCTCACTGAGAAAAGGAGACACACACACACCAAACAAAAAAGCTGCTGGTGTTCTCAGAACAATGGACTGACCACCCCAGAGTCCAGAACCTCAACACCACTGAATGTGTTTGGGGTTATTTGGATGGTGAGAAGCATGCACACTTCAGGGGCCGAAAGCGACACTTGGCGGCGTCCAGCGACACGACCGTAAGTGGTGTGAAGGGTGCAAATTCAGTGACGCGATTGAGGTAAACTCTGCTCGACTTTAAGCAAATGAGCAGTGATGCACAGTGGCGACCACCAATCAGAAAACAGGTTCTCAGGTTCCCCTGAACGGGTTTTTCCCTGAAAACGGGTTGTCACGTTCCCTCAAAAACGCTCCACTGACTTTACTACTGAAGATTTGTTCCTTTCTCTAAACGGAGGAGAGACCCAGCACTGCTGTGTATGGATTCCCTGTTCTTTACGAGGTCTCCTTATTTGCATACAGGGACCTGGAATGAAGTTTTAGACACTGTTTGGGTCACAGGTGAGCTTCAAAACACATATGAAACTGGAAAACAAAGCGTGTGTAGCCAGGTTCACTAGGTCAGGGCCACTATATGATATGTCATGTCAGGTTTGTGAACATTTATTGAACATATAAAGCCTACATACGCTGTCTGTTCTCCTGGCTGCTGTTCATTTAAAAATGTGATTTGCTTAACGACCCAATTTAGTCCAACATGCTGCCTGGTTCCTGACACGCCCACCAGCGACTCATCGCCTGCTGCACCGGCAACAATGAGCAATTTTATCGCCTGCGGTGTCCAAGCAGGATAAGACTGAACTCTGAGGTTGTGTCTCTTTAAGGACCTGACAGTGAGTCTCCTGAAAAGAATGGGGACTGTAATAGACGTACAGAGTGGACACAGGAAGTGCTTTGTGTTACTGTCTGTTTAGCATGTTTTTTGTTTCTTCCTGACACTGAAAAAATAAATAATTTGGACTTAAGGGACGTTTAAGTTAAATAAATGAAGGGTGGTCTCTGACTAACAAGGAAAACAAATCATCAGCATGACCTCAGAGAGTTTACCACAAGATGCAAACCACCGCGAAACCTCATAAACATAAAGAGCAAAGAGCGATGTACATTAAAAGAGTTCTGGGAGATGACTGACCTGAGTGATGAAACGAGGAAGGTCCAGGGACACGGGAAGATCTTTGAGATGGGGACTCTGAAAATCAAATTTAAACAGAGAATACGTCACACTAACATCAGGCAATATGACTAGCTTTTACAAACTAGATTGTACTCATTCATTCATCCATGTACATCATGACACACAGCCAAGACGTGTCACACAGTGCTATAATGAGGCTAGAGATAAAAATCTGACACACCAAACCGCCAATGCACATCACACTACTCTCTCGTTTTGGATGAAATTTATGCAAATGAACTGAGTGGCAACCAATCGGATTGTTGATCTGTGATGAGGTAACCAATTATCTCGCCAATAGTCACACGGTGACTTGAAACGCACACTGTGCAGGAGATATACCGGCTGATAAAAGCTTTATCATTACTACAGACGATTATTTTTGAGCTTATAATATATAAATATACATACAGCTCTGGAAAAATGTAAGAGACCACCTCAAAATGATCAGTTCCTCTAGTTGTACAGTTTCTGGGTTTGTGTTGGACCAAAATGAGCAGTTCTGTTTGATTCTATACCCTACTGGAAACACGTCTCCCAAATTCCAGATCAAATATTGTATTTAGATCTGTTTATTTAGAAAATCACTAATGACCCTCCAGAAGCCTGTTTTTAGAACCATGCTCGCTGTGCGTTTCACCCCAGCCACCGCTCGCCAGTCTCTCTGTAGGTCACTTGAGGTCATCTTACGGAGGTTAAGTGACATTGGAATGAGGTGGTCACGGTCAGTAGAGAGTGGTCAGTAGAGAGTGGTTTTGGCCCTCTGCCAGTCTGTAGTTGTGTTGTCCTGTGTGTTTGCTGCTTGACCTTGTTCTTATGAACCAGACGCTCACTGTATCTGCCAGTAAAGCTAGAACCCAACCTTCTGTTCCTCACTAAGAACCTGCTGTACATGTGGAGATGCTGATTTAAGAAGAAACTGGAGTGGGCTCTTATTTATTTCCAGAGCTGTGTATATCCTTAGGAAGACGATGGGAGTCTAGAACTTTCGCTCTTTGAACCTCAACCTGTGTGTGTTTTGGGAACAGGCTCTCCAAGCAGCCAACAGTTTTCAGCTCACTGTAATGAAATACAGCATTAAGAACAGTGCAGTGCACATGAGCCTCCTCTACGCTCAAATTATTACAGCTCAGAACGTTTATTATTATTATTTTTATTTTTGGTTGCAGTCCTGAACTCAGCACCCCCACTTCCCGCGTCACTGGGAAGGTCTACAGAAACTGCTCATGATGCAAAGCCTGCCCTCTCATCTGTGAAACATAATGAGTGGCATGAGGCATGTGTGGCTACCAGTGGAACGGGTTCGCCTGCCCCTGCTGATGATGTGATTGAAGACAAACATATAGCTAAAAAATAATACTTTTACATTAAAAAAAACCCAAAAAACATACTTTTAAAGCTCTTCAAAGATCTTTATAAGTCAGGCTCCAGTACAGAGGAATTCTATTGTTTAACTAAAATAATCAATCCAATTTTATATTATAAAATGAAACTTTCATATCAGTGTACAATGACAATTATGAGAAGAATCAATTTACTGGAAAAGACAATTATGCTTGGAATAGTTGAAGGCAAAAGAGAAAGAGGATTACGAGCAACAAGATTCGTGGATACATTAATATTTAAAATTAAATAATAATGATGCTGATTAGTTACCACACCACCAGATCATATACCACCAAAAAAGAAAATCTAAAATTTTCTGTTATCACTTTTCCTTTCTTTTTCTTTTTTTATCGCTTTTTATTGAGTATACATGTAAACATAGGTTCTTTTTAGCTTGCAAGTAGATTTTTGGCTCCATACTTCCAGTTTCTTTACACTTTCCATCCCTCAGAAAGCAAGAGAGGAACTTTTCCATGATCCGAAAAGTGGTTTGTGATGGGCAAACCACAGACTGAACTTCTCTGATAAAGAATGAAGGTAAAAAGCTACCAAACCTGGACAATAACTGCATTATAAGTGTGATGGAACACAGTGAGTCACAGACTTAGTTACATCATGAAATGCGAGGATTACCACCAAGTGGTAATTCTAATCAGACCAAGTCAGCTTGTCTGATTATTAATGGCCACATGAAATGCCTGAACAATTATACGTTTAAAAACGTACAGCATATCTTAACTTCCCAATTGCTGTTTCATTTTAATTCCGGTGGTTCGGAAACGGAGCCACATCAAAAACCACATGTGTTCTGTGATCAATCCCACCAACCTTTAACTATGCACAATGCCAAGTGTGGGCTAGAGGGGTATAGAGCCCCCCCAGGCTGTGGAGCAGTGGACCCATCCAATACCTTTGATATGAGTTGGAGTGATCCAGAAGTAGGACATCCAGTATCAGTACCTGACCTCACTACTCCGCTTGTGATTGCTTAATGCAATCAAAGAGTCACAGTAATGTTCCAACATCTAGTGTAAAGCCAAGTAGACACTGCTAGTGCAGCAAACTCCCAGTTAACGGCCTTTGTTTAGGAAGAAATGCTGGATAAAAGGGGTCCACAAACTTTTGGACATATTGCAAGCCACATCACAACGTTGTGCACATCATGCAGTGCTAATATACTTACTGTGCATCTGTACTTTAGCAAAAGAGAGAGAGCGAGAGAGAGAGAGAGAGAGAGAGAGAGAGAGAGAGAGAGAGAGAGAGAGAGATATGACAGGCTTTGGCAGAGAACTAGGCTGACGGCGGTGGCTGCATTTCTGGTTTTCACACAGCCCGCGAGCAAGCCAGAGAGCGAGAGAGCAAGACAGACGCAAGAGCAAGAGACGGAGAGATAGATTCCGGGTGCTGTGACACATCTGTTGTGTGTCATGTTGGGTTGTACGAGTCTGGGAGGCAGATGCGACCCTGAGCAGCACGTGGCTCCGCCGTCTGCATGTTTACAAACAGAGCAGGGGCATAAACAGGGCTGGGGTGAGGGCCTTTGGCCACAAAGGACCAGACAACATGCACACTCACATGCATACGCATATAGGTAGTACTCGGAGAGCAGAGTGGACACCAGGGAGGACAGATGGAGCTGACCGACTGTCTTCAGACAAAATAACTACAGGTCATTTGGGCGTGTGGGTATAATAACCGCAGTTATTCTCACTAGGAGTTGATCAATGTAGCAGCTGGCCGATAACACTGATTAATCAGCATTAGCAAAAATCACAGCACTAAAGCAGAGAATACAATACAGTAATACTATATTGTATTCTCTGCTAATACTGTAATCAGTTTGGAATTTCATGTTTGGGTTTGAGTACTGCCCGCTCCACTTATAATAGACCCCCCACCCCCCGCTTTAGTTTTACTTCTCACTTTATTCTTCACCTCTATTTTTATAACATTAAGACAATTTTCTTTTCTGGAATACTGGAGACACCCACTCGCAAGATTGAAAACATGTGAGTCTAAAACGTGAGAAGATGGATGAGCAGGTCATTTGGTACAGCCAGAGGACGTTTGATACATACTTCTCAAATACTACTCAGAAATATGCCGTCTATTTATATCTTAATATTTATAACACCCAATCCTCCGAGCCGTATCTAATAGGGTGTAATACCTCCACAAGCATAAACAGCAGCTGTGATTTGATTTGGCAAGTTTCTGGATGTAGGACACATCAATGTTCAGACACTCTTGCATCACGAATTGGTCAGTTGGGCCAGATTTGATGGATGCTTTCCCTGGCACAATTCCGAGGAGAATTCCCTGTAGACTGGGATTTTAGCCACTGCTGGTAGATCTGTATGACCGTATGCTTCCATACACCTGCAGATTCAGCTATTTCCTTCACACTATGGTCTTTGGCACGCCCAAATGAAGTCACTCCTTTTAGCCCATCATTAACATCTGCCTTGTTAATGAGAGAATAATGAATTCAATTCTATTCCAAGCTACTTAAAGCAGAATTTAAGCTTCGTTTTGGCTGCAACTTATCCAAACAATGAGTGTACATATACACATATCACTGCTGTTGATTTTTACTTTTATGCATCATTTGAACGCAGCAGCTGCTGTTTACACTGTATGAACATTTCATGATGAACGGACCAACAGAAATGGCCCAAAATCGCCTGGAAAAAAACGTCTGGTTCCAATGACTTACATTAGAATTGCATTCGGTTTTTGCCCTCTCCTGTAAAGAAACTAGTTTTTCTTTGGACAGTGACAATATATGGCATACGTTCAGTCCACGCGAGTAGGTGTAGGAGAATGAAGGGATCACGGAAGCACAGAAACGAACACTAATGGGGAGGATCTGGAGGGTCAAACTAGGACAATAATTTAACGCCATAAAAAATAGTCATGGTTGGATGGAAAAACAAATGGAAAATGCATCTACAGCTAACCTGTAGTGGTCTTATTAACTGTCATTAAGTCATTTAGGACTCCTGGCGATCCTTTGGATAGTATTTTTCCAGTATATCCTGTTTTATAGCTAACCTTCAGCATCAGGATAATTCACTACAACAATAGAAACCTCAACAATTCAACAAAGCAGGTAAGAATGTCCCTAAACAGCTACAGAAGTTATATTTTAGCCATTTTTTTAGCTAGATATCAATATGTGCAGCTTACTCCTTCCAGTGTCTCCCACACATATACAATAATCTTCACTGTAGCTCATGAGGAGCTTGAGAAAGTACGAGATGGCCAATACTCACTTATTTGGTGTCTTTTCTTTAAAATACCTGCGAAGTAAGTAAACAAAAGCAGTGTTGAGTTCAGACATCCATATATTCAAATAGCCATCGACCCCTCCCCCTCAATGGGGCTCCCCCTCATGGGCCTCCCCCTAGGTAAGTTCCTGTGGGACACGATTCTTCCTCTGCCATGACTGTCCACTACTGAGAGCATATATACAGACGTACACTCCGGTCAAATGACATGCTAAATAAGTTATACATCCTCTACAGAGACCCAATACAAAGCGTTTTAACACAATTACTGCTTATTAATGGAATTAACACTTACAAAAAGCCAAAAAATTGGTCTGTGGAAAAACTACTGCACATTGCTATGCTGGGTTTTATTTGGTTTAGATTTAACTCAACAAATAATAGAAACTGGTCACTAAAATGTGCAGATATTTTCACTTATTTCCATTTCTTGAACTAGGAAACACAACTGCATAGGTTTAAAAGCTTCTTACTGGGAAGACTGAAAGCTTTCCGAAACTCACCTGGTCTTACTAATGGAATGATTTTAGATAGGCTCGCTCTGTGATTCTTTCCGGCTTCCAACATAACTCCGTATTAAAGACGATCAAATTCAATCAACCTAAGTTTTTCACATTTTCGTACAGTGTTATTATCCTTTACTCTGTTCCTTCACCAAGCAGCAGTTCCGAGTTCCGGAGTGGGAGCTTTTTCCAAAGGTAGGAAGCTATGAAGAAGACGTCACAGAGTGGTCATGAAGCAAGATGGATATGGCTTAGGAAATATGACCTTATCGGTTAAACTCAGTGTGGGTTAAGCAGGCGCTTCACGCCTTCCAAATCTGTTGTACAAGGCAAAAAGGCACTTTCTCATTACAGCAACGCGCAGACTGCAAAACTCCAAAGGGCCACAAATAATTACACATTAAGGATTAATTCACATTTGATGGGGAGGATTATTGTATTACAACTCATCAGAAAGTTTGCAAGAACGTTCAAAACCATGCTTTCCCCCCTCACCCCAGTGTTTATCATGTTTAATTCATGTCCCCAACAAGGATTCGAGCTGAAAGTCACCATATTGACTTTCAAATCAGTGATCTTTGAACCGACACAAAATTGTGTAGTTGGAAAAATGACAAAAGATTGATTTCCATAAGTTTCATAAGCACAACTGACTATGTAAATACGGTTGATTTCTTTATGGGGGCGGGGGAAAAAGTGGCCAAGCAGCTTATTTGCATGATCAAATGACACCATTTACATTCATGTTTTCCATTTACTATCAATCTGTTAGGTACACAGCTTTGCGCGTACGCCCGACTGGTAGAGTCGCTTTTTTGCTTTTTTTTTTTTACATGGCAAAAAAAAAATACAAATGCATCTGCCAAGATCTGAGGCGCTTTGGGTTTTTTTTTTTTTTTTTTACAAGCCCACAGAGACCTCCAGGGATGTTCTGAGAAAACTGCACAGTGTGATACAACAATAAGCCCATCTTTAAGCATATTCAGGACATGAGAACTTGCAGCGCGCACATGGAGAAGTATAATGAACACTTCTCACGCCGTCTGTCAGCCTTACATTAAGACCGGCTAAATAACACACGTCAGGAAAGAAGAAGAAGAACTAAAAGCAATCTAAAGTATTCAGTGGGAAGATTACATGCTGTGAACTTCTCATTTTTACAGTTCTTTGCAGTGATATCTGCATCAACAAACCTTCAATTAGTCACACTGGTTGGTCATTCCTAAACTAGACTGCAGCGCTGATGGTTTTACGGGGTGCACTGAGGCAGGTGTGACTCAACAGGGAAGTGTGCTCTTTCGCGTGAACTGCACTTGAATTCTGACTGAGCATCAGTCTTCGTCTTCACTTTGACTAACACACTGTATATTTCACTCAAAAACGGGCAGCATCATGTCTGACCTGAGAACTGCTGTGTGGCCCTAAATAGCCAGAGGACTCCAAAACACTAAAAGGTCAAGAACAGCTTACAACAGGTTCACAGGAAGAAGGGCTTTACGCTGGGCACGGAAATACAATAAGAATTTCTTTCCTTGTTTGTCTGAAGCAAATCGTAGTTACTCTGGCATGTGTGTTGGCAAATTATCTTTTTGGTATTTTACATTCAATCACAGCTTTAAATGTGGACTACAATGTTACATTTTAAAGTTTTTAAATTTTAAAGATATTTTGTTTTTGTTTTTTTTTTACTTCTTTTAACACAAAGGGAATAAAATGATAAATACGATTTTTATCATATGTTTTATTATATAAATTATATAAATATATAATAAGGTTTTTATAAGTGTTAGACAATCTGTTTACGTTAGGAGAACAGACTGAAAACTTTGTCTCATTATATAAAACAGGTGTTTGGGGCAAATTTTGCAGTTGAATAAAGATGACACATTACAGGATATCACAGGTATTATTAAAATCCCAGTAACATTGTATCGTGACTTTAATATTATGATACTATCATATTGTAGTGACTATTATTTACTATTTATTATTTGTCAATACTTTTTTGTCATTTTATACCTCCAGTTTTAAAATGTCAGGAATATTCATTTTACACATTTATTTGCAATCAAATTGATTTATATTATTGAAAAAAGTTTATTATGTATTATATTATATGCGAAGTACAGCAGCGTAGCTCAAACAAGATCGGCCTACATTTAATGAAATATCAAATTAAGCCCATTGCTTAGTCAGCATTTACATTTTCTTCCATGCTTTTTGTGGCCATAATGTGTCAAAGTTACTAACTTTAAACCTGAAAGCCGCAGCACAGCTTTAAACATTAAACATTTTCTACATTCTAATGTGCATTTTCTGCTTGATTTAAACATTAAGAAGACATTTAAAGTCCACCAAAGATCCACAGATCGCTTCACCAGCTAGAATCAACAACAGCAGTGACCATATTTTCATAGCTGTCAAGTTTACAATCACAACAACGACAACAACAACAACAACAACAACAACAACAACAACACCACAAAGAGGACTCAGAGAGTAGAGAGTACTGAACAATGATGAATAAGAATTATTACATATTATCAAGTCAGTTTTGTTTTTGTCATTATTTATTAGATTCAGTGCCTTAATCAGATATAGTAATATTACTACTACTAATAATAATAATAGAACCATTTAAGCCTGCAAATGATGGTTCTTTGACTGTTTATGGTTTTCTTTAGAGCCAGTGGCTTTCTTAAAGAACACTTGAAGAAACATCTTTCTTTCTTTAAGAGTGTATAGTATTGTACATAATGTTGATGACAGTGAAATAATGGAAAGTCTAAACCTATGACACCCTGCATGTACTTCCATGACTTTTCTCAAAACCTGGAGTTCCATTCACTACTACTGTGAACAGATCTGACTTTTCACACTAAACCACTCTGAATGACTTTGTTTACATATTAACAGTAGAATTCTGTGGAAATGTTGAAATAAAATCTCTGTATTTCTCCTTAAAACTAAGTGGAAAAGTGCAAACCTTAAGGATCAGCCAATAGTGATAATTGTGCTACACTGGTATTTAAAAAAAGAGCCATTTTTAATTAAAACACTTAGTTTTAAGGAGAATGACATTTTATTTCAGAACTTCCATAGAATTCTACTGTTAATACGTAAACAAAGTCATTCAGAGTGGTTTAAAAGCTCCCTCACAGAAAGTTATGAGAGTAAATAGTTATAAACATGCTGCATCATTTTTGGGCTCCAGGTGTTGAGCAATATCATGGACACTCTCAACGAAAGATGGTTCTTCAGAGGTTCTTTAAGAAAGGCACTGGTTCTACATAAAACCATGCACACTCCAGGACAAAAAGGGTTTTTCTATTTTTACAAGCTTGACATCGAAACAATACTGGAAACCCTTTGGGTGCTACATAAAAGACATTCTCAAAAAGGTTCTATATAGTACCATATACAACACAATCTCCTTCAACCATTTCATGATATGATTCCATTTCAGTTCAAATTAGCCTAAATAAACCATCACCAGTACTAAAGAACCCTTTAAGAGCCATTTGTTCTACGAGTGTTCCTTTCACTGGTATGTCCAGGAAATCTAACAATCAGCGGAACCCAACTTCATCATTAGCAACATTTGCAATTTTGGATGAATCATCCCTGAATGAATGAACGTAGTAATCTGTAGACAGTCTGAGTCATGTACAGTGACTGGAATGCAAGGCTGTGGTGTTTGTGACTGAAGGTCATATACAGTAAGAGCGTTTACAGTACACAAGAGGCTTAAACATAAGGTTGGTGATGTGGTGTCTGCTCAGGGTCACTGTTTGTTTACTGCGTGTTTACACCCCACACAGGACACACGCCAGTGAGACATGGGTCAAGAATTATCCAGCCTTCGGGAAGGTAATAAAAACAACAAATCTAGGTATTCTGATCCTGACCCGAGAGAGGAAATATACACAATAGAGAGTAGGAGGGCTTAAAAGGGCCCTGAGCCATGGAAAACTAAATTTTCATCAGTTTATTTTTATGTAATAAAGTTTGACTGCTTTTTCAATGAGCCACAATACAGAACAGAGTTCATATACACTGTTCAGCCATAACATTAAAACCACTTCCCGGTATCTACACTCACTGTCTATTGGATCAGATCCACTGACCATATAGGACACTTTGTGGTTCTACAGTTCCAGACTATAGTCCATCTGTTTCTCTGTATACTGTATTACCCTGTTCTTCAATGGTCAGGACCCCCACAGGACCACCACAGAGCAGGTATTATGTGGGTGGTGGATCATACTCAGCACTGCAGTGACACTGACGTGGTGGTGGTGTGTTAGTGTGCATGTTTCTCTTGTGAGTGGATCAGACACAGCAGTGCTGCTGGACATCTCAGTGTCACTGCTGGACTGAGAATCATCCACCAAACAGAACTATCCAGCCATATATATATATATCTATATGTGTGTGTGTGTGTGTGTGTGTGTGTGTGTGTGTAGGCAAGGAGTGTAAACTAGGACCTGAAACTAATACTGTGTAACACCTCCATGAGCTCCAGTAACAGCTGTGACTGGATTTGGCCTGGACTGGACAAGTTTCTGGATGTAGACCACATCAATGTTCAGACACTCAAAGAATTGGTCAGTTGGTCCAGATATGGTGGATGCCTTCCCTGCCACAATTCCGAGGAGAATTCCCTGTAGACTGGGATTTTAGCCACTGCTGGTAGACCCATATGACCGTACGCTTCCATACACCTGCAGATTCAGCTACTTCCTTCACACTATGGTCTTTGACACGCCCAAGTGCAGTCACTCCTTTTAGCCAATCATTAACATCTGCTTTGGAGCCATTTTCCACACATGGAACGAGACATTCCCTGCACTGTACCACCTCTTCCCAATCTATGGATCCCGTCACTCACACCCCGCCGGGATTTATAGCCCCATCACCCTCGTGCAGCGCCGTCTGCAGGAGCCTGAAGTTACTGTCTCTCATTTTTTAGCCAGTGAGGTGGGCATTCTTGGTTCTCATTCTTACCTAATTAGCCGTTCATAGTTTCAGATTTGCATGTTGGTAGCAGGGCTTCCTGAAGCCCAGCCTGATTAGCCTTGCAGTGTGTTCTGCGAGTTTTATACTGTTGGCCATGGCCGTACGCTTCCTTACTCAGCTACTTCCTTCACACTATGGTCTTTGGCACGCCCAAATGGACTACAGGATGACCAACACTGCACTGCGCAGCAGCAGATGAGCCATCGTCTCTGACTGTACAGCTACAAGGTGGACCAGCAAGGTAGGAGTGTCTAATAGAGTGGACAGTGAGTGGACAAAGTGTTTAAACACTCCAGCAGCATATGAAGATGCGTGTTCATAGCAAGAAACAGCCCATAAAAACACAGAGCCTTATAGATCTGGCTATTTAAATTAATACATTTCTAGTAACACAGATGCACAACCTGTCCATGGCCACACTCCAGAAGATAGAACCATGTATTTCTATCCAATCATGAGTATGCAACAACGTTTGTGTCCTTCCAAATTCTCATGTGCGCAATAAGGTCTGTGTCCTACACCCTGACACCCTAGCAGACACCCGTTTATGTCTTTCATGACTACAAACAGGCCTTATAAATTGTCCTGTGCAGGAAAAGAACTTTTAAACAGACACTTATTTAGAAAAAAAAGACTTTTGTGCATGTAAATAACCCTTTGAACCCCTTTGGGCACCTTAATTCTTAACGAGAGTGTAGATTAGGTGAGGGGAAAAAAGATCCCTATTAACACCCAATGCTGGATGGGTGTTGTGCTGCCAAGTGCTGCCGGGTGTTGTGCTGCCCTGTGCTGCCAGGTGTTGCAGCTGGGTGTTGCGCTGCTCTGTGCCGTCGGGTGTTGCGCTGCCCTGTGTTATAAACGATGTAAACGCCACAGATTAGCTCTATCCTGAATTTAACATACTGGGTGAACGTAGATGTGCTCAAACGTATACACCCGCTTGTTCTTACAATGTCCTAAATTCAGCAAATAAAAAGAAATAAATAGAAAATGGGCACTAAAATTTATGATAAAATTTAAAAAATGATGTATTTAAATATCAACAACATCCAAACATCGGCATCTATTTCCACCTACATTTTTTGAGCATAACAGATTCATGATGGTGAAAACTTCGTGACAAATGGGCCAATAGAAATGTTCAGCGTTCGCAACCTGACCACGGCCACACACGTAGAACCTTGTATTTCTATCCAATCATGAATGTACAACAATGTTTGTGTCCCTCCAATTTCTCTATGCAATAAGGTCTGTGTAATACACCCCGACACCCTAGCAGGCTCCCTAAACCGACGCCGACTACAAACAGGCCTTATAAAGTGTCCTGTGCAGGAAAAGAACCTTTAAACAGACACTTCTTTGGAAAAAAGACTTTTGTGCATGTGAAGAACCCTTTGAACCTCTTTGGGCACCTTAATTCTTAAAGAGAATGTAGATTAGGTGAAGGGATAAAAGCTCCCTATTAACACCCAAAGCTGGATGAGCAGGTGTCAGCAAACTTTTGGACACATAGTGTAAATACGTACATGGACATCTGCTCCTGAAGGCATCAGAAAGGACTGAAACTACTGTTCTCTGACCTCAGCATCCAAAAGCACTCTGCTACCGGGCTCTCCTACCTACAGAAGAGACAGCAGGAGAGGAGCGACGGAGAGAGGAGGAAAGAGATGAAGAAGTTAGAAACAAAAGAACCCCGAAATGTCCCTCTGTCTTTCAAAAACAATGCTCCACAGGCAGTAACACATTACACTAAATGCTTTGTGCTAATTATCCACCTATTGTGATAGCTCTATCTCCAGACAATCAAATCGACTTTTCTTCCAGAAAGATTTAGTTTGGCTGGGTTACCGTGGAGAGGCGGGGGGGGGGAGACACTTGGAGAAACAGAGAAAGAAAGAGAGAGAGAAAGAAACGGAGAGGGAAGGAGAGAGAGAGAGAGAGAGAGAGTGAGAGAGAGAGAGAGAGAGAGGCTGGTGTAGGTGAATGATGCACAGGATGGGCTGGAGTGATGGATCTCTGTTGATGTTCAGCCTGTATCCTAAAGCTAAACCTAACAAAGCCCATCCACAGGTCATATGTTTATCCATTCATCATTATTATTATTATTATTATTATTATATCATCATCATTATTGTTATTACTATTATTATTATTATTATTATTATTATTATTATTAT
>CM067476.1:40116954-40149454 GCA_034552555.1 Semaprochilodus insignis
GAGAGAGAGAGAGAGAGAGAGAGAGAGAGAGAGAGAGAGAGAGAGAGGTCACTTTGAAGCAGTTGTTCATTAATGCAACATTAACCCGGTTCCTCTGAGCGTCTTGCTCGCTCCTTGTTTAAAATATCTCGCCGTACGTATTTAGCATCTTGGAGGGGGCAAAATTCCCTTGATTAAACAAATAATAGCACATTCAAGAAAACTGTAATTGAGTTCAAATTGAATCGTGCGAGCGCTCTAATTGCATTTAAACACTCTTCGTCCCTAACCCTAGATTCACGGCTTCTTAATTACTGGGCCTCTCACCGCCGGTCCCTCCGGTGCCGAAATGGGAAAATAAAAATAGTGTAAGTTTTACAGCACGTCGTTAAAGTGACCTATAAACTTTTTTTTATTCAATATAAATGAAACCCCAGCAGAGGAACGGCAGGAAAAGGGGAAGGCATGTGGAGGGGTGTTGCACTGCCCCGTGTTATAAACGCCACAGATTAGCTCTATCCCCTGCAGACTGCGGGCTGTCATTCATTCTGCTAACTCCTCTCCGGCTTCGCCCTTGCTTCGCATGTTTTCTTCTGTAAAGAGAGACAGAAATGTGTTTCCTGAGTGGACTGAGGTGGGAAAAGCACATCCTGGCCGGCCGAGAGGACCCTGCTTCTGCTGGTGGCTTTCTTGCCGAGGCAGCAAAAGCTGCCCGAGAGGATGGAGGAGTCTGCCAACTCAAACAGGGCTCGCTTTCGGGGGCAGGCAGTATGTGCGCCTGTGTGTTTCTTTTCAGCACTTTGTGAGGACCTAACGTTCTCATGATGATAGAAAAACAAGACAACTGTGTAGAAGGAAGGACCTCATGCAAGAAAAGCTGCACCAAAGTGCACCAAAAGACTGTCTGTGGTTAATGTGGGCACCTGGTTTTACAGAACATTCTGCGCTTCTAATTAGAGATGCACCAAAATGAACATTTTTGGCTGAAGCCGAACATGATCTTTCATTCATTTTGCCTCTTTTTTTTCACCACTGAATAAATTAAATAGGATGAATGTATTTCTGTCTTGGTTTTCTTTTACTTGATGTTTTTTTTACTAAACTCAAGTTTAAACATACTTATTCAACACTGAACATTGTAACCTCCCAGCAGACACACCAACACAGCACAATATAAAAAAAAAAGAAAAGAAATATATTAGCAATATATATTAAAAAAAGCATCCCAGCTGACATGTCTGCTGTGTTTACAGAGAGAGCCTCACTCCACGCTGGTCACGATTTTATCACAATGTTGTAAAATTGATGTCTGTTTTTCTTTATGGAGGATGCGGGCATGAAAGGGAAAAAAGAGCATGCGCTGAGAAGCTGCTGTCTGTCTGCCTCGCTGTAGCGGCTCTGTTCTGCTCTTTACTCTGTCTGGAGCTCCGTTTGGCGTTAGCATGAAAGCTAACAATTAAAAGTTCCTCTCTAGTTCCCGTCTAAAAAAAGGTCACTGTTCAGTATAAAGTGTTTGGTCTTACTAATTCAAATAATTTCATTTGCAGAACATTCGGTGCATCCCTACTTCTAATGTAAGATAATGTTAAAAGATTTTATTCTAAGTCATTTTGGAACAATTCTATTGGCCCAATTCTATTCTATTAGCGGGAAAAAGAAGCCAATTTTGGATGTTGCTGATATTTAAATACATAACTGTTTTACTTTTACTATAATTTTTTGTGCACATTTTCTATTAATGTCTATTAATTTGCTGAATTTAAGACACTGTAGAAACAATCAGGTGTGCAAGTTTGAGCACATACCTCATTTTACAATTTACATTCATCCAACATGTTAAATTCAGCCTAAAAAACCCTGCAACTGTGCACTAAAACATGTGTACCTTTTCTTCCTGTGGAGGTTCAAGGATGTGCTAACTTATCTTCACTTAGAAAATCAAATAAATAAATTTTCCATAACACTGCAAGCAAAGTGCTACGGCCGTCGCAGAGCCAGAGGAGGTCCTTGTTAACACAGCAATACCAATAGGTGCATGTGTCTGCAGTGGCCTTCCTGAGGGCTCGCTGCAGCTGTACTTCTCCGAATAAAGGTAACAGGGGGAAAGACAGCAGCGCTACTGTAAACTGTGTTCAGGCTCCCCTCCCAGCCATCTTTCACCAGGACATTCCGAATCAAACGGTCAGAACCGACTCCACCTAAAAACGCGCAGCATTGTTATTTCCACCCGACCTTCCCACAAAACACAAAGGACCCAAAAAAAATGTCTTTGCGAAAAGGGAAAGAGGGCAGCCCTGCTCTTTTTTTCCCTCCTGGTCCGTGATCCTGCCAAACAAAATGCCAGGAGAGCGGCAGTGACATTCAGCGGGGGTTTAAAAATACAAGCCGTTTGAAAGTGATTAGAGTCTTTATATTATTGTTGAGAGTCTGACACCGGAGAGGAAACCAGAACAATCAATTCAACCGAGTTTTTCTTTTTTTTCTTCTGCTTTTCTTTTTTCCCTTCCTCCCCTTTTCTCTCCCTCTCTCGCTGAATTTAGAAACGCTAATTAGTTTTGCTCTCATAAACCCAACCTGAAAATGGCCAATTAGATAGTGTGAAGTGGGAAACGTGCTGAAGAAACAAGCGCTTAAAGCGGGAGAGGAAGAAAAAGAGAAAAACCTCATCATCCTTCAATTACAGCCTCACATCCACTTCAACGAAAGGAGAGAGAGAGGGGGAAAGAAAAAAAAAGCGCTTCACACGGCATATGTTGCGTTCAAAGACAAAAGCATGAAACCAGAAGAGGCTGCGTGAGCCGACAGAACTAAAATGGCTTGGTGTAAATGAACCAGGATCATAAAACTACATCTGTACTAGATGGCATTGAAGTCTCTTGGGTGTGTAGAGGTCAGTGGTGCTAACTGTGCCACCTGGCTAACCACAGCAGCAGCTGGGTCTTTGCCTGATCTAACAAGGTCCTAACTAGCACTTTCCTGCTGCCCAGCTGACTAAATACACCCGCAATTTCAAGGGTACGACCAAATCTGATGTTCCCTCAACTCCAAGCCCTTTCTTCTTAATCTGAAGGCAACTGCCTTCAGGAATCTTTTCCTCCTTGGGTCTTCATCCCAAGACCTAGTCTGATCCAGTCGTTTACAACCACAGAAGCAGCTGGATGATCTAACAAGGTCTTAGCCAGCACTTTCCCTGCCTAGCTGGCCAAATCCACCAGCACTGTCAAGGACAAGACTCAACCTGACATTCCAGCAACCAACTTTGCCCTCTTCTGTTTTCCCCTGCCAAATCTGATGTGCCCTCAACTCCAGGCCCTTTCTTCTTTCTTCTTAATCTTCCTAATCGGTAGTTTCTGTTTCCTGCCATGTCCTAGACTTCCATACCGAGTCACATAATAAGAAATGCATGATAAACTTGGAAAAAAATTGTCTTCAGGAATTTTTGCCCAGCCCTTCGATCCAGGACCTGATGTAGTCCGGTCTTTCATGACCACAACAGCACCTGGGTGATCTAACACCACTTTCCCTGTTCAGCTGGCTAAATCCAACAGCACTTTCATAGACATTCCCGCAACCAAAACTTTGCCCTCTCCTGTTTTCCATGTCTTGCTACGTGCTATGCTTCCATACTAAGACAGGTCATAAGAAATGAACAAAAAACATGCACAAAATTGTCCACGGGAATGTTTTCCCAGGCCTCCATCCCAGGACCTGACCTAGTCCAGTTTTCATGATCATAGCAGCAGGTCTTGTACCAGCACTGTCCAGCCGCATTTTCGAGGACAAGACCAAACCTTACATTCCCGCCTCGTGCCAACAACAGGCTCTTTCTTTTTCACCGCAAGGGAAGTTGTCCTTACACAGAAAGACGCACCATCAACTTCACCCTGGAAGCCGACCAGAGCTGGGTCGAGGCATGATCTTGCAAGACCCTAACCAGCACTTCCCCACTGCCCAGCTGGCTAAATCCACCCACACGTCCAAAGATTAAATCAAATTTGACATTCAAGTAACCCTGTACAAAAGCAGGGAGTAAGGCAAGTTTTCCATTTCTTGCCACGTGCTACGCTTCAGTACCAAGACACGTCATAAGAAATGAATGACAAACGTGCACAAAATTGTCTTCAGGAATGTTTTCCCAGGCTTTCGTCCCAGAGTCTGCTCCAGTCCAGTCTTTCCTGACCAAAGCAGTGGATGGATATTATCGTGACCTAACAACGTCTTTACCAGCACTTTCCTGCTGCCCAGTGGACTAAATAGATATGTATTTCCCAGGGCAAGGCCAAATCTGATGTCCCCTCAACTCCAGGCCCTTTCTTCCTAATCTTCTTAATCAGTAGTTTCCTGCCATGTCCTAGACTTCCATACTGAGTCACATACTAAGAAATGAATGATAAACTTGGAAAAAATTGTCTTCAGGAATTTTTTTCCCAGCCCTTTGACCCAGGACCTGATGCGGTCCGCTCTTTCGTGACCACAGCAGCACTTGGGTAATTTAACAGCACTTTCCGTGCCCAGCTGGCTAAATCTACCCACATTTCCAAGGATGAGACCAAACCTGACATTCCCGCATCTCAGTACCAACACTGGGCCTTTATTCCTAATTTAAAGACAAGTTTCCCGTACTTGCCACGTGCTACGTTTCCATACCAAGACCCGTCATAAGAAATTAATGACAAACTTACGCAGAATTACGCAAACTTCTTCAGGAATTTTTTTCCCAGGCCTTCGTCCCAGGAGCTGACCAGGTCCAGTCTTTCATCAGTGTCGATGAGAAGACTGATGGCCTGTCAGATGCCCCACTCCCCACCCCTTGCCCCCTTCCAGCTCTGGCCGGCTCCTGCTCTGGCCAAGGTGGCTAAAAAAAGGAGGCTAGCCAGCGGCCCGGCAGCATTTACCGGCAGTTAATTCTCAGATGCCGGGGGTCGCTGCCAACGTCCTTGCCGCCGATGGCGGAGAGGCCAGCAGAGTTCATGCTGACTGCAGCTCGGACCAGCGCTGAACATCTGCTCATGAATGTGAGTGCTGCCCACTTTGTAGGGGAGGGGAAAAAAATAATAATAAAAAAGAAAATGCTGCAGCGCCGCCGACTGAGTGCCTTCGATGAAAAATTCAACGCTCTCTTTCGCCTGGCGCGCTTGTTTAGCGGCTATTCTCCCGAGTCCTACCCTGCGGAATTATATTAAGGGAAAGTTTCGGGCGTGGATCTGACAGAACAGCTGGCGCTGAAAAGGGATCTGGTGCTCGTGGGGACTTTCGCACGGAGATCCGTCTTCATGTACGCCTGCTTTGTCCTTGAAGAAGGACCGTGAACAATAAAAAAGAAAAGCAAGTGTAAAAAAAAAAAGGCAGGCGATAAAGTCAAAGAGGCAGCTCAAGCACATTTCACTGATGAATCCGGATACAGTTGATTAGACGATGGAGTTACCTCTGCAGATATGACAGGAAATGGGTCACACACGAGGATCTCCAGGAAGAAAAAGTCCCAACATTGATTCAGCCTGATCCAAACCAAGAGAATCATTGAACAAAGTGAGAAGCACGACATTGGTGTGGTAAACTACTCATGCCCCTGCTCTCCCTTTCGTATTGGGCCACAGCCAAACACCAGAACTGAACCCCACCTGACCATCACAAGCTCTTCTTTCCTACCTTGGTGAAGCGACTATTTACATAAATGCACTCTGCCATTACATGTACAGCAGGGTTTTTCTTTGGAGAGGGTAGCATTATGACTAATAGCACATGTTTAAGGAAGTGGTGAAATAAATGATTACCTCACATTCAGCAATTTCACTTCTGTCTTGAGCCAAAATAGGTTAATTTCATCAAACCATAAACACTCAAGACTTAGTACGGCGACCAGGGCCCAAATGAGGAAGCTAAGAACCCAAGGCTCAAGTTTTAAAGATGGTCCACTTCCAACGCAAGCTACTGCGGATGTCAGTATAAATAGAGGAAGAGTTAAAATAGTCATTACATGCGTACATTTCCGACTGGAACACTTCTTGGAGGCACCAAAGCACTCGTACAACAACGATGAGAGTTTGAGAGTTTTCAAAATGATCTCATTGTTAACGGATACTTTGAGCAGATGATCATTCCAGGAAGTAACAAGAGGACCTTTAGGTAGTGCTTTTCAACCACTGTGATGGTTCTCTGCCAATGCTTTGTTGATGCCCAGCTTTCTTTTTAACCAACATTTAACTAAATATCTACTAAAAAATCTGCAGAGATCTAGTCTGAGTACTTTAATACTGTATCGATCATCGTTGATCAGATCTTTGTGTTTGTACAAACAATACAGGCTCATAATTAAGATACGTTAGGCTGCTATAATACATTAAAACCATTCGTTTTCAGTTAACATTTAGAAAAACATTTTTCCCCAAAATAAAATGTGACTCAATTATTGTGCAATATTTGCTACTGCACTTCATCATCTGTATACCACCTGTATATATCCTGTACTGACTGCCGACATAACTGTAATTCATGCACTCTGACTGTCCACACCATATGTGATATGTGTAATATCTTTCAGTAATTGTGAAATATATATCTGTCCAACTACATATGTATAACTGTAAATTGGTATAGTTTATTTTATTTCTGCCTAACAATAGAGATTTATTTATTTATTGTAATTTCTTATATTTTGTATTTTGTATAACTTGCACTTTTGTCTACCTCTTGCTTCTGTGTTCTGATGTAACAATGCAAATTTTCCCCATGAGCCATAATAAAAGGTTCTCTTGTCTTATCTTTAATAAAAAACTATACAAGAGAAGGCAAAAACCTTCTTAACTTTGAATGTAAGTTAACATAAAGAGGTTTTATTACAAGTGATTTCTAATTACTAGCATTATTAGGACTATTAGCAATATTATTACTGTTGGCCCATTTATCATGGAATTGAACTGCAGCGCTGTTTATATGTTTATACACTCTGAAAAAATTTTTTTTTTTTTTTTTTTTTGAGCCCACCGTTTCTACAAAGGGTAGTCTAAAATAGTAGCAGCGTGGCAGAAAGTTATCCGTTTGTGACTCCCATGTGAAAACACGGAAAACTGCTCACAGAAAGTGGCAGACGAAACACATTAGAAACACTGGAGCTGCTGATATATAACATACCTCCACACCGCAGACATTTAGATCTCTATGTCAGCTTCTAAACTATGGCTGAGCTTCCTAACTGGCATATGGTGATGTCTACAGGGAAACATCTTGATGGACAGGACAGGGGCTGGGGGTGATAGCGATAGTCTTACAAAGGTACTATTGCGAGCGTGGAGCTGCTTTTTAGAAAGTCAGAGGCGTCAGGATTCTCTCTCTCTCCAAAACTACTCCAGTATCACTCCATTCCACAAGCCAATCAGTGGCTTATTTCCACAATGACTACCTCTGAATGACGAGTGACGCAGCAGTGACTCATGACACTCACGACAGCCATTCATGCACCTTGATTCATTCGTGCACCATCAGGAGACCTACATGTTGGAAACATGCTCTTGCAGATTGCAGCAAAGTCCTACAGACAATATGCAGAGTCATCTTGTGTTGTATATTTTGCTACAAGAATGCTAAAAAATAAAGATGGTTTTTAAAAAAACGTGTATCTGTTTATCCTCAGCAGTACTCGAGATTGGGTCACCATTTCAAGCCTAAACCCTGTGAAAAACGCTGGCTCAGTATTGTGGTGTCCGTCAGCTATCAACGATGCCATCATTTACTGGCACCAAAACCTACTAAATCACTGATGCTTTGTTTGGGTAATTCCCACGTATGTCATGTCAAGTCAACATTTATTTACATGCGCTTGTTACAACAGATGTTGTCACAAAGCAGCTTTACAAAGAATCTGGTGTCCGAGCCCCGAGTGAGCAAGCCAAGGGCAATAGAGGCAAGGAAAAACTCCCTCAGTTCAGAAGGAAGAACCTCGAGAGGAACCAAGACTCAAAAGGGGAACCCATCCTCCTCGGGTCAACACCAGATAACAGGACAAGCAAAGGAAAGGAGCGTTCAGTGTTTGTAAGGTAGAGGAATAAATGTCTGATTAGTCCGTAATTAAATAGCTGGGTCATTGGATGGGTCAGCAGGACGCAGGCTAAGCTTCCACAGTGCAGGACATCCAGGAGCTCCGTGGTAGTTAAAGGCAAGTAGTGACACCCAGTCAGAGCAGATGTAGCAACAGCATCAGACCGCACAGGATGGGCAGCAGTTCAGCTCAGGTATGTCACCTTTATAGCACTGGTATTAGCAAAAAAAGGACAGGAACTGGACTAGATCCCAATCCATTAAATCATGCCTGGGTCTAGAGCGATATGGGAAACATACAGTAGCAGAACACTTGGGAGACATTTTCACTGTACACAGCATGCATCAAGCTAATCTGTTTCACAGAGTGCCCTTCACTGATTCCAAAGTGAATAGCTAGTACAAATTAGCTACTAGCAAGCTCCAGGTAACTAACAGGGCTAACTAAATAGTATGAGAGCAAAGGATATTTACACACAGCCTTGTTTTATTTAGTCTATTTCCACATGTTGCTTCTGTGTCATCACTGTGGGCGGGGTCTTGCTGTAAACCAGCCAATCAGAGCAGAGCTCATCTAATTATTCATGAGCAAACCAAAAAAGGAGCTTGTTTCATTCTAGGACCAATCATAGGGCGGAAATGGGTATGCAGAATCACAGTTGTGGGCTAGAGGTTAGAGAACCTCGTCACTGAAGTGTCACCGGTTCGATTCCCTAAACCAACAACAACGACTGAAGTGCCCTTGAGCCAAGTATGTAACACCTAACGGCTCCCTGGGCGTTGTGGGTAGGGCTGCCCACCGCCCCGGGCAAGTGTGCTCACTGCCCTCTAGTGTGTGTGTGTGTGTGGGTGTTTCACTTGGATGGGTTAAATGTGGAAGACAAATTCCTCTGTGTGCAAACACAATTGGCACTACTCTCTCAGAGAATGTCTGGCCTCACCTAAATCTCTAAATCTGGCCATCTCAGTGTGACCAAAAGTCACATACTTTCTCTGTAGAACATCAGAGAACAATGCTGAATAAATGCTTCTATAGCACCTTCAGCTTAATCAACACCAAACCTAAACCTAACACCAAGTAGGGTTCAACCAGAACCCTGCAGCCTTCGTAACAATTTGAGCATCTATACATAATCAATAGAGGACGGTGAAATTAAATGTGTCCAAGTTAACACTCTAAAAACACCAAAGCTGCTACAGTCTTCAGAAACTCTTTAATATCAAAGCATGTGGCAGACAATACAGTTTCTTTATTAAAAGTCACTACTAAAATACATTTTAATAAGCCGCTTATCTGATATAGCGCTGCGTCCTATCTTATTAATACATCTAAATGTGTCAGTGTGGTTTAAAAGAGGTGAAAAAAAACAAAGCGGTAGCCTTGGTAAATATGACTGCTTACTGTTAGCACAAGCATTGTTGACACGTAATGCAATTTCACTGAGGGCACTGGAATGAAAGCACGGCAGGGGTAATAATATACTCCTAATGAGAATCCTCTCTTGCTGTAGACCTCAGTGAGATAGCCGTAATGCACGGCTCTTCTTTTTTTAATAAAATAATTGTTACAGTTATTAAAGATGAATCTCATCAGAGGAGAGATGACAAAATAATTCATTACCAAAAGCTGGGCTTTAAATAGCCGCAAATTAAATTTCCCTCAGAAAAAAAAATGCTTTCGAGATGAATGAGATCGTTATTTCCTATAAATATTGGATTCGGTGTGCCCTTGGAAAAGGGGAAAAAAGTTCAAATGTCCATTAAAAAAAAAAAAAGTTGAGTGATAGGTAGTTAATCAATTACAGTGAAACTGCAAACAATTCTCTGTATTAATGTGCGACAGTTTGCCAAACTTAAGTTTAATTGCATACATTGCATGAAACCGCAGATGTTCTGCATTTAGAGAGACCACAAAATCTGTTCTGATCTGAAGCTGCTCAACACTTCAGGCCTGTTCCTCTACCTCAGTATGACATCAGCAATTTGGCAGCGCTATTGCTAGGCTAATAATGTAGGTACGATATGCTAGGCTGCTAATATATACACTACAGTACAAACAGTCATCTTCAGGTTATCCTGCTGTGCAGAGACAAACATTCACCCCCAAAATAAGAGTCTATACAAGAGAAGGAAAAATGTAGGTTAGTTGATGTGAAGAGGTTTTATTACAAGTGATTTCTGAGCATTACTGATAACTGTTGGTCCATTCATCATGAAATTAAACAGCAGCGTTCAAAATAATGTTTATACTATGAACTGACACACACACACACACACACACACACATACATATATATATACATATATATATATATATAGTTGCTGTCCAGAGAAAACAAATGAAAGAAAACACAAATAAAATGTCATTACGATATACTTGGGTGGCACGTGGTATATACTGCAGATTGTGAAAATGTCTTCACTTACCATGAAATAATATTTTCCCCATTGATAATACAGTATACATTCAAAATTGTATTCAATTGCATTCATTCAATTTTTCGTAGTAGCTAGTATAGGTAATGTTAGCTACTAGCATTAGCTCCAGGTAACTAGCATTGCTAACAAAATAGTATGAGGGCGGAGCTTATTTACAAAGAGGCTCATTTTATTTAGTCTATTTCCACATGTTGCTTCTGTGTGATCATCACAGCTGCCGTCTCGCTGTAAACCAGCCAATCAGAGCAGAGCACAGTTCATTCAATTCATGAGCTCACCAACAAAGGGAAAACATCTCATTTCATTCTTCGACCAAAAATAATAGGGTGCAGTTTTCATATTTGTCTATTGGCTATTTTTCACTGTGACCAAAGTCACATATATTCTATTTAGAACATTAGAGAGCAATCTGAAATACTGAATAAAGGCTTCTATGGCTACTGTAACTTTATCATCAGCACCCTTAACCACAGTCTCAACCCTGGTTCCGTCCCTAAACCTAAAACCAAAGAGAGTTCCACAAGAGAAGACTTTTTTACCCACCCATAATACAGTATATATTTAGTATTAGAGTATTAGAGCACAGTATTAAAAATTGTATTTTGCTATGATGAGGCTTTCATTGGTTTTAATAGCGTTTCACTGTATTTCACTTGACGTATCACAACTTGCGCATTGAAGTTAATAGAATTAGACCATTTAACAATTTCCTTTGGCCCCTTCAGTATGCAATATTAAAACAATGTATTCATCAAATTAATCAAAAAGGCAAAAATGGAGATACTCTTTTGTTTCCTACCGTGAAGTTACGGTAGTTCATAGATCGCTCTGCCATTGACTCTCGGTGAAAAGTACAATTCCCGCTGCTCAAGACATGCGGAGATATTTATATGTGAAACAGGTCTGACACTTTCACGTTTGGATGGGGGAGTTCTTCCAAAACTCACCTCTGAGGCTGCTCCTGCGTCAGCCCAAACCATCATGCAGGGCCTCCTTTACAATACATCTCATCATTTCTGCGTCACATTCACAGACGGTGTGGAAACTTGCTCACCTTTTGAAATGTCCCAACTCTCTCTCTCTCTCACTTGCACGCCCACGTGCACGGCCAGTCGAGAGGAAATGCTTTATTAAGATCCTCCAGCCATAAAGAGCATGGGGTTGACTAATCGGCTGCATTACCGTCTGAAAGGCAGAGTTATTTAGACCCAATAACGCACTAACACGTTGTTTGAGCAGAGGTCGCTGTGAAGTTATCTCCACCTTAATAACATCACCGTGAAGCCTGATGTTGTTTAGATCAATAAAGCCCCATTACAAGACCAGGCCTCAACACAGATAACCGGGCCTTGCCGCAATGATCTAAACGCTCTCTGGCATCTTTCGAAGCGCAGAAGCATCCTCTATTAAATAAAGAGGCCGACGGAAGGCAACTCATAAGCGATGCTAGTTCAATAAGAGGAAAGTGCAAGTGTTCCCCACCCCTCCCCCCGCCTCCCCTCACTCGCTCTCTCTCCTTTTTAAATACACAATGCTTTTGACTCGAGTCAGTTGCTGTGGTTAGTAGCAGTGCTAAAGCGAAGAGCTTTGCGGGAGCCAGGATCGCAACTATGTAAGGCCTGACCCAGATAGTCAGAGGTTCTGGGGTTCTGAATACGTAAGGGATAAAAGAGAGTGTGGGAAAGAGAACACTATGCAAAGTTTGAGGATCCCACAGGTACTACCCCAAACACAATGACATTATTTTCCCTTGTCTCTGATTTACAATAACACATACATACATACATACATACATACATACATACATACATACAGCATGCAGTAGGAACGGGGCAAAAAAATCAATACTGCATATTATCGCAATATTTTGAGTGGTATTTGAGTGGTACTTGTATCGATACACAGACACTAAGTGTCATTCTCATACTGATATTAGTATCAATATTACATAATTGATTCAAATTCAAATGAAACGGTTTGTTACTAGAAAAATAAAATTGAAGTTCATTAGGGGAAAAAAAAAAATGTTGACAAAATTTCCCCAATTTATATGACAGTACTATCACAGTACATAGCATATCGCAACAACATTATAGTGTTATTTAAGTATAGTGATAATGTATCGTGGGGTATAATATGTATATTATGTGTTGGTGTGGCTCAGTGGATAACCACACTACCCAGCAGAGAGCTGCCATCCCATGTGGGAGACTGGTGTTCGATGGTGTACAATGCACTGTGTATATTATACATATATATATATATATGTGTGTGTGTGTGTGATAACAGACCAACAGCTGGTTGCACCACAAAACATACAGCAAATTAAAGTTATAAAATAATTGGGCATATAATAACCTCGCATGGGGTGTGGATGTACAGTATTTTAAGTATATTCTGAGCATGGTAAATAAACATGTAACCAGTGGTGGACGAAGTACACAAACCATGTACTTGAGTTAAAGTAGAGGTACCCAACAAGACTCTTCATCAACTCGGTTTAGGTGAAGAGACTCTAGTGTCTCTCGGTCCACCAGTCTTTAATAGAAGCTCATTAATTAGTCTGACACTGACGTCTATTCAAATGATCATAAGCACAGAACACTGAAGGAGAACAGGTTGCATTAGCTAGAACTATAAAATAACTTTTTGCAAATAAGTAAAGTTTCAGTTTAAGATTTATTTGCAACTTAGTTACAAGTTAAAGTTTAATAAGAACTTACTTTAAACGGGATCACTAATGAGTTTCTCCTTTACTGTACTGCCAAAACACATTTACTATAAAAGGAAATAGTGTTTGTATAAATGCAGAAAAAGACTCTCGCCAGACACGAGTGCATGTGTACACGTTTCTATATTGTGGTCTATTTACCCACAAAGTCAGGAACAACATGTTTTGTCTGTTTACTATACCATCCTGCTTTACCTGCCTTCCTCCAGGTGGTCCTTGATGTAGTCCAGGCCTGAAATGGACATCTACATGGATGCTAAGAATCCATGAATAGCTTGTTTAGTTTTGACATGTTATGTTTTTATGCACACATGAGCTGAAAAGAACTACAAATTTCGCACAATGCAGAGAAGTAAACAGTCAGATATTAGATTCTGAAATGTTGTGGAGTTAAAGTACAAAGTCGTCCAAAATGGAAATACTTCAGTCAAGTACAGATACACAAAAAACTACTTAAGTACAGAAACTAATTACAGTAACCTCCACTGTATATAACACATATCTAAGCACTGGAGTTTGCACTAGCACCATACCACCTTCATAAACAGGCCAAATTATGCCGTCTTTATGATACACGCAGTTGTTCTGTGTTCTTCAAGCCCTCAAGATGTCCACAACACACATGTTGTAAAACCTACCGTGAATATGGAATAAGAAACAAATGGTATATAGAGCACTGAGCAAAACTATGTCTTTGCAGTAAGCCGAGTACAAACTACATACACATGAACGAATGCAGTAAAACGTAAAAATTATTTTTTTTTTTTTTTAAAAAAAGCTGCTTGCAGCTTGTCCAGATGTCAGAAACGTGGCTTCTCCCTTCACTCTTTAGTCAGAAGAACATGTAACTGAATGTAATGAAGGACTAATTAACCAAACATACGTACAGGACAGTCACTGAAATGAACTAGTACTCCGGAACTACTCCCTACATTCATGTGCTGCAACATACATACTGTTACATTTCAGTCTCTTTTTATGCAAAGATTTAACCATTCCTGTTGTCACTATGCTAAAAAAGTAGGCATGCTAATATACAGCTCTGGAAATAAATAAGAGCCCACTCCAGTTTCTTCTTAAATCAGCATCTCCACATGTACAGCAGGTTCTTAGTGAGGAACAGAAGGTTGGGTTCTAGCTTTACTGGCAGATACAGTGAGCGTCCGGTTCATAAGAACGAGGTCAAGCAGCAAACGCACAGGACAACACAGCTACAGACTGGCAGAAGGCCAAAACCACTCTCTACTGACCGTGATGAGGGCCACCTCATTCCAATGTCACTTAACCACCGTAAGATGACCTCAAGTGACCTACGGAAAGACTGGCGAGCGGTGGCTGGGGTCAAATGCACAGCGAGCATGGTTCTAAAAACAGGCTTCTGGAGGGTCATTAGTGATTTTCTAAATAAACAGATCTAAATACAATATTTGATCTGGAATTTGGGAGACATGTTTCCAGTAGTGTATAGAATAAAACAGAACTGCTCATTTTGGTCAAACACAAACCCAGAAACTGTACAACTAGAGGAACTGATCAATTTGAGGTGGTCTCTTACATTTTTCCAGAGCTGTACATGCATAAGAGTCAGAAGCTCATTACACTCTGTAGTCTCTACTGTGCTTAATAGGAGGATGGCGTGTATGTTGGCTGGAAGGTTTTATGTACAGTATTGTCTGTGTATTTATTGTATACACTGTTGTCTACTGCTCTTCTGAGTTAAATGTAGCTCTTCTTTCAACACATACCACCATCTTTGACTATCTGTAAATAGGGGGTGTCCTCAAGAAGACGTTTGGGATTTTTAAGTAAACAATGAACAGACAGATCACTAATCAAAGCACTGGGGTCACTGATCATCATAATAGCTGTTATTCAATAAGAACTCATACAGTGTATGATTGTACAGATTTAAATGCTATAAACTAAACACCAAAACCTTATTCACACTTCACAGCAATTTGCAAACAGCAAAGTTGGTTAAAAAAAATCAAGATATGGAAGTGTTATTAAATAATAAGCTATAACTTTCTGTTTGTTGTAAGTGGGTGGTACTATGAATGTGTGTTTAATTAACGGGATTTGTTTAAGACTTTTCAGACGAGTCACTGTGGATGTCAGTTTCTTTCTAAGGTGCTGTACAGATTTTTCAATTATCATTAAATCACAGCAGCTCCGATTATCATCCAAAACATCTTACTTTTAACTCCCTACAAACTGTTTAAACTCGTAAGATGCTGGTTTTATCGCAGCATCATTTTATGCACATATTTTCCAATAAATTGAATTTATATGAATGAAATTTTGAGTGTTACTGTATACTGTTTATATCATAAAGCCTCTTAAAATGCTAGCTTCACAGAAGAAGGAAAAAATAAACATTCTTAATGGAAGTTAATGGAACAAATAATTTTTTCAAGTAACTTTGGACCAAAATATCAGTATTATAAAATATCAATTCAGTGTGTGAGGTGTAAACAGAGTGATCGAGAGCGGGTTTGGTGTGAGGTGTAAACAGAGTGATCGAGAGCGGGTTTGGTGTGAGGTGTAAACAGAGGGATTGAGAGCAGGTTTGGTGTGAGGTGTAAACAGAGGGATTGAGAGCGGGTTTGGTGTGAGGTGTAAACAGAGGGATTGAGAGCGGGTTTGGTGTGAGGTGTCAACAGAGGGATTGAGAGCGGGTTTGGTGCGAGATGGTTCAGATGTTCTGTACAGCGGTGGTGATGGGAACCAGGGTTCTCCATGTCTACAACACACATACAGACACTTTATTTACTATCTAAACCACCAGTGAACCTGCACATGTCTTCTGTTTTCATATGAACGTTGATTAAGTTAAAATAAGGCTCTATCTGAACAAATACTTTTTTGGCGAGGGGACTATTTCTGCTTTAGCACACCCTTCATGAACACATTAAAATAAGTTGATTAAAATATGTTTTAACCCAAAACTTTTACACTGTAAAACAATGTTTCAGATTTCAGGCAGGTAAAAATATAATTGTACAGCTTTCTGTGAGGGAGCTCTGAGAGGCATTACACTCCTCAGACGTTTGGCTTGTTTCAGCACCACTGTGAACAATTCTGATGCGGTACCTTTTTCTCTGGAACAAAGCATCTTATACCAAACTACTCTGAAAGGTTTTTGCTGGCATGTTAACCATTTAATTGCGCAGAAAAGTGTGTGTGTGTGTGTGAAGCTTGATCATCCTATTCATTGTTTAGGTAGTATTTTTTATGTGACCCTTCTGGTTCATTTTTGTCTGTTCCAATGTAACAACCAAGAAAAAACTACATATTGTGATGCATAAAGTGTATTGTGAAAATGTGTTATCCTCTCACCTGTGGAAATTTTAAAATCTGAAGCAAGAGCTGAGCTTCTCGTCGCTCTCTTTTAAAGATCAAAGTTTTAAGTGTTGTGTATTTGATGGGGAAAAGTCTTGGTGACCGACCAGGTGGCCCCTTTTATTTCTAATCATTTTTTGAACTCCAGTTTTGTAAACAGTTTTTTTTTTTTTGGTACTCATTTTGCTTGGAATTTCTCAATTCCTCATGCGAAGTGGACATTGTATCCCTATTCTCTTCAGAAATGTCCCCGGAAAAACGGAATATCTTCCCTTGAATGGGTGTTTTGACTATCACATGAATAAGTGAAGGGGGGTCTTTGGACAGCACTGTACGTTTAACGGTATACCGTGCCACAATGGTATACCGTGCCACATGTACGTTTAATGGTATACCAGCATATCAGCCCTGCGCCGGTGTCAAGGAACCCCGCCGTGGTCCACCAAGTTACATATTTCCTTACACCTAGTGTACCATGACAACATGCATACAAACACAGACATGCACACCCTTCCTCTCGTTACATACAATCACACAAACACTTGCAACCAAATTCTTTCTCCAGCCATGCAAAACATCAACACGTACAGCGCTGTGGTTGCAAGCCTTGCTTGGCAACGTTATCTTAAAAAAAATAACAGCACCATGACATTTACCGATCACAGATTAATTGTAAGCAGGGACAGTCAGAACAGGCTGTTTTGTACCGGGGCTGTGGTACAGACTGTCACGCTTTGTTTTTATTTATTTATTTTTTTTGCTGCAGTAAACTTATTTATTCTGGTCAAGGGACAGGAAGTGGTGAAGAAGAGAAAAGTTTTTTTTTTTTTTTTTAATTTGCGTGCGCTGAAACAGCATGTAAGCGTGCACACCCGACCTAAGGACTGCAGTAACAGACACTACTTCACTAAACCACAGGAAAAGACTGCTCTGATGCTACCTCCGACACCTTGTACTTTGCGATAAGAAGAACAAAAAGGGAGAAAAGTCCCTTCTTGGGGGTTTCAGTGCTGAGCGCCTCGGAACAGCCGCAGACAAGGGTCAACACAAACACGACGAAAATGTTTTCGCAGCCTTCAGTGAGAGCTGCGTCTCACCTGAAGAGCTCAAACACTCCTGCTGAGCTCTGTGCTCGGTATCGTACTTCTTTACTTCTTTGGTTTATTTTATTTCTTTTTTCATTTGTGATCTTTCACACACACATAGGCTGGTACTTGAAGAAAGAAAAAAAAAAGAAGAAAGAAAGTAAAGTGAGGCTCCACCTCTGCTTCCTTACACCTGCTCGAATTGGAATGGCCTGTTTACCCAGTGCGGCCTACGCTTATATGCAAGTTTAAAAAAAGGTCACTGAGAGGGAAACCAAAGGCGCTCAACTAAGACCATTCCGCCGTGTCTAACCCTTTCACAGCTCAATTACTGCTGCATAACTTGCATTTTTATGAACTTCTATATTAGTTACCGAACATTTCAAAGCAAACTGCAACTGAATATAAGCCTAGGCTTAACCTTTAGAAGTGACAGTAATAACAAATGCATGATGTAAATTCAGATTAATTATCTCACTTGTAGCTCATTAAAACGAGCAGAGATACTATGTGGAAAGTGCAGATTCTATACTATCAATCCATACCACACATGCATTCTAAGCAGAACAGGTGATTACTAATTATTATGAATTATTAATTACTTCAGTTAGTGAGTATCTGACTGATTATTCCATTGATTAAGCAAGTAAAGCTGCCCCTGAAAGCTGACAAGTCAAATCATCTGTGAGAGACCTGAGATTCAAGTCAAGTAGTGTGTTTTTCGTCAGTCAGTGTTACAGTAACAGAATAAAACAACATAAGCTGAACACAAGGATGAACAGGCATATAGCCCTACAGCACTACCACTAAACTGCACAAGGATGATGGGGCTACAAATACCTGCGGGGTGAGAGTGACAGGATCCATAGATCGGGAAGAGGTGGTACAGTGTAGGGAATGTCTCGTTCCATTAGTGGAAAACGGCTCCAAATCTGCAGGTGTATGGAAGCGTACGGTCATACGGGTCTACCAGCAGTGGCTAAAATCCCAGTCTACAGGGAATTTTCCTCGGAATTGTGCCAGGGAAGGCATCCACCAAATCTGGACCAATTGCACAATTCTTTGATGGAAGAGTGTCTGAACATTGATGTGGCCTACATCCAGAAACTTGTCCAGTACATGCCCAATCCAGCCACAGCTGTTATTGGTTCTCGTGGAGGCATTACACGCTATTAGGTACGTTTCAGTCACAGGGGACTCAGTTTTGGTCCAGTGACCTTATAAATAAGGAGAATCATAAATATAGTTTTAATAGTCTGGCGGCATTTCTGACTTTAGAACAGGGATGGGCATTCTGTAATCACCTGGGCAGAATTACTCTAGTACCTTTACTTATAATACAGGCATGAACATCAGGCAACTTCATACGATATGATCACATCCATTAGCCAGCACAAGAGCCGCTGCTTAGAGAGCAGGAAACTCAGTTTTAACTCGGAGCAGCACACAAACAGCTGTTCAAATCTTAAATTGCAGATGTTCATTTTGTTTATTTGTTTGTTTTAGATGTATTTATTATGTTTAAAGAGAAATACAATAGCCTAATAAGCCCATCACGACGAAGACGAGAAGCTAATATGATGCTCTGAATTATCAGGCCTGCTGTATTTAGTTTATTATCTAAAAATAATTCCAGATTTTAAAAGTGTTTATGCTGAGAGAGAAATAAAGAATTAGGCTGATCCTGTTAAAGAAGAGATGTCAGGTATTTCATATCAGGAAATGAGGTGAATTTATCATATTTTACACTGTTTAATTTGCATGTGGCTTTTATGGCTTAAAGTGAAACTTAAGTAATAGGCTAATTAGAACATAACTACATGTGCGCTGTCTGTCTCACAATCCCACAAATCCACTTGGTAACCCAACATTATATGCCTGTAATTAAAATATTGAAATCCTGCTTCATACGCAGTGACTTTGTTAATGTGGTTACATTTGATTACAGTAATGTGGTGATCACTGAAACTCATGCTGAAGGATTTTCTGATTACTAGATAATCTAGCAATTATGAAATGACTGAAAAACAGGAATAAACAGTTGAATCTTCGTACTCAACATCCAAATCTGATTCAGCAGGGAAAACTCAGGGGCATCCTTAAGACAGCCCTACAATCGAGCAGTCGATATGATGTGTGTGATGTGTGAGCAGCTTTAAGTTAAAAGCAATAGTACACCTGCACACTAGGCCTATAATATTCAGAGTTTATATATCCAAAATAAACACATTCCTAAATCCTAGGCATGAACACAATTTTTTTGGCCGAAGCCAAAACTGAACAAAATGAAACATTTGGCCAAAGGTCGAATACCGAACACGCCTTTCATTCAATTTTGCCAATTTTTTCACTATTGCATAAATTAAATAGGCCAATTGTATTTTTGTCTTGGCTTCACTAAACTGCAGATTAAACACACTTACTGAACACCGTAACATCCCAGCAGACACATCAACAGCACAGTATGATATACAAGCTGTAAAACCATCCCAGCCAACACATCTGCTGCATCTACAGAGAGCGCCTCCCTCCACGCTGGTCACGATTTTATCGCAATGTTGTAAAACTGGGGTTCGTATTTCTTTACAGAGGATGCGGGCATGTTCACCGAGAGAGAGAGCATGCGAGAGAAAAAGCATGTGCGCGTAAGAGTGAGTGCGTGGTTGTGAAGCAGCTGTATGTCTGTTTCGCTGTAGTGGCTCTGTTCTGCTGTTTGCTCTGTCTGGAGTTTCGTTTGGCTTGAAGCTATATACGAGCTGGGAAGCGTCAGCATGCTCCGGTGTGACTCTGTTTTTAGCCTAAGGAGTAAAGGCGCTACAACCAGGAACTAGAAAAAGTTTACAGCGTCATTAAAAATGTCATTGTTCAGGATACATTTTTTGTTCTTTTCCCCGAAAGCGTTTTTTTTTTTTTTTCCACCAGTTCCGGGACAAATAAGTTTGGTTGCCGAAACATTCGGCGCATCCCTGTTAAATCTTAAACCTAATCGTAACTACGGTGGCCGAGAAGTGCAAAAAAAATTTACATTTCAGAAAACAAAGTTACAAAAGCAAAAACAAATTTACTTTTCTAAAAAGACATGAAACACTTTTACCAGTACCGAAACACTTCTACAAACTGTGAATTCTGACGGAAAGGGCGGGTCTAACACACAGGAAATGCTTGTTGCGGACCCTTCAAACTGTTTGGCGGTGGTAGAGTGAGTGGAAGAAGGAGATGAACAGGCGTCTGAACCACTTAAGAGTTGGAAATGTTAATGAAGGTATGTGTGCTGTAACGCTAGCTATAGTGGAGAACCAGCTAGCTAGCTTAAAATGGCTGAGAGCTTTTACAAAACAGTCCACTTTTTACAGCCCACGTGGTTTAGAGTCGCCTGTTCGTCTCTTTCTTCCGTCTGCTCTTTTAAAAACTCTAAAGACCTACAGGAAAAACAGAAGCATGCCAGCTGGATAAACCGCGTGCCACAAATAGACAAAACATGCTTTAGTGACGTCACCATCCCAAACTAAACTATAAACTAACCTGAACTATATCAGTCTCTGTATTACAAAATGGCAAATGTCTGCAACTGAACCCCACCCCACTCCTCCACTCCCCCCCCCCCCATGTTAAAAATAATGTGAACGAGGCCGGGGTAAAAGAGACAGATAATATATGTGCTAGATTGATCAGTGGCTCGAGACCCCATTATCTCGCTCCATGTTAATTACAATGTGCTCAGCTTGCATGTCAAAAGACGGATAATTGAGGAAGGTAAAAAGACGTGCCTCCCTTTTTATTTATGCTTTCGCTTTCAGCTGGCGGCAGCTCTTCTCCCCGTCTCCCTCTCTCCTGCCGACGCTCTGTCTCTCGCTTTTCCCTTTTTAGCTCAGTTTATTTATCGTTGGGTAATATTACACTGTCACGGGTGATCATCTTTTGTGGAGATATTATTCACAATCATCACCTTCGTGCTCTTCCATTTGGACCCCACCAGCTCTCAGGTTACCTCCACCCTCCTGCTCCTCCTCGCTGGCTAAGCGGCAGGATGGAGCAGCGTCAGGCCCGGACAAATTCAGAGGGTTTTCCGGCCCTCCCCCGGGGCACCAAAGAGGCTAATTCTGGTTGCCTGGATCAATATGTGGGCAGGCCGGTG
The DNA here is from genome assembly GCA_034552555.1 of Semaprochilodus insignis. Lineage (NCBI taxonomy): Eukaryota > Metazoa > Chordata > Actinopteri > Characiformes > Prochilodontidae > Semaprochilodus > Semaprochilodus insignis. Next base: position 40,138,700 of record CM067476.1, read on the forward strand.
ATACCGCTGTCTGCAGACACTCTGGTGATCAAAAAAAAAGTCTCTGAGATTTAGTAGGGCTGCTTTTTGGAACTGCTGGAAAAAGAGCAATTAGCTCTACAGTGGAGATCTTTTAACAGATATATATACAGCTCTGGAAATAAATAAGAGACCACTCCAGTTTCTTCTTAAATCAGCATCTCCACATGTACAGCAGGTTCTTAGTGAGGAACAGAAGGTTGGGTTCTAGCTTTACTGGCAGATACAGTGAGCGTCTGGTTCATAAGAACAAGGTCAAGCAGCAAACATACAGGACAACACAGCTACAGACTTGCAAAGGGCGAAAACCACTCTACTGACTGTGATGAGCGCCACCTCATTCGAACATTATTTAACCACCGTAAGATGACCTCAAGTGACCTACAGAAAGACTGGCGAGCGGTGGCTGGGGTGAAATGCACAGGGAGCATGGTTCAAAAAACAGGCTTCTGGAGGCGTCATTAGTGATTTTCTAAATAAACAGATCTAAAATACAATATTTGATCTGGAATTTGGGAGAAGTGTTTCCAGTAGTGTAGAGAATAAAACAGAACTGCTCATTTTGGTCCAACACATATTGTTGTTGTCCCCCGTCCCCCCCAAAAAAAAAACAAAAAAAAAAAAACAACACAAGTATATCCAAAATGGCAACTTTACAGGACAGGCCAAAAACCTAATTTAATTTTAATGTGAGTCAATGGAACCAGCCCTTTTTCCAAGCAGTTTTGGGCCATTTCTGTTGGTCCATTCTTCTTTAAGTTTTCACACAGTGTACATATCAGCTGCTGTGTTCAAATGATACATAGAAGTCAAATTCAACAAAAATGGAGATACATGTTTTTAATTGGACAGCGATGATATGGCCATGAGAGGGCCATTTCTTTCGGTCCAGTCATCCTGAAATGGACACAACGTAAAGGACAATAAGCACTTTTAAATCAGGTTAAAAAAACACATTAAAAAACTTTTAAAAAAGTGCCAGAAATGGAGATAAGAGGTTTTTGTTCCAACTGAAGCAATATCATACATAAATTGTAAAGCTGCATTATTGCAGGCAGCTAAAAATACATCAACCTATCCTCAAAAAGTAATACAAGACTGTGGTGGAGAGCAAAAGTAAACGCTCTGCACATCTGTGCATGCATGGATCAGGTTTATGCCACACTGTGGGGACCAAAACCCTTCATACATTCATCCATGTAAACCATTAAACCTTAGATTCAGAGTAAGGTTAGGGTTAGGCTTTAGGCTTGTAGTACCTCTGGTTAAGGTGTGGGCAGGTCTCCATGTAATGTCCCCACTATTCAGGGAAACCAGCACACGTGTGTGTGTGCCTGCACGCATCCTCCTGAGGCGACATGTAGCTTGTTTGTTTGCATCTCTCTCCTTTGCTCATGTTTGTCAGTTCAGATCCACTTTCACCACCTTCACTAAACTAGTTCCCTCCAGCACACTAGCACTCCCTCAGAAAGAGCATTAAGGAGCAAGCGTTCTTCTTCTCTCCTCTCTGACATCTCAGTGATAAACTCCACCAGTCTCCAGGCCAGAGGTGCTTGCTACTGCAACCATCTGGGAAGCACTTTCCGGAATAAACGGTCATATTACAAGTACGTGTGAAGGGAGACCATTCAAGTAACAGCACATTTTAATTACACCAAGTGATTCAAGTAACTCTGCAGACGTGTATGGTATGGACGCAAAGCTAGTAGCAGAATTATACCTCCTATATGCTGCAATAGTTTCATTTTTGGCCTATACTGAAAAGGCCTTATTGGAATGCATCAGCAAATCAATTTTCAAATCAAATCACTTTTATTGTCACGTCACATTTTCACAGGTGTGAAGGTGAGTGAAAAACTTCGAAGAAGTGAAGAACTGCGAAGTCCTTTACAGTACTTAAATACAAAAAATATACATTAGACAATAAATATATACAATACTAAGCATGGATTAAATGAGTTTCCTGACGCACCTAAAGAAGCCTAAAAGTTCAAAGCACTTCAGCACGACTGCTAAATCCAACAGCACGAGTTAGAACAATTATCCAAAGTACTGTTCAACACTCTTTATTAGACTCCAGCTAAACGACTGCCACTATTTAGACAAGTGATCCATGAATAAAAAGTAGAGACGCTGTCTCGCTGCGTTTTTCAGCCTCATTAGGGCCATTAACCTTATATACTTGGACGGCACGACTTTAAAGTCACAGGATGAGCATCGACTCGGTCATCAGAGCTCAGATTAGTTTCTGCGGCGGAAACGAACGGTGCTGCATGTCGCCGACTTGAACTTAAATGGCACCGCCATTTATGTAATGCACACAGCGAAAGTTTGGGCTAACTACAAAGTAACTTCCATCTGTGGTGTAGAAATGTGGGGTGTAGAAATCAACATGGTCATGTTCAAGAGCAAATGGGTTCAGCATTGAAAATAATGGGCCTACGACTTCGGAAGGCTGTTTTCAGGATTGGTTGATAATTCAATTAATTAGTTATTAATATTAACTGGAAAACGGGCCACTATTTAAGCATGTATATCACGTTGCAATGTTGTGTTATGTGTTTTACATAAATAAAAATAGATCTTTAGTGAAGTAACATTATAATGCCAACAACGCACACAACAACTAAAATATCCATCAGATAGCTTTATAATGAACTGATTAATGGCTTTTTGATGCCCAGGCCGGTTCCAGTATTTTGTTTTTTGTTGTTTTAGGTTAAAAGGTTTAATTAATAATTGTCATAGAGGTGATGTAAGAGGGCCTTATTCACAATCTGCAGCAGTAAGTCATGTTTTAAAAAACTTAAATGTGGATCTGGTTAATAATGGAAAACAAAAATGTAGTTCTAAAAATGATTCTAGTTAGAACATTTTATTCTACTGTGTTTCCACTGTAACTGGGCACTGTTTAGATTAAACACTGGCACAGAAAATGAGAGCAAGTAGTTGTTACACTTCAAGTCTGTTTTTTGCCACTTACCATGAGTGGCATGCCACAGGAAGCATGTATAAAAAATTCTATGCCAAAATACAGCAAAAAAAAAAGTGGCTGAAAATGTGCCTTATAAATTGGATTTGTCAATGCTTTCATGTTCAGTTCCTTTAAGGCATTCAACATTATAAAAGTACAACAACACATGATCAACAAAAGCTGTGCCTTAGAATACTCAAGTCTCAAACTCCTACACACGCCACATACAACAACACAATACAACACAATATGATATCATACAGCTCTACTGTCAGAATTGCATTTAATTATAAACTGACATTGTTGCAGAAAAGCAAAGCAATTGGTGGCAAAAACACCAGGGAGGTTAATCAAATTTGATCACAAGCAAGCATGTTATAAATGTAGGGATATACAGGGTTACATAGACGTGGAAATTTTTTAGGCAATGACAATATCCAATATCTTTTGGGTACGTATCTGCCAAAGAAGATACTCATAAATTTAATGAAATAAAAAAAAAAACTTTCAAAGTAATTTATCAAGTTCGGCATCCGCCTACTAGCTTTCCACAAGTTCACCAGCAATGTCAGCCAAGGTAGCATAAAGTCTGATGTTGATTTTCTAAAAGTGAATAAGTTCACACGTCCTCTACTAAATTAAATAATCAGAATTACCGATTCTTTACTGAATTTAACAGATTTGGGGGCAGAAATATAAACACATCCTGCGCTAATTTTTTGACAAATTTAATATTCAGGTTTTATTTTTCATCTGATATGTTAAACTCAGTAAAACAGAAATTGGGCACTTTAATTTTTAGAATTTTTTTTCTAAAATATTTACCATATTCTTTTTCTTCATATGAAACAGATGCGTTGTCTGGATGGCAAAGTGAACATCAAAAAACTAAATAAACCCCACAACACGTCAGTTTCCAAATTGGGACACTTTTATATGTGGTACCGAATTCTGATACATACATCCGATGCAGCTGCCAGTCATTAGAACTTGGTGTTGATGTTCTCCTGAGTTGCTGGAAAGCTCAAACGGAAACTCACATCACCAGACATGACTGTTTACCTCTGGATCAGCCACGTGAAGCATTGTTATTTTGCACATGCAAAAGTGTGATTTTGCACATGCAGGAGTGTGATCTGTTCAGACTAATGCCTGACATAGATCATATTTAAAGAATAATGTGAATAGGCCAACAAACCAAATCGGTATTGGTGAGAAATCTGAATTTGGGTGACCCGCTGTGTGAACGTATCCCTAGATAATCAGCAACACATGCAATCAGAGGTGATCAGATCAGAGGTGTTAACTCTACCACGAGAATTACAGACGGACCGCCTTTCTCTACGTTAGTCTTAAGCCACGTGTCATTACTTTGGCTTCCTGTGGTCTCGATATGACATCAGTTTAATATAGATATGTCAACATTACAAGTGGTGCGCTGTGACTTGCTGAGAAACTGAACTGAATGGTGAGAGCCGCCACAGAGCCGGGATGTATGCCCCAAGAGTGTGTCTTACCTGAAAGGAAATCCAACTGCAAATAACCTCAGTTCATAGCGCTGATGAAATCTCAGATCACTTCCTGTTCAACTCCTTTAAAACTCAGACCTCTTTCAGACCACTCACAGTGAGTGCAGTACTCGCACAGTGGGCAGTTTTCTGTTAAAAACTAACCTCTCAGGTGAAACTACCAGACACGTCTGCTGCTGTCCTGTTGGCTCCACTGATACGGTTGCTTTTGTGCAAAAGTGGAAAATGACCCTTCTTGTACGCAGCAATGAATTTCGCTGAGCTCATTAGCTCCAAAAATCCGCTTCTGCAATGAAAATGATGCATCTGAACGAGCAGCAGTAAACTATCATTAATTCAGTGGTCAGTGTGAAAGCAGTATTTCAGTGCAAGACTTGCCCATCAGACAGTCTTGCACATCTTATGGCTTTAATATGTCAAACATGCTGTCTTGTTAACAAGATCACGAGCAGGCTTTGTCCTGTAGCACCTTATATGTGATCTTCGCTGTGTTTTTACCTGCGGAGGTGCTGGAAGACTGTGGCTAAGTACATACAGTAAGCCCCAAAAACTTTACCATAAAGCAAAAGCTGACTGGGGCCATTTTGTACGGTGGCCGAGAAGAGCAAAACAAATGAACTAATTTGATTTTTAATTAATTTCAGAAAACAAAATTACAAAAATAAAAACAAATTTACACAAAAAAAAAAAAATTACTTTCAAGAAAACAAAATTATAAGAGGTGAAACACTTTTACCAGTACCAAAACACTTTTACAAACTGTGAATTCTGACGGAAGGGCTAGGTCTAACACACAGGAAGTGCTTGTTGTGGACCCTTGTCAATCAGACTGTTTGGTGGTTTTCATTTTGTGGCACACTGGCACATTTTAGCCAGCTGGCACACTTTTGTTTTTCCTGTGGAAGGTCTTCAGAGTTTTTAAAAGAGCGGACTGAAGAAAAGGTAATGGAAAAACAATGTTTTTATTTTTGTAATTTTGTTTTCTGTAATGTTAATTTGCTTTGCACTTGCTTTGCACTTGCCACCATAATTTTGTTTACACAATGCACAAATTAAATCAGGCCACGAAACCACAACTGAGGCACTATTGAAGCACTATTGACACTAAGCTACAGTAGCATAAAGCTTGCTAACTGCAGAACAGTGCAGATGGAAGACCGACCGACTTCACTGGTTGAAAAAGCAACAGAAATGATATATTAGAAAGCGAAGAGGGCAGCATGAGCAAAAAATCAGTTTAAAGCAATTCACAAGTTGCACAAATTCAGGATACACACCCTATCCCTCTGCCTTCTTCCCTCCACTCCCATTCCCAGTGACCTGTGCTAACCTAGCTGTTGTTCAGACAGGAAGCGCTGTTGAGTGAAGGTTAGTGGGTCCAGCCCAGGCCCAGTCGCGCTCCACAATACAGGCCAGCACCCTGAACTCCTCCCATCAAATCTGCAGAAAGGGGGGGGGGGGGTTGAGGGGGGCATCCTGTGTGAAACCGCATCCTTAACAAGCATCACTAGCGTCTCACTGTAAATAAATACTCTCTCTCTCTCTCTCTCTCTCTCTCACACAAAGTCTCTCTCTCTCTCTCTCTCTCTCTCTCTCTCTGTCTCTCTCCACTTCCGTCAACTGTCACTGCCAGGGCCCCCCAATCACCTTCAAGTCCAAACAGGAAAGAGCGCAGAGAGAGAAGAGAGGGGAAAGATGGGAGATATGAGCATTAATTTGCTGCTCGCTGCAAGTTTTTCCACTGTTTCCTCTGCACACACGCTCGGCCAGCTGCCCGGGACTCCATCCCGGACCCCTGCCCTTTTCCTGACACTCGCCTTTACAACGTCGGCCCAGCGCCGGCCGGCCGCCCACTGAAAGAGGAAGTCACAGTTAGGGGTAACTGCCTTTTATGAGCTTAAAAGAGTGGTCCACCAAAAACTGGATTTACACAAGTTTCTACGCTGCATTTCATCAGCACTTTGTAATTCTACAGGCACTGACTGTAGTCCATCTGTTTCTCTGTATACGTAATCACCCCTCAGGGCTCCCACAGGACCACCACAGAGCAGGTATTATGTGGGTGGTGGATCATTCTCAGCACTGCAGTGACATTGATGTGGTGGTGGTGTGTTAGTGTGTGTTGTGCTTGTGTGAGTGGATCAGACACAGCAGTGCTGCTGGACACCTCAGTGTCACTGCTGGACTGAGAACCGTCCACCAACCAAAACTATCCAGCTGAGCAGCGCCCTGTGGGCAGCGTCCTATGGGCAGCGATGAAGGACTAGAGGATGACCGACACTGCACTGTGCAGCAGCAGATGAGCTATCGTCTCTGACTGTACATCTACAAGGTGGACCAGCAAGGTAGGAGTGTCTAATAGAGTGGACAGTGAGTGGACACAGTGTTTAAACACTCCAGCAGCACTGCTGTGTCTGATCCACTCACAAGAGAAACATGCACACTAACACACCACCACCACGTCAGTGTCACTGCAGTGCTGAGAATGATCCACCACCCACATAATACCTGCTCTGTGGTGGTTCTGATCATTGAAGAACAGGGTAATACAGTATACAGAGAAACAGATGGACTACAGTCTGGACCTGTACAACTACAGAGTGTCCTATATGGACAGTGAGTGTAGATGCAAGTGTATGACAATCTGCATGTGAATTGGTTTTCCACGATATGATACCTTTCCAGAGCAAAACAGTGTTACTTTTGTTGCTACTTTGTCTAATAGAAAGTACCGTGTGATCTCCAGGTATTAAAAAGGATTAAAATGGAATTAATTAAAATTAAGAAACAACTAAGAAACTGCCGACTGGTTAACAAGGATGCTAACGCTAACCCGCCTCTGGTAGCGTTCATTGGTTATTAGCGATGCTCTTGCGCTCAGCTGACATATTCCTTTAAGGAGGGAAGGAGACAGAGGGACCCGAGTGTGCTCCATAATGAGAGGTCAAATGAAAGTCTCCGACTGATTAGAAGATAACGAGCTTGTGAGCTCCAGACAGCACACTTCTGAACTCTGCCCGTCCTGGCCTAGCTGCCGTCTGAGGGCGCTTGTCCTTTTGATTCTCGAGCACTCAGTCAGTAGTATCATTAGACACATCTGCAGACTATTCCCCCATCAGTGGTCTGCTCTCCACATGCACATACAAAGAGTCTGAGGGCCTTAGAAGTCGTTTTCTGCTTTTGAAAAACGACAAAAATGAGAATTTATAACTAAGTCTGTTTTCTGAGGCATTAATCAGTGATTACTAGATGTGCAGCAAACAGACAAATGCACTGATGAGCAACTGAGATAGACCTAATGTCTGTCTGCTCTATAATTCACCATACACAATAATTTTATAATTCTCAGAAAATAATGAACTGACTGGAAACACTTATAATTGAAGTCACAGGGTGAGTTCGCAAATTCCATCAGTAAATATTAACGTGAAACGTGTTTAAATCACTTCTTCTATAAAAGCATTTGTAAATTAGGCTGTAAACATGTCAGATGCTGTTTTGACATGACATGAGAGCAAGTGGATTCTTGTTTTTACCTCTCACTCATTTCTACGGAGAGAGGCGGCAGCTGTACGTGTGGGATTAGCTGTGCGGAGTGGCACTGGCATGCAGTGCAATGAAAAGTTGAGCATTTGTCAACCTTATGCAAATGAGAGGCTAATTTTGCCAGGCGGCAGCCAATCAGAGCGTTTAAAAGAGTCTCTGTGTGCTACATCATGCATCACGTCCACAATCAAACTACACACTGAGGTAGAGGATAAGGCCAAGTCATCTGAACACAATGTCCATACGTTTGGTTAGTGAACTATCTGGAATTATTTTAGTGCTTAGAATGACTCTTTCCCACCAGTTATTCAGGCATCACCTTAGGATTTCATTAAGAATGTGCCGGCTAGTTTTATCCCCGATCAGAGTACTTTATTACTGACTATCAGTCAAACCAGAGTCTGATATAAACACACCACTGGGTTAAGATATGCTCCCATTTAATGCTACAATAAAATTTTACTATAGTATAAATTGGCATCTTAACTCTAATTAAGTATGTGTAGAATGGAATATTCTAAACCGATTTGTTTAGTTTTTTTTAGGTTTCTGTTTAAAAAATAACCATTTTATAACCTGACGCTTTGACTACTAGATACTACCAGGTACCCCCGGTCAAATGTTTGTGAAAGTAACACGTCCTCTATAGAAAACACACTTCTGTACATTTTACAGAATAATGCCTGTTTACATGGAAAAACATCCTATCGTGTACTGAACGTGCTAAGATTTCAAATAACTCACTGACGCACGCCCAGCAGACGCTTCTTTCTCTCCGTTTCGAGCTGTTTCCGCTGCGATCAGTAAGCCAGAATGCTTCTACTCGTGCTAGTTTTGCTTGGCTGCGATTTGTATTCTGTACACGATTTTCGGCAGAATGTTTCTCACAGAAAGGGACAGAGACCCTGTTTACACCTGGTCACTTCAAGGGTCTGGAGAGTCAAGATTTCATACCTGGATAAGACCAAGCTAGTAAGAACGCACCAAGACGCTTTTGAAACAGATACAAATCCAATCATTAAACCACTTCAGGAGGAGATGAAAGCCACGTGTTGAAGCATCCGTCACTCCAAGAGATATTCCACAACCAGAACCCCTCCCAGTACAACCCAAACCATTCCCAGTACAACCCAAACCGTTTCCAGTAAAACCCAAACTCCCCTTAGTACCACCAAAATCCCCTAGTACAACCCAAACTCCTCCCAGTACAACCAACCCCCCCAGTACAAACCAAATTCCCTTTAGTACCACCAAACCCCTCCAGAACATGACAAAAATTCCTCCCACTACAACCAGAACCCCTCCCAGTGTAACCCAAACCATTTCCAGTACAACCCAAACTCCCCTTAGTACCACCAAAACCCCCTAGAACAACTAAAACCCCTCCCAGTACAACCCGAACTCCTCCCACTACAGCCCAAACACCTCCCAGTCCAAACAAAACCCCACCCAGTACAACCCAAACTCCACCCTACGCAGTAAGTCACTGGGCATGTGACCCACGTCGATAAGGAAGATAATCCACTCCTGCTGCGCTACAGCGACTCACTATCGCCTAAGCAGGTAAAGGGGTATTATGAGACATGACCGGTTTTGGGCTAACTTCCGTAGATATCTCAGATACACCATACATAGACGTCTTTGACACACTGTCACAACTGTTATCTATGCACAGTCTGTTGATAATTTAAGATAATTTTAGAATGTCTGAATTAAAAATCTTTAAATTAAGATTATGGAGATTTGGCAGCGATAAAAGCCACAGTGGCAAAAACCTGTTTAATCCAAAAGGCTGCCTAATTCCATTTGAAAAACACATTCCTTTAAACCAGGAGACTCACATGTCTCACAGCTCAGGCACTGGAGGACCGGCGATTCAGTCAGGCTAGTGGTCTAATGGGCAGCGAAGCAGTGAAGTGGGGAATGTATTAAACTGCGGCTAAGTGAGTGTCAAGTTTCCGGCCGCCCAGTCAAAAGGCTGCCAGCCCAACCTCGAGAACGGCAGCCCATGAGGTAGATGTGAACGAAAGGGCAACATCTCACAGTTCTTGCGTTTTCATGCCTGTGGGGTGCTTTGTGAGTATATGTACACACTGTGTGTACACTTCTCCAGCCCAAGGCAAGCTGGATGTGGTTAATTGTACGCCTCCCTCCGCTTCACAGCCACAAACAAGCAACTAAAGGCCATAACTCGCTTCAATCTGCTTCCAAATCGCTCCACTTTTCTGCCAAGTTGAACAGAGATAGGCAATTATACAATTAGACCAATTTGCTTTGTCTATCTGTCAGACTGATCTATTCTGGAGCAAGATGAGGCCTCAGCATTGAGGTCCAACACATCTCCCAAGGCGTGAGATGCTTCCATTAGATAAGACCAAAAAAGATAATAATAATAATAATAATAATTATTAGACGGAAGAGGGTGGGATAAGATGGAAACGTTGGTAGTGTGGACAGGTCTAAAGGCTACTCCAACGCTAGGAGCTAGAAGCTGCTGAGCCAGCGTGAGGTTTATTGTCCTCAGAGGGTGATGAGGAAATAGAGAGGTCTATTTTATTTTCGCTGCAAATTAACCTTCTGCTCAGCCGGAGAACAAGCCATGGTGACCTCTCTATTTTGGGAGGCATTACTCATGTCTCCCTACACTCACAAGTTATGTAATGAAATGCCGGCAAGACAAAAAGAACA
>CM067476.1:40156675-40212888 GCA_034552555.1 Semaprochilodus insignis
ACACACATATATATATATATATATATATATATGCTGTGTTTAGGGCTGGGAAATGTGGCGATATTTAAGTTTTATCATGATAACATGTCACAATACGTTTCCTGGGTATATCGTGTGTATTGAGAGAGAGTATTCATAAAGAACAGTGACTCGTTGTATGTTTCATTATACTAGTGATAGGCACCTAATATGAAACCTGGGAACAATATATATATATATATATATATATATATATATATATATATATATATAAAATTTCACTTTAGTTGGAGCATTATTAGAGCGGTTTAATAAAAGATACCGTGGTACAGGATGTGAAATGTGCAACACGAATTATTGTATTCACTGTTTTTGTAAATTTTTTAATTTACCCGATTAGATTAGACTAGATTAGATTCAACTTTATCATTGTGCTGAATACAGGTACAGAGCCAATGAAGTTAGCATCTAACCAGAACTGCAAAATACAGTATTATTTACAAATGATGCGCAGGAAAGTAACCATGGCAAGTGACGCAAAGGTTACAATACATACAATTATGGACAGTGGAGCAGTAGAAAAATACAGATGTTAATATAAATATAATATACGTATGTACAGAGTGAGTGGAGAGAGTGAGTGTAGGTTGTATGCACTGCGAAGCACATATGCAAAAAAAAAAATGGTGCATGTGCAGAGTAAAGATACATGACAGTGAGTATACATACAGAATGTACAGTAACTGTGCAGAGAAGATTAGTGTAGTAATACACTGTGCAATTCTACATAAATTCTACATAAATACAGAAAAAAAAATATTGTGGCATATCATGTATCATGAAAAGTTCTTTAGGTCCTGTGATATATGTTTATCCATATCAACCAGTTCTATGTATGGTAACTAGCTAGTTTAGCAAAGGGAGATGACTTTTGTTGTTGTTGTTTTTTTATGTTGGTCTTATAATCAATAGAATCAATAAAAACAGGACTGTAGATACAACAGCTATGGTGAAATAATGTCAATGCGTGATTTAAGATCTCCTGTTTGACGTATTTCACCGTTGTCAGTTATCAATGATCAAAAACCAGTCAAACAGGCCTTTCCTAGCTATTTAAGACATTCACAGCTTCCTAGTGTCCCAATCCATGATATGAAGCTTGTGAGCCCATCCCAATAATTCCATACATTTATCTGTGATTAAACTGTATCTACATTACTGAAAACAGCTAGACCTTTGAACAGCAAACCTAAACTAGTGTACACATATAAAGCGGTTATAATGACACTAATATTCTACATGTTTCAGACTCATTAAGATGAATTGTAAGACTTTTTTGATGAATGAGGTTGTTGGAGCATCCACACAGCATAATTAGGGCTGGTTAATTGGAATTACTGCAGCACAGGACCTGAGATCCTTTTGTCTGTTCCAATTGTCAGATAAAAGACGTGTCATTTCCTCTCTGTATTAGTGCTTCTTATACAATTCCAGCACATTCTGAAAACTGTAATAATGGCTGACATTGATATCATGAAATATCCTCACCACCTAACAGCTAAGCTGAACTTCGACCTCTCTGTGCCTGAGCCAGACACAACAAACTCCCGCGCCGGCCGGATCGCCTCCACATAATTCATGTGAGTGGAATTTAGGCAAACGCTAACCCCGGGACTGAGGGGCTCTGAGTGTGTGTGTCTGGGACACATTCCTGCCCCCTTCGCCGGGTGCGGAGCAGCTTCAGATAAGAGCCCCCCCGATTAGACCACTGCGTTCCTGGCGTTACTGGAGAGCACACATTCATAGGACATGCAGAACTGCAGGGCCTCTGTTTATATTTATTACTCTTACACAGACATATGGGGTACGAGAAGAGGGAAAGGAGAGTGAGAGAAAGCAAGAGCGCTAGACAGCAAGAGTAAAAGAGAGTGAGAGAGCAAGCGAGAGAGCGAGCGAGAGCAAGAGAGCAATAGAGCGACAGAGCGAGAAAAGTAGAGCAGGTGATGTGTACAGGTATAAGTTGGTTAGTTGGTCACACATGACTAAGAAAAGAGAGGGAGGGAGGGAGATAGAGAGCAAACTGAGGGGGGGACAGAGAGAGGGAGAGAGAAAGACAGGGAGAGAGAATGTGAAAAAAGAAAAGACAGAAGAGAAGGAGAAAGAGCGATGAGAAATACAGAGAGAGAGAGAGAGAGAGAGAGAGAGAGAGAGGGAGGGAGAGAGAAGAAGAGTGAGAGAGGGAGAGAGAAAGATGGAGATAAAAGGGAAGACGAGAGAGAGAGAGAGGGAGAGAGAAGGAGAGAGATGCTGTTGCTGTTTAATACACAGCAAGCTGTAAACACTCTCTAAACATCTTCATCTGCTCGGAGGAACAGCGAGGCAGCGAGACGTTTGTGAGCTTCGACTCGCTCAGCCACGTGTTTGTTGGCTTTTTGCATACCAGCTGCTCAGCGCGACGGCTCAGCGCGATAGCTCAGCGCGACGGCCCTCGGCTCCTCCAACATGTGGTCTTAATCTGTGCGGTTCCCACAAATTGCATCCTTGTCAGTTCTTAAAGAGAAAACGAGTTACCAGCCACTTCGGAGCAGTCTGATAATTACCACTTATTTGTGTGTCAAATCTCCCGCAAGAAAGTAGCCAAATGTGTGACTGTGGGCGTGGGGGGGGGGGCTCAAAGTAAACAGGGTCTTTTGTTTCACTAAGATTTAACAATCAAAGACATGGTTTTATCATTCATTATAGAGTTTAGGGTGAGATCATCCAAACAACAAAAACATCAAATAGAGTAAACAGTGTTTACAACATCATCCAGCATACGCCACAAAAACCTCAAAACTAACAGACCACATTTTAGACACTGCCACTGTTCACTAAATCAGTGCTAACAACAACACATTAATAATAGGAACAGTCGGCAGTTCTTAAACAGCCGTACTGTTCAGGGTTTCAAATAACAGCACACATTGTGTATGTATTGTGTATATGTGGAGTAGTTGTGTACATGGTGTATACTGTGTAGAGTGTATATTGTACGGTGTCTGTATGTATTGTGTATATGTGGAGTAGTTGTGTATATTCACATTTGTTTGATAATCTGAACCATTTAAGTGTGACAAATGTGCAAAAACAAAAGAAATCTGTAAGGGGCAGAACACTGTACCTATGAACATAAGGCAAGCATAAACAGATGTGTACATGTCCCATCATAAGCCCAGTCTCAGAGTGATGTTGTTATACTATGTAAATTAATTAGTTAATTAACATGCATTAATGGGTCTAATGTTTAACACATGCTCTAAACTTAATCATGACTTTTGTATTAAGTGTCTGACTTGGCTTGTTTTGATTGGACTTACTAATTTGATCATATTACAGGTTTAATTTGTAGTGGCATTCTGGAAATAGCCTATCCTGCAATAAACGGTCACAGAACTAAAACCCATGAACAATCCACTGGACAGCAGGGACTATGCTAATAAACTACCTGGACAAAAACCCGAGCCCCCTCTGTGATGTTCTGGGGGTATTTGATGTGGAAATGGGTTCCTTTGTTTAGGTGAACCACAGTGCCTACATCGAGGTTTTGCCTTTTGCTCATAATCTTACAGAGGAACACAACATTCCTATCCCTGTATTCCAAGATGACAGGTCTGCCGTTCACAGGGCTGTAAATGTGACTGATTGGCATGATGAACATTCAGGAACATTCACACATCTGGACCGGCCCTCAAAATCCCCAAATTTGAATCCTCTTGGAAATCAGTGGGTACCACATGGAACAATCAGGAAAAAGCCAGGGAAGGCATCAACCAAATCTGGACCAACTGACCAATTCTTTGATGCAAGAGTATCTAAACATTGATGTGGCCTACATCCAGAAACTCGTCCAGTCTATGCCAAATCCAATCACAGCTGTTGTTGGTGCTCGTGGAGGAATTACACACTATCAGGTATGTTTCAGTCACAGGGGACTCATTTGTGGTCCACTGAGTTTATGAACACAGGAATGATTTTTTTTTTTTTTTTAGTTGCGAGAGCTGCAATATTTCTAACTATAGCCTACATGATCAAAAACGTCTGAAGTGTAAGTGGCGAAATTTGACCTAATAATGCAAAGGGAGCCTGTAGGTAAGTTTGAGCAATCAGATCCAGCAAAACCATCACGTGTTGTGACATCACAGCCACAACTTACTGGTAGTCTGGCACACTACATTCAGGAACAACCCTCAAGCCAGACAAGGTAGAGATCCTGGTCTTATTGGCCAAAACAAACAAACAAACAAATACAGGCCTGAACCACAATTTACAGTTTACAGTTTAATTTGCAATTACAATTGCAGCCATGAGAAAAATTGCAATTATATTCCTCAATACAATAATAAAAAAAATCCTTAAATCATCCAGCCACACATGAACATGTTCCTTATTATTTATCAAATACATTGCTACAAATACCACAATATACCATATGGGTATTATGGACAAAGGTTGTCCTGAATAATATTTGTTGTGCTCTGTAGCTTCATCAGCAATCGAAGCCAAATATTTAAAGTTTAAGCCTACCTGAAAAGTAATTTTAAAAAGTCTGAAGCTGCAGACATGCTTTCAACTCGCTTCAAACTTTAAAAATCTCCAGGCTGCTTTACTTTACAGAGCACTGTGGTGCTGATAGTTCAGCTTCGCTCCATCTACCAGGACCACTACCCTCTCTAAGTGGCTGCTTGGGGGAGTAAGTGCAGTGGAGACACTGCTTAACCATTACTTTACAGAGGTGGTCAAACTGGAGGTAGGAGTTGCGGCACTAGTATGGCCAGGCACCGTGTGCAACAGCTCTGGGAATACATGTTGTCGCCGAATTGTAAGTAGTTCAGGTTTTAAAGAAAGGAAATGTTTATGGGCTGTTTTGGGTTAATTCATACAAAGGACTTTTATGCTGAAGAGCCCGAATACCAGTGGAGTGGTGGGTTTTCCAGAGCAGAGCATAGGGCTGTGTTTTTAGCTGTTAGCGCTGGAGAGGCTGTTCCTTCTTGCCATGTTTGGTGCATTTTTTAGCATATAAAATATAAAGCTGTGTTATACGTCATAACCCTGAGTCTTCTTAACCTCCCCCCCGAGAACTCAGCATGTTAAAAGTATTCTGCAGCTCACTTTTATTGGTAGACTACATTTTAGCCCAAACAAACACAAAATTAAGAATCTAATACCTACCCAACAAAAGAATATACGAAAATCTGAATATTCAGGTCCAGTATTAGTGGCAATATGGCACAATATACACCATCACGATACTTCTCGACAGGTCTCGAAGTGATTGTATTCACTCTTTCACCTACTGAGCTGCTCCGAACCCAATTAAGCAGGCATATTTATGCTCTCTCGCTGTAATGAAACCTGCAGTTGATCAGTGATCCACATCCTACAACCTTTCTTCATTTTAGTGTTTACTCCACAGACCCGATCTCAAGGTCTGTGGGGCTTCATGCAATTCATTTTTACTTGACCGGTTTAACCTTTTTGTACCACTTAGATTTAAACAGATGTGTATGAAATATGTAAATGAGCTCCATTTTTATTGGCTGCCCGAAATTGGACCTTACTTACAAAGCAGTCTGAACTGAAACACTCCTTTAGTGTGTAAGTGGGTTGGGTCAAGCTGCTGTAGGCTGGTGGACAGGTGTATATACCTAAATGTTTTGGATTCCATGGACCAGGTACATATTCCAGGTACATTTTGATACTTGTAATGTGTTTGCATACTAGATCAAAGTTTTATTTAAAAATAAGCAAGGAAAACCAAATTACTGGTTCATCACAATAACGATAAACATCATCATCATCATCATCATCATCATCATCATCATCCTATCACCCATCCCTAATCCCTGCTCCGAGGTATACCCGAGATCAATGCCTAGACCAATTTAGAGACACCATCCTCCTCCATTGAGAAGGCCAGCTCACTGGACACATACAACTGACCTCTCCAGCACAGGACAATTATCAGCAAGTGGTCTTCCCGCTGCATGCACCCTCTCTTGACCTGCCAGTAAGGGGAGAAAAGGGTTGGAGAAGACCCGACTGATTTACAGGCCTTCCCCAGAACCTGCCGACAAGGTTACAGGGTCAGCGCAGACATTAACAGGTCAGCGTGTGGCCCACTTGGGGACAATTACTCCCGGTCGCGGCTAAGTGGACACTTGATTGAACACGGCAGAGCTGGGAATGCCGCAGCCTTACGGATACCAATCCCCAGAGCCATTTAGAATAAAAGGCCCTTGTGATAGTCCGCCTTTATGGCCCAAATTCATCTTCCTTTGCACTTTAGGGGGGTGAAAAGAGAGAGCGTCGGTAGCGTGATGGAGGGTTATTCTCCGGATGAGGTGGGGACGAACATTAGAGTGCGTTAACGCCGCGCGCTAACGGGGAGGAACGAGCAAGAGCAAACAAGGTGAGCAGGAGAGAGAGAGAGGTTTTGCAGAATTAGCACGGCACTTAATCTGACGCTGGTATTGTTTTCTTCTCGTGCTGCGCTTGTTAATAGGCGTCTATGATTGTGTGCTGTGTGTTTTATGGTAGATTACAAGCTGTGACAAAATTAAATGTGATGCAAAAATGTGCAATGCATATTTCCGAAATGTAAGTTATGTGTGTACCCAATTATCACAGCCATTTCTTAAGGTGGTAAAAAATGATATTTTCAAGGCCTGCAAACGTTCATGCTCTGGTGCTTTGCTCGGATCACGTGCGATTTAACTCACAGCGAATCGTGATCGATGTAACACAAGAGGAACCATATAGGCAAGCACAAGAGTTCAAAGAGCTCACGTCACGGAAAACTGCATTTCCCTCGCTTTAAATAAAAGGACTTTGAAGTACTCAGTTACCGAGGGGTGTAATGATTCAGAAACCGAAAGCAGAACCACGATACAAACGTCCACAGACTTGTCTTCTAGAACCGCCATACCCAACACCATGGATATGAGGAGTAAGTTCAGTGGGAGATTGCCATCACTGTATTCTGTTTATATACTTATAAAACATATATAAACTATATTTACATATGCCTATTCTGTATATTTAGTTTCTATTTTTCTATACTATATTTATATACACACCTATTCTGTTTATATGTTATTCTATATTTATATACACCCATTATGTATATATATTTTATATGCTATATTTATATATACACCTATTCTGTTTATTTTGTTTCTATACTATATTTATACATCACTATTCTGTTTATTTTTTTATAGCTAGGTTACTGGTATACATCGTTTCTGTTTTTCTCCTAGTTTTTATTCTAGCACCTATGTATTTAATATTTAATCATTCTTTGTTTAATAATTCTTATGGTGCTGCGCTTTTGCTACTGGTTGCTACTGAATTTCCATCGGGATTAACAAAGTATCCATCTAGCCATCCATCTATCAACCAACCTGCTGCCACTGCTGCTGGTGCAGCCTAAACCTTCAAGTTAATCTACTATGTTCTTTAGTGTTGTTCTCTTTAAATGGTCCAAAATTCAGCGCTTTTGTGATGTCATGATGACCCACTGATTTATTTGTATATGCCACCCATTTAGCCTACAGCATTTTAGCCCCACCCACTCACAATGAAGTTGGAAAATGGCCAGGTAAAATTGAAGTATGACCACACAAATGTTAACAGTGGACCATAAGGGAATAAATAAACACATTAGTTCTTTAAACCAGTGTAGAAATAATTAAATAAAAATAATAAAAATTAAATAAAAAAAATAAACCCACTTAATTCTCCTTCTTTCGCATAGGTTGGATAATTTAATAAAATATTAGTTTTGGGACACTATCAGACCTGGCAGTCTGTATTTATAGAGAGATATTACTGTTTGTGAATCAGTAAACTGTCTCCACATGTGGCTATCAAATAGCTCAAAAGAATTTACTGGAATTTATCAAAATATGCACAAGTCCAAAAGCAACGTTTCATGCTGTTAAACAGGGAATCTGCTAACTCTGTTAACAATGCATTTCCTCGCATCAAGACACAAAATAAATATACAAGAAAAACACAGAAAATCACATTCAGAGCTGTTTCCTGCGTACAGGCTAAAATTACAGAATGAACCTACAGCCTATCACATACATGATACATAAACCTGCTACAACGATGCAGCGAATGAGCACACAAGCAGTGGGGAAGCCTCAGGGCCTACTAGGCCTTCAGATAAGAACTAATGATTTCTGTCAAATGAAAAAACAATACAAGGGTAAAATATCTGGTTAAATTTTATTTCAATAGAATCATCATGCTTGTTGTCCTTAAACTAGACAAGTACTGAGGTATTACTCATACTGCATTTTCTCACCATGGTACGCATATGGGCAAAAAGCTTTCCATTGGTCAGGTTTCCAGGTGCTGAACAGAAGGATCAACAACTGAGAAAATTAGTCTGTGATAGTGGAATTAAACAATCATATTTTTATCTATAATGGTTGGGACCAGTTTCGAGAGAAAAGTTAAGTCTAGGTCTTCTGGAAATGTCACTCACTGTAAATACAAGTCAATCTAACCAGGTTTCAGTTAGTTAGCGACAGCTGAATGCCAGATAAAAGAGTCACTATATCTGCATATATATCTATATATATATATATATATATATACACACACACACACACACACACACACATATATGTCTATTACAGGATTGGAATAGTCGTGTTTATTTGAACTGCTGTTAGCTCAAACTCATTACTAGAATCCCATTTGGCAGTTTAACAGCTAACAGAGATTTAAAATAAAGGTTTCTGTTCTGGAACAGTTATGGATGATTATGTTTTCAGTTGCATTTTTGTTGTTTCTGGTTTTCATTTTCATTTCCGTTTTCGTTCTACAAACTGGTTTGGGGCCCTGATTTAAACCTTGGTGTGCAAATTTTAGGTAGGTAGGACTAGTCTTATATACAGCAATGCTTTACATAAATATTAGGTTTGGGGTATATGGCAAAAGAAACTGCACCATGTCCAACAACACCTGACTAGTCATGTTCTTTTTTAATAAAAAAAGCAGTGTAGTCCATCTGTTCCTCTGTATACTGTATTACCCTGTTCTTCAATGGTCAGGACCCCCACAGGACCACCACAGAGCAGGTATTATGTGGGTGGTGGAGTGACACTGACGTGGTGGTGGTGTGTTAATGTGTGTGGTGCTGGTGTGAGTGGATCAGACACAGCAGTGCTGCTGGAGTGTTTAAACACTGTATCCACTCACTGCCCACTCTATTAGACACTCCTACCTTGCTGGTCCACCTTGTAGATGTACAGTCAGAGACGATAGCTCATCTGCTGCTGCACTGTGCAGTGTTGGTCATCCTCTAGTCCTTCATCAGTGGTCACAGGACGCTGCCCGCAGGACGCTGCCCGCAGGACGCTGATGAGCTGGATAGTTTTGGTTGGTGGATGATTCTCAGTCCAGCAGTGACACGGAGGTGTCCAGCAGCACTGCTGTGTCTGATCCACTCACACCAGCACAACACACACTAACACACCACCACCACGTCAGTGTTACCATTAAGTCCTCAGTGAGTGAACTTGTACTATTCAGTTTGATCATCATTAGCAGCACATACAGAAACTTAAAAGATGTGTGCAGGTTTGCTGCTGGTTCTGTATAGTACATAAAGTGACTATATTTGGATTGTAGCCATCATGACATCTGCTTCCCATCATCATTACCGTCTGTATGTTTCTCTACTGTGAACCATTTCACATCAAACCACTCTGAACCAACAGTACACACTGGTGCATTTGGGCAAAGCAATGCAATCCAGTCACTTCACCTTTTCAAAACTAACTTTAACCAAATGCAAACAAGGCTCACAGCTGGATCTTCTGCTTTTCAAAGAGGGTTTCAGACTGACATGCAATGGAATTCATCAGTCAGCTACATCGTCTCTAACACTGAATTAATGCCTCTTGCTTCTATGCTTTATGTATTCAGTGTGATGCCAATTATTGCACAGTGTCACAGCTATCATAATCATCCAAATCAGTCCGTATTCTCAGGTACCTGGGTCCATATTATTTTGTAACCCCAAATTTTTTAAGGGGAAATCCATTTTGTTTTTCAAAATGTCTGAATTATTCAGTCCTTCAGATGTCACTCAAAATGGTTTGATGTGGTTCACTGTGGAGACTTACAAAGTCTGATTTCTTTACAGTGGTGTTGATGGGAACCAGGGATCAGCATGCCTACAACACACATATAGACACTTTATTTACTGGCTTATCTAAACCACCAGTGGACCTACACATGTCTTCTGAGTTTTATGTGGTATGTTGATGATGGTAAAGCAGTCATGAATCAGGGAAAGAAAATAATTATTTGATCAATAAAGTGTCTGTCTGCCTGTCACTGCCTAAACCTTTAAGTTAATTTACCATGTTCTTTAGTGTTCTTCTCTTTGAATGGTCCAAAAATTATTGGTGATTCAATATAACTCAAAGAACTAATGATTTCTGTCAAATGAAAAAAACATACATGTCAAATTTAATGTCTAATTTTAGTTTAATAGACTCATCATGCTTATGGTACTTAAACTAGGCATGTACTATAGTAACTCAAACTCAACACTCAAACTCAACACAAACTCAGCACCCTGACCCCCCCCCCCCAATACCGAACCGGGATGCACACACTTTAAACAGCTTTTAAGATTTTATCCTTGCATTCCCACCTAATCCCCCCATTAACACCGAACTGTGACTCTGAACTGCTCTGCACTCATCACTTTAAACATCCTTAATGTTATTCAACCTGCACTACTGTTTATACTGGCCCTGTCATATCCACTTTAATCCTGCATCTTAATTCTGCTAGTGCACACGTCACTTTATCGTCCTTATTCAGTGTCTTACTGTCTCATTTATGTCTATCGTATGTCCTGCGTCAGTCTATTTAATATTTATTGTTTATTACATTCAATATACTCTTGTTCTTGTTTTAGTTTTAGTAGTAATCTATTTATAGTTAAATGTTTATTTGCTATACCTTGGGACGGAGAGTAACGCAAATTCAATCCTCTGTATGTCTTGTACATATTGAAGCATTGACAATAAAACTACTAGACTTGACTGGACTTGACTTGACTAGTACTACTCATACTTTTCACCATACAGACAAATACACTTAATATAAAATCACCATTTGGGGCAAATATTAGGGGCCAATGTTACGGGTATAGGGGCCAACACCTATACCCCTCAACCATGAATGGATTAACATAAAATTTAAATGTTTTTATCCCCTTTATTTTTTAATCACAAGACTATCATAAAAGACATCAGGCAGCGTATTCACAACCATTTCATGTAGTAATTTCCTGTGAGGGAGTTTTTAGAGGTGGACGTCTGGTTCTTGTCATCACTACTATGAACATTTTTGACTCACCTGTCTAGAACAGAGTGTTACACCCCGAAACGCTCTGAATAGTGTAGACCTTACCCATAGCCATTAATAAAATCAGTGGTTTTGTAGTTGCATTAAAACTGCAATTTCAAGTCATGCCCATGCAAGTCCATGCATTCATGCTCACCATCAAGTCAGTCAAACTCTACTGCCTAAAATGTACTCTCCTCAGCTTGTTCAGCTTTTCATCTACGCTAGCTGTGTTTTTTTAGCGATGCTATTTGTTGTAGGGTTTTACACCTCCCTCAGGCTTGCACAGGCTAATTTAAACCAGAAAATAAATTTTCCCAGTTGCATGACTTGCTATGTCTTCACTTTCTGTCCTAATTGTACATCACTAGTTTTAACAAATTTAAAGTGAGCAATGAACAAAAAAAAATGCAATTTAGTTTCCATTTTTAGCGCTGCAACGTGGCTAACTGCGGAAAAAACAGTCAAAGCTAGAATCCAATTAGTGCACTGCAATTAAGAATATTTCAACTCACCTAAAATAGTCACTAACTAAAGTCCTAACACCCTTAAAGCACAATGTTAAAACATCCCCATTGTAATGACTGCAATCAAGTTCTGAAGGTGTATTTGTGTTTGGTGCTAATTGGTGGTCAATTAATTGTCCTTGCCAAGCCCTACCACCATATCGGTGACATAAGAAGTGGTACAAACCACTCTTCTAATTATACTCATGAGCCTATTCTTCTAAAACAGGTAAAACCATCTTCCAGAGATCTACTTCGATATGATTCACCAAGGTAGGACAGCCAACCCCCACACGCAATGAACTTGTGAAAGTGTGGTTAACAGCTTGACTTGACATCACGGATTCACTGCTGCAAAAATCATTATTCCATAGATTTTCATGCCATTGATGTGTAGATTCACAGCATTTGCATAGGGCGGCATGACTCAATTGTACCCTAAGCAGGCCCACGGAAGATCTGGTGGTCTTAGATCAGTCAGGAAAACCAACAGGCCAATATCAATGGCTCCATTTCATCACACATCGGCTCAGAAGACGCAGAAGTAGTGAGGTGACCTGTTTGGTCCCCGAAGCGATGCTTATCCACGAGACAAGCAGCAGGTGAAAAAATAAAATTTTCAAAAGGAAGAAGCTGCGATATAGAGGGTGTGGCAGAGGTGACGCATTCTTTCTGTCCACAAAACTGCAGAGCTGCAATGAAAATTGCAACTATGCAGTTTGGTCCTTGCATGTCTCGTGAATCAGCCGCACAAACGTCTGCGTCTTAAAGAATTTCCACCCCAAATGTCTCAATCTCCAACTAAAGAAACAATCTGTAATAACTGTGGTTGAAGTACCGTGCTGTTTGCTTTCTGCTCCTGGTGAAGGTTCTTTTGGTTCCTGTGTGCATGGCTGGTTCACTTTAACAGAAAATCCACAGATATTTCAGAATTTCAGTGTAAATACAGTAATTTACAGTGTTGTCCAGATTGCTCACAGCAGTGTTGACAGGTAAGAAGCAAAATGTTTTATTTATAGACAACTAATGTTTTATATTGTTTTGAAAAGGTTTTGCCCCAAGTTTTTTTTTTATTAATTCATTATTAGCAGGGAGATACAAACAGTGCACTCAAGCAAAAACTTGAGTACTATTGTTTTATCTGGATTTACTGTAATTTTAGCATTATAACATCACACATAAAAACCCAGAAGGCATGTGCGGGTCTTCTGGTTGTGGTAGACAGTAAATAAAATGGCTGTATTGAAGACATGGAGACCTCTGGTTCCCATCCCACCACTGTAAAGAACAACTAAGGTAGGCTTAATTTAGTAGGACTATTTCACTTGAGTTTCACTTCGTAAAAAGTTGCTTAGTTTCTTAGTTTTGCATTAGCTTTGAGGCTAATGTAGCTAACAAGTACTTTAAAAAAAATCTGTGACCCAAAATGTGTTTGTGTGACACTTCTATTTGCTTGTGTTCTACTTTGCTTGGGCACCAACAATGAATGGTTTGTGGAAATTTACAGGCATTTTAAAACCATTCCTAGAAATAGGACTGAACAATTTGGGCAAAATATCTAATTGTGATTTCTCTGTCTGATGTTGGGATTTACAGTTATTTTCTGAGTGAATGTTATGCTTAATTTTTTGTGCAAACAAAAATATGAACTGAAATTTAGACCCGAAGTTTTAAGTTTTAACACACGTTTCTGAGAGGTGGTCAGGTTTAAATGTAACTGCAAATGATCCTGTAATTATTTAGCTTAATATTAATACTAAACATGTTTAATTGAAGTGGTGAGAAGCCTGTTCTTCTGGCCAGGAGACCAGCATATCCACCTTTTTTGTTTGAGACTTGAGAACGATTAACCCAGTATGTCAGGCAGCCACTTGTGGTTGTTCTGTCACACACTCCAGGTCTAAATCATCTACATGCCAGGCACAAACTAAATGCTGGCAAGTTAAACTAACATCAGTGCACTTTTGCCCTTCCCTAAAAACCAACTCTACTTTTTTTTTAATTTTGGTGTAATAATATTTATTTATTATTTTTATACACTCCCAGACAAAGCCAAGCCCAAAAAGGTAAAACGCTTTTAACTGTCTTAACAACAACTCATTAATAAGCTTGCCCTTTCCTTTCATTTTTTAAATAGTGATGTTTTGTGGCTTAAACATCCAGACAAACCTTTACAGAAAGAATAAAGTCAATTCTAAAGTCATATCCTTTCACTTGACACTGATGGTTTTTAAAAGCTGAAAATTATTATTAAGTTAGTATCTGTTTAACATGAGGCAAAATATTCTCTATTGGGTTTAAATCTGGATTCTGACCAACCAAAACAACCAGTATAAACAATGTACTTTAGGCCTTTTGGCTCTGCTCATTTATTTATTTAGCAACTTTCATACATTTAAAATGCAGCTCAAAGTGCTGTACATAAAGACAGACAAACAGGTAAACAAAACATTAGTAAAATATAAACAGCAGATAAAAAGGAAAGATAAGTCAATAATCCACAAAAAAAGTAAATTAATAAAAAAATAACAAAATTAATAAAATACAAATTAAACTGAAAACCAGAAAAATTAAAGAAATAAACAGCAACAGTGAAAAGCTAATAATAAAAGCTAACTGACTGCTAAAATAAATAAATATATCTTAACTTTGTTTTAAACACACTAACAGACAGTGCTGCTGCTGTATTTTGCAACGTTTGGTTTTAGGAAGTCCAGTAAGTAAAGCACTGCAGTAGTCAAGGGGAGAAAAGACAAATTCATGAGTCAATATCTTGGTGTCTTGTAGCCGAAGCTAGGGTTTCGCTCATGCTACATTTTTTAAATGATAAAAGAAGCTTTAGTAATCTTATTAATATGCTGTTAAATGTTAAGTGTCACACCAAAGTCCAGGGTCACACCAAGGCTTCAGATTTCAGTTTTTGTTTCTACGGCTAAATTTCTGCTGTACATGTTTTTCTCTTTGCTTCATTGTCAATTACAAGTAGTTTGTATTTTTTGTATTTTGTAACTTTATTTAGTTTTAACAAGTTAAGATTCATCCATCTGACAATACTATACAAACAAGTAGCCAACTCATCTATGGTATTAACCTCATCTGGTGCAAGGGATATACAAAGCTGTATGTCACTGGAATAGCTGCGAAAACTCATGTTTTGTAATAACCTAACCCAGGACATAAAAGTGGCCCAAGTACAGAGCCTTGTGGTACACCACTGAGAATATAATGCTTTTCTGAGACATGTTCAAATTTATATTATTTTTTTAACTTTATTTTTCTATTACTTTTCCAAGGAAATCCACTATTAGAAAGTTTAATAAATGCATGATGTTTCCAAAGTGCGTAATTGGAGTCAATAATTGTCATATCAATATTGACAGCAACAATCACGGTTATGTTTTTTTGCCATAATTGAGCAGCCCTACTTCTAACATGACTGTTCAAAGCTTTCAAGAACGGGGCCTTTAAAAAGTGCAACCTCATCCTCTTGCAAACACGTAAACAGTGCCTCGGCTGGAGATAGCTGCGCTTTGAAGAGTATTGTTTACTCGTTTCTCGGCCGCAGAAAGCCCGTCCCCGCATGGTGCTGCCTTGGCAGCTTGGCCCAGCAGCTGGGGGCTGTTAGAGAAGGGGGGGGGGGGTGTAGCGGTCTACTAATACAGAGGAGCAAAGTTCAGCAGCTGCACCTTGTGAAGCACTGTGTTGAAGTACGGCAGACAGAAAGATGGAGAGAGCTGCTGGGAAAGTAATGGGGAAAAAAAAAAAAACCCAATAGAGGATAGAGAAACAGAGTGAGAAGCCAAGGGCTAGGGAAAGCAAAAACAAAGAATACCCTGGCATTGTCTTCCACAACTCCTAAAAATAGAATCATGTTCAAAAGGAGAGAGCCAAGAGAGGAATACTAGGGCCTAGTGGACTATCCCATTACCGCCAGGACCCCAGCTACTCGGAAGCAATGAGGAAGCACGCTGAGGACATCAACATCTCCTCTTTTACCTCTCTCCTTCTGCCCTCATCAGCCTGGCTCCATTCCAAACCCTGCTGGGACAGCCCTCCTTTCCCCCTGGTCCCCTGAGAGCCCGCCCTCCGTTGGAGGGGATATCCGGAAACGACACAACAGGAGTGAATTTGCATATGCTAAGTGGGGGCTGAGCAACAGGCTCTCAATTGACCTATTGCTTGTGGGTGGCGGCTGAGTAACTCCCGGGAAAGGATTCCGTAACCAAGTGGGCATCAGGCAAGTGCCATCTGGGTACCACTTATTTAAGGCTGGCACAAGTCCCGCGGCACACTAGTCTAGGCAAGGGGTGCGGTGAGGAGGGGTCGGGGGATAAATTGCATCATTTACTTAACATCCATTTACCGTGGTGCCCGTTAAAAAGCCATGACTGATTAATTTGGTTATTTCGGTTGCCGCTGTCGGCCAAACTGTGCGGGGCCGAGGCTTAAAATGCATTAAAGCGCTTTTTCAGGGCTTGCTTTAACAAGCTTTGATCTATTTAGACCACAGACAGCAATAAACAAGTGATGAATATTGTAACACCCAGCACACTTGTTGTGTTGTGTCATTCATGCTTCGTGAGCAAGCTGTAGCTGTAGCTCAGCTGGAGTAGGAATGAGGAAGTCATGGGCTCTGACAGGTCAACTACACAGTCACTAAACCCAACACACCCTAAGTGTTCTTGAGAAAGTAATTCAACTTTGAATGAACTCCTGCAGGGGTGAGAAAAATGGCAAAGGCTTATCACAACACTTGGAGATTTACTAATGATACAGGATACACATCACATCATGTTTTTCTCAGGTCATATTTTCCTAGGTCACGGAAGCTTGAGTGAAAGTTCTGCCAGGAAGACTCTAATGTCACTCATTCCTTACTCCTGACCCATCACTGGCCTACACCTGTCGACTTGACTTGCATACCTGTTCTGCCACTTTCAGAACCCCAATGCTAAGCTCCTTCTTGTTCGACATTCCCCTGGTTGGAGGAACCCCAAACAGTTTGGTCTCTGTCCTGCTATCCGTTGCCAAGCTCCACCCCTGCTTTCTCAATCTGCCAGGATCTGCAAGGGTCTTGGCACTCCAAAAATCCAGGACGAGCCCTACTGTCAAAGACTCTTTAACATGTACTGAATGATCCTTCAACTTGTAAAATCCCAAGTGGGTCTTTTTTCACGTCTTTCCCGTAGAAATATGTTTCCTCATGAACTGATAAATACCACTATCAGGAAGGCATACGTTACAATGAGTTAACTGAGTGATCTGCTTCAAATGGAGTTTTTTCTGACCAGCGTAGTAAGCTAATCATCACGTATTATTTATAAGGCTTTAGTTTAGCTGCTTGACTAAGCGCTCCTATGAAGCCACATTACTTTGTTTCTACACATCATGTATGTTTATACAGACGGAGCTGCTCTGTTTTACCTTGTAATGTCAATGTCAGATCACTGGTGTGGGTGGATTTTAATGTTCATTTCACAGCCCTAATCAAAAGTGCCAATTAAAAAAAAATGTTTAAAAAAGTCCTACCAAAAACATGTAAGACACATACTGTAGTATGCTGTATTATTTCCAAGAAACTGATTGTCTGAAGACTGATTTGTTAAGGATGTACCATGATGCTGGATTCATATCAATATCCATCAATATTTTCTTTAAAAAATTATCATCATTGGACAGATTTGAT
Source organism: Semaprochilodus insignis (assembly GCA_034552555.1). NCBI lineage: Eukaryota > Metazoa > Chordata > Actinopteri > Characiformes > Prochilodontidae > Semaprochilodus > Semaprochilodus insignis. The sequence goes on from CM067476.1 coordinate 40,174,268, forward strand.
CAATATTCCAAACTCTGATGACGTTTTTGATGACTCAAGAAGTCATGTCAAATTCATTTATATAGCCTCTTACAACAGATGTTCTCACAAAGCAGCTTTACAGAGAATCCGGGTCCAAGACAATGCCAAGGAGAAACTCCTCAGAACCTCAGAACAAGAGGAAGGAACCCTTGAGAGGAACCAATAGGGGAACCCATCCTCCCCAGGTCGAGAACAGATAGCAAGACAAGCACAAAAGAAAGGATAAGGATTTACAGTTATTCACTATATGGAATAGGATAGCTGATAACTTTTAGTGATTAACAATGAGAAACAGACCTGAAAGTCTGAAAGGAATTCAGTCACTGCTACCAGTGAAACCAGCGAAAAGTAGTTCATCACAGTAAACAACAGGAACATCAACAGACGCTAGAAGACTACGGTGATAAACTATAAAAGAATATAAATTAGAAAGAATAAAAAAAAAAAAAAAAAAAAAGAATGAGAGAAGCGCTCAGGCCCGCAGAACGCAGGCGAAGCTTACTCACAGTATAGGACAGCAAGAAGCTCCATGGTAGGTAAACTGGTCAGCAGCAATGAACGCAGGCAGAATAGCAGAATGTTTAGTGGATGACGGATCAAAATCCGTGCCTTATAATACATGTAGCCCCGAGAGATTCTTTCCCGGAGCAAGGACCGCTTGTCTGGACCAGTTCAGTACATTTGACCAAGTGTGAAAATCTATTTTTGACCTCATGAGCGATCCAGAGAAACGATTTTCGATTCCCCTAAAAATCACTGGTCTGGGTTTTACTGCCAGCAGAACTCTGGTGTGGTCCACTGTGCGTCAGCTATCTGTGTTCAGCTGTGTGATTAGTTCGTTTTGTAACGGGACTGCTTTGACTTACTTCTCTTTTCCGAGTTTTGGTGATGGCTGGGAAAGGACTCTTGTAGATGAAAAGCACTGCTCTTCACCGCTTGAGTGTTTGTATCCAAGGAAAATAATTAAAAGCAGCAAACGAATGAAGCTACCATTTTCCAGACCTGCATGTGGAAAAGTGACGTATGGTATTGTGTAATTGATCCACAGCTCGGATGGAACTTTTCTGTATGAAAGCAAACCAGCAAAGATGATGAGATTTTCCCCGAAACAAGCCCAGAATCGGTCTGGGCTTGGGGTTCGATTCCCAGTCTGGGTAACTATGCATTGCCACACCAATAAGACTCCTTGGGCAAGACTCCCAACACTACATTGGCCTCCCTGTAAAATGACTCACCTTATAAGTCGCTCTGGATAAGAGCGTCAGCTAAATGCCATAAAATGTTAATGTCAATATAAACATATCTTTGCATTTCCAATAATTATGCCATTTCTAATTAAGTACGCAGCTGGTCAGTGGGGGTTAGGTGCTGACATTATCCACAGTATGCTCAGAAAAGCATTGCCCATGCCAAACCTATTGCATGACGCACTTTGAGTTTACTGATTGCTGTGGGACTCATTTTCTTGTACGTTGATCTGATTGTTTACATTCGCCCAGTGTAAGACGTTCTACTTTTCTGCCACTTTCAATTTTGCCTGTGTGCTTTGAGTCATTTTGCTGCATGGTGCCACAAAAATGCAAGAGAAAAAAAATAAAAAAATAAAAAAAACAACGCACTTGTGAAACGCCTAGTGATTTGACTAAACAGGAAACGAGCCGTAACTGCTGTCATGAACTCACTTATTGAAATGAAAGTTGGTTGCAGTTGCCAGCAGAAATTAAATTCAACCTGGTTACCTGTTGGGAAAGGGCCTCTCAGGTGCAAAGGTAGAAGATCACTCTAGACCGCTTCTTCCAACAGCTTCTCCCCAAAGACTCTGAAACGGCAGACATAGTCCTATTAGAGTACAACAAAGACTGCATTGCTTTCTAATGCCACTTTATGAGCTTAGAGAAAGCTTCCTGCATGCGCCCATGTAATTAAGCCTGATTGAATCACAGCCTCGTTGTTTAATGAGAGCTAATTGTGCTAATCAACCAATTCACATTAAGTCAAGTTCAATTTGCACTGAGAGGGCCACTGGCCTAAACAGCCTACGAGGCATCACAGAAACACGCAAACTCGAAGCACTGCGTCAAACAAACTTCTAATAGCAAAACAACTCTCCTTCAATCATCATAAACAATCGACATAAGTACACAGAAACGCACTCAAAATTCCCAGCCCATGTCCTGCTATATTAAATCAAATGATTGATTCTCTCATTTTTCAGGTCTACTTTGCATTGATCGATTGATTATTCAACACTTGAAAAGATCATGTATCAGGCTTGCGCTCTACATGAAAAGGCTCTTAGAACAATATCCAGAAATTCAGAAGAGCATTCCTCACATTGCTCAGTAGAGTTGTCATTGTTCAGAGGCCTTCAATTTGCCCAACAGGACCCTATAAACAGGGCTACTTTGCCTACAGAATGGACCAATATAAAAAAAGTAAAGCTCAATAATTGTTAATAATAATAAATAATAGCTTAAATAATATGTAGTACTGTGCAAAAGTCAGAAATATGTCATTTATTTACCTTTTAAACCATAACTGGGGAAAAAAAAGAAAAACAGAAACCAGAAAATTACACATAGGTCTCGATAACAGTTTTGTTTTTTCAGAGTTTAGACTCTTTGTCTTTATTACACCTTCCATTCTTTTGAGGAAATTCCCTTTCCGTTTCTCAAAGAAATCTGAGACACCTCCAAAGTTCAGTCTTAGAGCCGTTTTCTAGCAATCCAATAAATCTCAAACACATTCAGCGGTGTTCAGGTTCTGGACTCTGGGGTGGTCAGTCCATTGTTCTGAGAACATCAGCAGCTTCTTTGTTTGATGTGTCCATCTCCTTTTCTCATTCAGGAGCTTCTTTACAGCTACAAATTAGAAGTCTGGCCAGGACATATTTTTGAACCCCGTTTCTGCTAATATATGCTCTGCACCTGCCAATAATCGACAATATTCATCCTGCTCTGACTGGCTGTTTCACAACTATTTGGAAGAAGCTTATTACCTTCTTATTGAGGATTTAGCTGTTTTCCCTTATGCTTTGCCCCTCCTACACACACACACAGGACTGGTCAACCTGCTCCTGTGCATTATCCTGTGATACTGTAGTGGGACCAGCAGGTCCTACAGGAGTCATGCAGGAATGCAGACCTCCACAGCGTTGAGGTATCTTGTCACAGTGGAAGGATGGACAGAAACACCTGTGGGTGTTCTCATGAAGCAAGAGTGGCGCTCTCTCTCTCTCTCTCTCTCTCTCTCTCTCTCTCTCTCTCTCTCTCNTGCTGTCGGCCGAATGGATCAGATAGGTCAGTCTTAGGTCCATCGTCTCCATTGCAGCCTGCCAGCTGGTACCTGTAAGGCAGCCCATTAACCCCATCAATCCAGTGGAGACTAAAGAGAGACATGCTTGAGTGTTTATGGCTCTTGCAAGGTCGCAGTGGATTAGAATGGATCAGGACGCCTTTTTCAAGAACGATGCCTCGATAATGTATCGCTCCCATCTCAGCTGGCTGGGGGCGTTAGAGGAGAGAGCTGTAGGCTGTGGAGAAAAGAAGCCTCGCTCAGCTATGAATCACAGCAGCAGGCGTGAACGCTCACCCTGCAGACAACACAAGCACGAGTGTCTCTCCCCACACAGAACACGGCACCAACACACTGGACCACCTACAGCTCTCTCTCTCTCTCTCTCTCTCTCTCTCTCTCTCTCTCTCTCTCTCTCTCAAAGATGAAGCCTCACCAATCACACATTTTTCACTGGATTGGGTTGAAATTTGTGTTAAAACATCCAGGAAACCCTAAGGTCAAAAACACACTCGGCGCAAGTACCCAAACGCAAAATGATTACAACATTGTAAACGCTCAGTCCTTCTTTACAAACTCCCCCCCGTGTACTTACGTTACTGTGGCGGTTAAAAGATGCAGTACTCAAAAGGACAACAGTGGACAAATCATAGTGGAACCGACTGTTATTCTATTATTATAGCCTCGACAGCTAAATGAGTGGTCTGTTCTACCTGCTCTGTTAGAACGAAATGGCGATACTGTATCGTATATGTTCATGTAAGTGAACGTTTTTTTGGTGCGACACTCAACCACTCATCCGATTTGGCAGATAAGAAAGCACACTGTTTGGTCATGCTTGGCTGTCGTTACAGCGTCCCCCTTACTGTAACACTCAGAATGCAGCTCGTGCTTGCGTGGCCTGCCAGAGATCTTTCTAAACAGAGCTTATAGAGAGCTTGACTGTTCATTTCCCCCAAGAAGGACTATTCCAAAAAATAGGTTTGGACACATTTCACACGTTTTTGGCATTTTATTTCATGAAAGTGTTTAGTGTTGAGATTCACCAATTCGGACTGTATTATAGTCAAAATCAAAAAGGGGGTGACAACAATGTTAGCCTATATAATCAGAAAAGTAACATATCAGTCTTGCAATAACACAAACATTTGCTTATTAATATTAGGCCAAGCAAAGGAGACAGATCAAAAAGACAGTCATATGAGCAGACAGCTAAAAATAATGATTTTGAAAGAGAGATAATTAAGAGAAAAACACCTGATGTGCCAACATTTTTATGAAGAACAAGCATGGCAGAAAAAGACTAAATAAAACTCAACACGGCTCTGACTCACCAAGACAAACAATTAAGTCAAAGGATCTGCACTTAGTCACCACTGATACTAAAAAAAGACAGCGCCAGTAATATGACAGATTCTCTGTTGAACTCAAACCAGCCTTTGTTCAACCTTATTCTGAAAAGAGCCAGGATAGCAACACCTGGAACCGCCAGCAAATGTACTGTATTAGAACTTGTAAATAATTATGACATCCTCGGTTATTTTTTGACTGGAAGTGAAGTTGTCATGGCAGCCCAGTAAACAGTCGGAATTGTTTCGGGGGCAGCTGGCGAGCGCAGAAGACCCAAACCACCTGGATGGCAGCCCCTGCAGAGCTATAGCCAGCACAGAAACAAAAACTGTTTACACACACACCGCCCGGGATGTCTTGCGCAGCTCCCTGGAGACTTTGCGCTGCGTCCCAATCCAACGCAGAGCACCTTCTTACGAGACCTTCACTCAAAAGTAAGGATCCGAGATCAAGGGGTCAGGCTAGCTTATGTTCAGAAAGGCCTGCGCTTATGACAGAATGCTTGGATAACCGTGTGGAAGTCTGCTCCCATGTGCACTTTGCACTTTAGAGTTACTGCTGACGTGTCGAGAAGCATCATCAGAGATACAGCAATCAGCCATAACATTAAAACCACCTCCTTCTATCTACACTCACTGTCCATTAAATCAGCTCCACTGACCATATAGGAGCCCTCTGTAGTTCTACAGTTACAGACTGTGGTCCATCTGCTTCTCTGTATATTTTATTGCCCTGTTCATCAATGGTCAGGACCCCCACAGGACCACCACAGAGCAGGTATTATGTGGGTGGTGGATCATTCTCAGCACTGCAGTGACACTGACGTGGTGGTGGCGTGTTAGTGTGTGTTGTGCTGGTGTGAGTGGATCAGACACAGCAGTGTTGCTGGACACCTCAGTGTCACTGATGGACTGAGAATTGTCCACCAACCAAAACTGTCCAGCCAACAGCGTCCTGTGGGCAACGTCCTGTGTTTAAACACAACCACACAGAGAGCTAAACCAGTTAAATGTGGCCACGTCCTGCTCCAGTCTAGCTTGTGAAGGTGGATATATCAGCTTGTTCTACCGGACTTTTAGGATCAGACTCTGGATCAATCTGATACGTTAGAACTGACACCATTGTAAGAACAGCCACAGCAATGTGGGGACGAAACCCGTTGGGAAAGGAACTGTAGCAGGATGTCAGTCTGGCGGTTAACCAGCCGGAACAGATTAAGCAACCTGACCAATCAGAGCACACTGGTCTCGTCAGAAGGCGGGGCTTAAAGATAGAGGAGCTCTTACAGAGCATTCCAGACACAGGGTGAATACAGATGTACAATATGAGAACAATATTTGTGCTTTGGGAAAACTAAAACTGTAGAACCTGAACAGAATTATCAACACTGATAACTGTCACCACTCAAACCTTATAAAGATATTGTTGTTGACAATGTAAGCTTAAAAACAAATTTTTTATATATATATATAAAAGTGATTAAATGTTTCAGATCTATTTCCAAGAACTGAATCTCAACATCAACCATTTCTGCCCATGCCCAAGCTAGTTCCATAAATGTGGGTGTCAATCTCATCTACAGCAAGTTCTTTATTTAAGGGAACAGCTTAAATGTTTCTTCAGGCTGATAGAATGTGTGTTGTACATGTTGCTATAAAGCACCAAAAAGGTACATATACACTCTCTGTTGATCCAAAGAACCATTTAAACATCGGAAGAACTATTTAAGCATGCAAATGAGTGTTTATGGTATTGTATAATTCACTGTATGTACTAAAAAACCCTTAATAGATAATCTTCTTTAAGAGTATACAATAAACATGACATTAATGCAGTGTATCGCATCACCCAACATATTTAAGGGTTTGGTTGTGTGGTAACACCAGTGTCTTGTTGTGGTTTGTATGAACTAAATAAGAGAAATTAAAGACTTTATTTGTGTTAAGCGGTGGTAAACGTGGGCTGTTACTGCGTAACTTGGTTAACCGTCTCTGGGCACAGACTTACTTTCATATTTAAATAAAAATAAATAAATAAATAAATAAATAAATAAATAAATAAAGATGCAAACTTGTTGCTGGCTCAGTCTTTTGAAGGTAATTACAGCTCCCCATTACCATTCCTCTGATAAGCGTGTATATACATCAAATAAACAAGCAACAACCAGTCAATTAAGACCACCCCGATTTCATCAGGGTTCAAAACAGCAAGCAAGCCCGTTTTATGTTCAATGCCTAATACGATATACACACGTACAAAAACAGGGAACATCAAAGAAAAGTTCCATCAGTTTAGAACCCTTTGAATTCATCCTAGGATTCAATTTCAGAGAAAAAAATCTATTCGAAATACTAATTAACATACATGCACTGATAAGGTCATTAATACACAAACCGCTTCCCTAATTAAATGTGTTCTAATTGTGGACACATTACTATTGAGAGGGTGGGAAAAAAAGCAACACTATTCCCTGAGAGGGTACTTAACACGTGTGGCTTTCGCACAGCGGAGCAGACACAAAACATCTCAAAGCCAGAGACAAAACGCACATTAATCATCCAGTCAACAACATCAGCATCTTTGCCACCCCTTCTGTAACATCCCGTCCGATGCCAGTCAGAGAGAACACAAGCCTGAGCTCAGATCTCAGCACTCTGATGGAGCTGCTAGATCACCAACTCTGGAGCAACACACCCCTGCATCCCCCCCCGACAACCCCTTAAAGAAATTTCCTGATCAAAGCAGAGCGAGTTTGCTGCTGCTATGGGATGATGGAGCAGCAGAGCCACGCCGTGTTCAATCTCTTGTCTGGGTGGAGCTCTGACTCCGAAGGAAGGAGACAAGAGGTTTCCACAGGCTTCTGTGAGGAAGCAAGTAGATGTGTAGCAGGGAGAGCACAGGACCATCATGCCTTATTATCTAACTGAATATAAGCCAAATCACATACATATACATACATATATATATATATATATATATGGGCAATTGTGGGCTGGAGGTTAGGGACCAGCCTTGTGATCGGAGGGTCGCCGAGAGTCCCTGAACCGACAGTAACAACTGAAGTGCCCTTGAGCAAGGCACCTAACCCCCAGCCCCAACAGGGCTGCCCACTGTTACGGGCAAGTGTGCTCACTGCCCCCTAGTACGTGTGTGTGTGGGTATTTCATTTCATGCATGGGTCAAATGCAGAAGACAACTTCCTCTGTGTGCAGTACAAATGGCAGAAAATGGCCCTAAACTCCCTACTCAGGAATGACTGGCCTCACCTAAATATGCAATGCTGATGATGTTAAAATATTGGGAAATCTAAATAAACAAGTTTTCTCTCGGGACTGCTTTGCACAGTGCATGTACCCTTTCACTCTGAAAGAATGAGAAACGGCAACATGTTTTAGGCCAAACCTCTCAACATAACTGTAAAATACTGTTTCAGGAACTGGGCAGGAACCATAGCTTCTCTTTTCAGACGTCAGAATCGGTTCCTGGGAAAAAATTTATCAATTTTATATCAAAAATATATAAAAAAAGAAAGAACAGTGTCTCAACAAGGTCTAAACGATGAGACGTAAAGTGGACATATGTCAGTGTTGATAACTGTATTTTTGTAGCTTCTACTAGAAGGGATTTACATACTTCAGTTTTCCCAAATCTGTTTTCACTCCCTCTGTCTGAAATGCTCTGTTAGAGCTCCTGTATCTTAAAGCCTCGCCACCCGATGATGAGACCAGTGTGGTCAGCTCACCCACTTTGCACTGAGCATTTCCTTTCTCAAGTCTTCGGGTTTCCATCACCTCCTCTGTGAGCAATTCAGACTCGCCAAGTTTCTCAGAAACACAACACCTCACATCAAACCAGTCTGAATTACTTCTTTAACCATAAAATTAAGCAGAAAATTTTACATTTTGGTGGAATCCCTCTTTAATGAGCATCTGTGGGAGCTACCATGAGTTGTGAAGGTGCTTAGACGCATGATGCACCTAAAGTTTGTTGACTCAAGAAACTCTTGCTTCAGCTTCTGCCCATTAGGGTTTATTGTATATGTGCTATATTCAATAGATTTACAGCTCTTTTCATATTGGAAATTTTGGGAATTTTCTACATTGATTTATTTGTTTAGATGTAAACTAAATAATTCAGAGTGGTCAGATGTTAAACGGTGGACAGGAGAGGAACTTACAGATTCTTTTCAGAGGTGATGATAGGAACCAGAGGTCACAATGTTCACAGTCTACACTTTATACACAATATACAGCGATTATACACTTTATTTACTACCAAAATTTACAAGTGAACACCTGCATGTGTCTTCTGAGGTGTTAAATTGGATGATAGTAAAAATCTTAAATAAATAAATAAATAAATAAATAAATATCCTTTCTTTGGGGACTTTTTTGCGATCCCTCCACCATGATTGAATTTTTTTTTTTTAAATTAACTCCAAAAACTCTCCAAAACTATATTCCAAAATAACTGTAAAACAATGTCTCATTACATGTAATCTGATTTCAGTTTTTCTGTGTTTTAAACACCTATCTGGCACAATCTGGCAAGTGCGACCGCTTTTTTGTTTCTCTTTAGCTGAGTAAAACTAGGCTAATGGCAAACAAACCACAACGCTGCTAGCTGATACACAGAATTAGTCAGGCGGAGCACGCAGGTGTGGGAAGGCCCGGCGTTTCTCCATATTTGCGGCAAGATACGAGAAACTGTGTCAATACGGAAAGCAAAAAAAATCTCTGTGGTATCCAGCACAGCCCACACAAGCTATGGATGAAACTTCTTGTGGACGAAAAAGACAAAAAAAAAACAAAAAAAAACAAGGCCTTGATTTTATCTGCAGTTTCCTAACCAGTCGTGACCGACCCGCCCTGCTCTCGTTCTGCGGAGACTTCAGCAGCAGTCCCCAATATAACCGAGGCCACTCGAGAGGCACACTAGCAGGACGTGGCAGGCTCCGAAAACTTTCAGGAAAGGATGGAAAGCAGTTTGCTTAAAGATGCACTGCAGTGGCTCGATGTACAGCTCTCTAGGCCTAGAGGGCAGGGAAGGGGGGGGTGGAGCGAGCGATCCAGCGGGCTGATCCCAGCTCAGCTGTCAGCGCTGCAGTTGGCACAAAGGGACTTGTGACAATCACACCATTCCGACCTCTAATCCGCCCACTAATCCAATCAGTCTGGCTCTGCACTCCAATAGTGAGACACAGAGGATGAGCCGCAGCTCACAGATCAGGATATAGACTCGGAGAGCTGGCACGGAGTGACCAGAAGAGAAATGGGGGGGTGGGGGTTCCTTTCCTGCTCCTGCTAAACATGATATAGTTTTATTCATCAAGTCCTGAAGCCAATTAAATAATACAAAATGACCTTTCAGAAAAGACCTGAGATCAGAAAACTCACCTTAATAATACAGCATTAAATAAGCGTATACATAAAGAGACATCCCCATCTAAATGGATGTAGTTGGTGATCTTAAAGACTCTACAGTCTTACACTTAACAGCTCCAACTGATGAGATTCTGAACCAGTACATATCCTGATATACCACATATACTCTTGATGTACCACAGTATGATATTTCTCCATATCTCCACCTCTAATATATATTTAGTGGTGTAAAAACTTTGCTCTCTTTTTCTGCCCAGTGTAAAAGCTCTAGTTCTCCTTTCAGTTTAGTGAATATTCATGATGGACCGACCAATAGAATTGCTCCAAACCTGCTCAGAAATAAACCTTGTTCTATCAGCTCCACTGCAGGTTAAGAAAGCTGCTTCATCCTCCTGTAAAGTTCCATCCTGGAGGGTTTTAAGGTGGACTGTATCATTCCATGAGTGCTAGTTTATAGTTTGGTGTCTTCACTTTTATGCTACAGTAAAGCATTAAGATAAACAGAAGGAGAACCTGCTATAAGAAGCCGTGTCTAAACTTTTGACTGGTACCATATGTATATACACCATATGTAAAGACTTGCTGCCCTTAACATTAAACATTCAATGGTTTACCTTCTGTTCCACTGTTCAGATGACTATATACCCTATAGGGTCGATAATACACCACTATTTAATCACCACCACTATGAATTACATCACAATACACTTTTCTTATCATCAGTATCATCAGCAGCACAAGAACAGTAAGTAATTACACCAACGGCAGGCGTTATATGTTGTATATGTGCGTGTATATTCACACACACACACACACACACACACACAGATTCAAAACTTCTGTCAGAGCAAAACCATATATTCCCTAAATGTTAACTACAAAACATACTTTACTTTTAACGTAACTCAATGGAACCAGAGCCCACCCACCCCAAAAGTATTTCTGGGTCATGTCTTTATGTGCATTCATCATTTTGAATACATGTCAAAAATAAAAAAGGGACAAAAATTAATGTATATGTTTTAGTTCTAAGAGCAGCTATTTATTATTATTATTTTTTAATGTGTGTATGTATGTATGTACGTATGTATGTACGTACGTATGTATGTATTTAGTTAGTTACTTAGTTAGTTACTTAGTTAGTAGGGCTGTTATGATACATTCAGCCCACAATTCGGTTTGATTAACAATTCTGTGTCCACAATTCAGTATTTTTGCCATATTTTGTATTGTAAATTATGACTGCAATCAGCAGCTGATCCACACTGTCACAGTTGTTATAAATTATATACACTACATATATACAATGGGCTGGTTGGAGAATCGATTACAGCATAGTATTGCAATATTTTGCGCTGTAATATTGTATCCTTTAAATGGCTGTTAGATAATAATATTTTATTATATAAATATAAATTAAGGTTTTTATGACAGTGTCGGTCAGTCTGTCTGCTTAGCAAACTCTTTTTGCTTTTTGCTGCAATAAAAATGACTGTGAGACAAAGCGAGAACTTTATCTGGTTAGATAAAACAGAACACAATTTGCTGTTAAATAAAGTAATAAATCTCAATATACTGCAATAAATGTTACCACAGTACTCGGCATACTCACAGTACTTTTTAAATTGCAGTAATATCGTCTCTTGACATGTGTATGGTGATAATATTGTGTTGTGGCACAATGCCACCATGCCTGGTGGAGGTAAAAACAAACCATAAATAAATAAGTAACTAACTAACTTAAAAAAATAAATACATACATACATACATACATACATACATAAATAAATAAATAAGACAGAACAGGACAACAGTCAGCGTTCAGAGTCACTATGGAAACAGGAAGATGTACACCTGAAACTGTCCGACATCCGACCAAATGGCTGCTCTGCACAGCATGGGCAGCCCAGTGTGGAAGGGACACGGCACAGAGACACACCAGCTGCCCCGTAAGCACTGCAGGAGACAGGACACGCACAACAACCTCTACAGCAGCACCATCACTCATAAACTACCAGCCCAGCACATTATTACCATCCAGAGGCCCGGGTTTCACCTCTATGTTCATCACGCACGGATCCCCCGTACAGCAGTATAAAGGAGTTTCACTTTTATGCTCGTCATGTACGGCTCCCTGTGCAGCAGTAGTACAGCATCAGTGGTGTGACAACAGGGTACAATATGCCAGAACGCCACCGCTCTGAAACAGATACACCAGGTTAAGTGTCAGCGCGCTGTACCTCTTTACAAACGGAGGACGGAAAGTAGCTGGAGAAAAGTTGATCCCTGCGCTTTTAAACCGGGGTCAGGCTCCGTTTGCTGAGGTCCGTTTCTGCATAAGTGAGCACACAAACCCCAGTGGCTGTTCAAACACACTCTCTCTCTCTCTCTCCCTCTCTAGCAACTCATGACAACGGCCACAGCAGCACTGTTTGATCTCCAGTGTTTTCCTTAATCTGGGTTGTCAAGGTTCGCTTGTTGAAGGCTGTTTACTTCTTCTGCAAAAAAAGAAAAAAAGTTTTTTTTCTCTCTCTCACTCACTCTCTCTCTCTTTTCAGACAATGACTAATCCGAAGGACTCAGCTCTCCCCCCAGCCTCAATTCAATCTCTTTCAGCGCTGGTGGCTGTAAACTGTTACAGGAGAATTTAAAATTCATCAATTTACAATTTGAAAATAAGAATGAATCAGGATTTTCCTATTCCAACTCCTACTCCAAAAAGTAGCCTCCATTACTGAAGCACCTGACTAGGTGGGAAACTAAAGAAACGACAGCAAAATTACTCTGCGTATAAAAAGACAGATAAATAAACAGATAAATAAAGAATATTATTGTGATAGTTTACGTGGTGATATTGTATTGATCCTCAAAACACAAAACGTCAATTATATAAACTGAATACAAATTAAACTTTTAGGTACTAGGATAAATCCAATTTTAATCAATTATAATCCCAAAAACAGACAAAATGAGGATGAAAAAAGTCTAATAGACGAAACAAATGTTGACAAAGTTTTCTTTTGTGGACATAATTTGCAGATAAAACAATATATCAGGCAATAAACACTGTATTGCAAAACATTTAAAATCTAATATCGTGTTGAGACTTAAGTATCGTGATATCATATCGTGATGCCTTTGCTGATTCCCACTCGTAATATATACAGATAAATGTACTTTATAATTTAGCACTAATTGTGGGTTCCACAGCAACAAAAAACACCACGTCGCATGACACATTTACAGAAACTACACATACTGCACGTATTTACACATATGTAATGTGCAAAGAATTCACTGCACACAGTGCAGTGCATCACTCCACACATATATCACAGGAAAGTTTAAAAAAAAAAGCAAAATCGCTGCTGTCAGAATAAAACCTCGTATCTCCATATCTGCTGTTTTTCAGTTTGAAAATGCCTGCTGAACTGTATACTGTGTGTAAATGTCATGATGAACGGACTAAACGAAAAAGGACCAAAACGACTTGGAAAAGATCTGGGCCCATTAACTTACACTAAAATTAAAGTATGTTTTTTTCTTCTCCTGTAAAGTTAGCATTTTGGAGATACAGGGTTTTGTTCCAACAGCAACCAGATATTATTGAAATGTTAAAAAAAATGCGATTAAGAGCACACAAACGTATATTATGTAAATAAGGTAAAATGATAAGTAGTTCTGGCAGTATTAGGAAACCCTGTCATGAACACACAAAAGAGACCTGTCTACAGCATCGCACACGCAGGAGTGCTAAAAAGAACAAAATGTGAAATTTTAAACCCATACACCCAAAAAAGGGTTTCTGTTTAATGTGAGGTTCGATGTAAGAAGTGGATGATGGGCACAAACTGTTGTTACGTGAGGAGAAAGAAAACAGGAACCTCTTTAAGAGGATAACAATATACCTATATGAACAGAGTGAGGTCGAAAAGCAAGCAAACTCACAGCTGGGACACTGTTATGTGTTTTAGAGGTTTAGAGCTTCAGACAGACAGACAGGTTACCCCCTTTTAAAAGAGTTTCTGTACAATATGAGGTTTAGTTTAACAAGTGGGTTATGGGTAGTTAAATGAGGAGACGGAAAACGGGAACCCATGAATATACATATATGAGAACACAGAAATGTGGAAAAGCAAGTAACCCGACTGAGACCCATTTAAACATTCACAAGACTGCTAACGTTCTGACTGACAGACAGACAGACCCCCCCTTATGAATTTTAGAGAGTGCTGAGGTTCTGTTGGATATACAGGTAGACAGACAGACAGACAGACACATAGACAGATACATACACACACACACACACACACACACACACACACACACACACACACACACACACGCGCGCGCAAGTGGGTGATGGGCACAAACTGTACTTAAGTGAGGAAAAAGAAAACAGGAACCTATCATAGAAGAGACAAATATACATATATGAGAACACAGTCATGTGGAGGAGCAGGCTAATTCACGATGGAGCACTTTTACACATTTCAGAGGCTGGAGGAACTGCAAGAGGGTCATCGGGGGGCTGCACAAAACTTCATGTAGTAATAAAGCTGCTCTGCTAAATATGGTTCAATACAAGAGTGACGGATTATATATCCAAATCTCTCTCTCTCACATGCATATACATATATATATAGAGAGAGAGAGAGTAAGTGACCGTGAAGAGTGAGTGAGAGAGAGAAAGTGAGAATGAACAGTGAATGAGTGAGAGATACAGGCAGAAAGAGAGAGAGAGAGAGATAGAGAGAGATACAGATAGAGAGAAAGTGAGAGTAAACAGTGAGTGAGTGAGAGAGAGAGATATATACAGATACACAGGCTGAGAGAGAGAGAGAGAGAGATATACAGATAGAGAGAAAGTGAGAGTGAACAGTGAGTGAGAGAGAGAGAGAGAGAGAGAGAGAGAGAGAGAGAGAGAACACGTGGGAAAGAGCCCCCCTTGGCAGCCTGATGCTGGTGGTCCTATAGAAATCTCGGCACAGTAGAAAGTTGTGAGGCTGTGTAGAAGTGGGAATGCTCTGCCTCGCAGCGTCTGAAAGACAGAAATTACCCTGTTTTCGCGGGCTTGTGCTGAGCGCGTGAGCGCGAGCATATCAAAAATGACACTTTTGCTAGCCGCGGTGCTAACTGACTAACTTCTACACGTTAGCCAGAAAAGTCACCTAGCTAACCAGCAGCAGCCTGTCTGTCTGTCTGTCTGGTCTCGTTCTGGTCTCGTCCTGGACTCTTCTTCTTCTTCTTCCTCTTCTTCTTCGCAAACTTTCACCAAAAAAACGACCCGTTTCGAAACGCTTCCTTCACACAAACCACTGACTGACTGACTGACTGGACTGGACGATGCCGTGTGTTGTTGTTTGTTTACTTGTTTACGCAGCCGTTGCAAACAGCAGCCGGAGAGCGAGAACATGTGACAACAACAAAAGGCAGCAAAAGTAAGGCGAAACATGACGCAGAGAGAGAGAAAAGCTTTACTGAACTTACCACAAGAGGACAAGTCTGGGAGAAGATGCAGGCGGTGGCGCGGGAGCTAATATTCAACTATTCAAGCTCGAGTACCAAGAAAGCGTGAGCGGCTGAGCGCACTGTAAACACTAACAATATTACTCCGCCCGGGGGGACTAACTAACTCAGGCGGGCAGCCACACATCCAGGCACAGCGTTTTCGAGGAGGGGGAATCCGCTACCCTTCACGCCACCTTCCTCTCCCGCTTATGAAAGCGGGGTTACACTTTAATGCGTCTCGCGAAAGGAGAAGAAAAAAAGAGAAAAAAGAAAAAAAAAAAAGAATCGCGGATTTAGATGTTGTTATTTTTTGCCGTTCAAAGTCCGTGACGTCACATCCACCTGCTGGTAAACACTAGCAGATCTGCAGCTGCTGAAATAGCGCGCTGTGAAAAAAACTTCAGGTTTAAAAATAAACTTTTTAGGAATTGTAAAAACGGGCGTTTTTCACATTTTATCTCAGGTTTTTAGCCTCAAGTCTCTCCTTGAAGCTAGCTGGCTAACTGGCTAATTACAAATGAAATGCTTTCCTCGTAGCCCCCCCCTTCCTCCTTTCCCCCCTCTCTCTGTTTCTTGACTCTGTCCAATGAAACGAGGGGGAAAAGTTCAGAAGGAGGACAGAGGAAGTAGAGAAAGTGTGCTTAAAGCTTGAACCTCCGTGCTCACTTTCCTGAGGTGGTGCTGGTGACTCGCCGGGCTGCTTTCCTATTTGCGTGGCTCACTTTCACAGCAGGTCACAAAGGGTTAAAGGGGAATTTCATCGATATTCCAAAATGTCTTCACAGTTCAGTCACTGAGAAACCAGTTGAGGGTTTTGATGTTTTTGATGTGACGTGGTTCGTTGTAGAGAAACTTGCAGACTGAGGTTTCTGTACTCTGGTGGTGATAGGAACCGGGGGTCATATTAGAGAAACACCTTATCTTTTGGTAAGGTAAGATATGGACAGATCAGTTTTTTCACAAATTCAGGATTTCACAAGTTAGGAAGTCTTAGACTACTAGGACAGAGTCGACAGTCAACTCTCATCATGCCTGTTACCATACGTAAGAGACCATACGTGAACGGCTGAACCGTAAACATGTAATCAGAATAACGTTAAAATGTAGGTTAGTTATCCAGACAGCTACCATTACTGATGTAGAAAAGATCACAACTTGACTACAGTGAGATAAACTGGTGGTTATGAATTATGAATATTGTGAGGGCGCCCCCCTGCTGTTTATCACAGTATCACTGCTCCACAGTTTCAGTTTCTGTTTCCCAAACACTTTAGCCGAGTGTGCTAACATAATTCCTCCTAATAAACAGCCTTATGTTCAGCTCCGCCTCCCTGTCATCATTCACCACCATCATTGTAATATTTTATCTTAACAGCTTTCATCAACATTAACACAGGAAGGTAATAAAAGGGGACAGTGGAGATTGCATCAGACGCGAGTTGCTCGCAAGTGAAAGCTGTAAGGTCATTATGCTGGATATCTATAGGAAATAGAGAAGTTAAAGCACCACTGGGGCTCGAATAAGGCAGTATTTAGGATATTTTAGCACTTTAGAAGGTTTGTATGTATATATATATACATATACTGGATGGTTAACTAGTAAATACAACTTCACTCCAGATCCAGAGAATAATAATCCTGCTGTTTATTTGTTAACAAGCAAACAGAACCACATCAGGTATATACATAGCTTTCCACATACACTGCAAGTTGAGCATTTTTCACTCTAAGGATTCACAAAGGTTAAAGGTCATGCTATACTGTATTTGTTATACTTTATATATCTTGTAAATTTGTATACCATGTAGAATTCTGAGTTTACCAATTGTGAATACACTTATTCTCAGCTGTTTAAGCGCAATTGGGGGACCAGTGGGACAATCAGTGTTTCCCAGTTTCCGACACCACTTGAATGCAGCATAATGTTACTTTCTTATCCAGAAGAAAGAACTCAAGAGCTGCTTTACTGTGTACTATCTGCGCTCCTAAATTCAGTCTTAACTGCAGTTGGCAGACAGAATTAGATTTCAGATGTAAGAAGTTCATGTAATAAGGCCCCAATATACAACCCAACCCAAATATAACCATTAAATTACAATCCAAAGTGACCAGTGAGCCTACAGATGTCTGTCTGTATGTGCTAAACATGGTAAAATAATAGTTTGTATAAAAAAAACTATTATTTGTTCTTTGGGTTATTCTATTGCTTGTTTATGACTTTGTTGCTGTAATGCAGGTATAGAATTGTTCTTAAATGACTGTAAAACAGTATATTTATAACCATATTCTAGAATATCTTTCTCTTTTAGCTTTTACTTAAACTCTGCAGATGTCTGATTCCCATCACCACCAGTGTGAAGAATTCTGACTCAGGCTCTTGACCTTTCACGTAAAGCCACTGTAATCTTTATGTCCTTAATATATTCTGTATATTTATTATATTGTAGATATTCTACCTATATATTATCTTAGTATTTCATGTGAGCAGGCAGTCATCAAAGCTTTTCACTGCTAGTTGTACCAGGTATGACTATGTATATGATAAATAAACTTAATTTAATTTGAATAAGATTTAATTTGATCATTATTTTGTTTGTTGCTATATCTCTAAACTGTATCTCTATTTTAACTCATACACTGTAAGCGCAAAAGCAGTATAAGCCCTAGTCTCTTTCTCCTTGCTGCGTCCTACTGCGGCTTAATGCATGAAAGAAAACACTGTCAACGCCAGCAAATGTGTTCCACCAAGAGTTTAGTAAGGAACAGTGAGAAATGGTCACCAGCGGTGGTTCAGTAAGCTGGTTAACGTTCAGGTAAACCTGCAGTCCTACAGACGGCGGCTCAGTGCCCTTGATCAAGGTCTGAAAAGCACTGTTCATCCACTTGATTGTGATCATGGTATTTACCACAGTTCTGTAGCTCACTCTGTGGATACATGCCTGTGTCTTCCGCCGCTGGAGGCCCTGGGCTCTTTCATGGGTATACAGCGCCGCTCTCTGGCCATGACCTGTCATTGCTTTAGATGTGAAGAGTTGACAGAGCCACAGGGTGTGATTGAAGCATGTCTGAAAGCATCTAGACATCCCTTCTATCTAGAAATCTCCTTTGGATGAGTGTCTTCACTACTTTAAGGTGCTCCAACTGCTAACACAAGTGTTCAGTTGTGCACAATCAGCTTGTCCAATTTCCATATAAAAGTACTGGCCAGTACAACGGGATGCTAAGATCACCATGCTCAATGCCTAGAGCTGTATAAAGCACAGTACTGGACTGTGGAGCAGTGTAACTGCTTACTCCGGAGTGGTGGAACACCATCCAATACTCCTGTGATGAGCTCGAGATTCGAAAGATGTATTATAATCAGTGGTGGACAGTAAGGAAGTAAATGTAATTGGTTTCTGTACTTATGTAATTTTTTAAGGTATCTGTACTTTACTGAAGTATTTCCATTTTGGACGACTTTGTACTTTAACTCCACCACATTGCAGAGTCAAGTATCTGACTGTTTACTCCACTGCATTATGGAAACTCTGTCGTTCCTTTCAGCACATGTGTGCATAAAAGTGAAACAAGTTCGTGGATTCTTAGCATCCATGGAAATGTCCATTTCAGGCTTGGACTACATCAAGGACCAGCTGGAGGAAGGCAGGTAAAGCAGGATGGGGGGTTAATGCAAACACTGACTGACCATCACACATCAAAGCATCAGTGAACAGTTCAAACATATTGTTCCTGACTTTGTGGGTAAATAGACACAGTATAGAAATACGTACACATGCACTCGTGACTGGCGAGTATCTTTTTCTGAACGTATATAAAGACTATTTCCTTTTATAGTAAATGTGTTTTGGCTGGTTTATGTTTATTTATGTTTGTTTAACAGAGACCTACAGATGCAGTACAGTAAAGGAAAACTCATTAGTGATCCTGTTTAAAGCAAGTTCTTATTAATTAAACTTTAACTTGTAACTAAGTTGCAAATAAATCTTAAACTCTGCTTGTTATTTTATAAATAAAAAGTTATTTCATAGTTCTAGCTATTGCAACCTGTTCTCCTTCGGTGTTCTGTGCTGATGATGATTTGAATAGACATCAGTGTCAGACTAATTAATGAGCTTCTATTAAAGACTGGTGGACCGAGAGACACTCGAGTCTCTTCACCTAAACTGAGCTGATTAAGAGTGTTCTTCCAGAATGATAATAGGACATTAGAGCCATAATAAATTATGCTACTGTTACTCTCCATACTTAAGTACATTTGAAGGGAAATACTTTAGTACTTTTACTCCAGTGGAGGAACTAAAGGGAGGAACTTCTACTGACACTGGATGAGGATTTTACCTTGGGCCTTACATGCCCTGACAGACCTAAAGCATACCAAAGCTACCACAGTTAGCTGTAGGCATAATGAAAAGGTGCCATTGTTTTGTACATGATGTCTGGTGATGGTGCTCTGTGATGAGGTCAGAGCACCATCTCCATCTCCATCACATAGCCACTTACTGGACACTTTTAGCACATTGCCACCTGTTTTGACACTAAATAAACAAAGGAGTAAACATACCTGGGACCTGGTTCCAAAAGAATGTCAGCCAGAGTGCTTCCACCTCTTGTATTGGTGGGACGGGCCCATGGCCGTGCAGGAAAAGGGGCGAGCTGTGGGGAGAAGATACCTGGGCAGAGAAATGAATGTGTCAATGAATGTGTATACTTGCTGGTAAATGTGTTGAAGTTATGGCCACTGTAACTTGGAAAAGTGGGGTGTAAAATAAATCAGGTTGGAGGGAGGAGTGCTGGCCAAGAAGTCAGTCTCCAGCTCTGATTTAGTACAGCACTGATGTCTAGCCCAGTACTAGTTGGTAGGACTACTGGTTAATGCTGGATGTCACTGGAGTCCTCTTAATGTTTGTTGTACTTTTAAAGTAATTTATTTTCTTTATTTTTAATTTTCAATAATAAAATTAAAAAATAATAAAAATAATAAAAACCAAACTTACCCAAAGGTGTCCTTTGGTCTTGGTGCAGTGGACCCCAATCTCCTTCCTAGATGCTTGCCACTACAGTGATCAACTCCGCTTATAACAAACGCTTGACCAAGTTTCTCTGCATCACTCTCTGAGACAGAAAAGGCTGAACATTACTGACATTCCTCAAATGATGTAACAGATAGTGACTGTGACCGAGTTTACATTGGGGATAAAACAGAGCTCAGAGTCTAGGACCACAACCAGGTTTCGTACCTCGGGTTCGATATTCATAACTAGAGATCCTAGTCTGTCTTAAAGCATTTCCTCTGAGTTTTAGTGCCAAGAAACAGTTTTTCAGGTATTTTCTTGATTTAATTCCGTGATTCACTGAGAAATATCTGACACACAGCTTCTAAGTCTTTCTACTGAGTCTAGATTATCAGAAGGAATGTAGATATATAATTGCATAACTATGAAAGTTTACATTATGTTTCCTAATGACTTAGAGGTAACATGTACAAAGATAACAGCAGAGGCCCTAAAACTGACACTGTGGTACCTCACAAGAAATACTTTTTTTTTTTTTAATTAATGATTTCCAGTGAAACCAGGAACGGTCTGTTCGTTAAATATGATTTAAAACTGTGCTATAGAGGCCGACCCAGTGTTCAAGAAGGTGGACTAGAATCATCGACAGTATCAAACGCTGCACTAAGATCCAATAAGACCAGAATAGAAGGATTATGTCCATTAGTGCTGAGGTCATTGACAACACAAACTAATGCTGTCTCAGTACTATGGTTAGAACGAAAACCTGACTGAAACTTCTCAAATAACTTGTTGGATATTAGATAAGCATTTAATTATTCGAAAACAGCTTTTTCTAAGACCTTCCTGAAGAAAGGAAGGTTTGAAATTGGTCTAAAATGATTACGGTTGGATCTATGTTGTTCTTTCTTAGTAGAGGCTTCACCAAGGCAGTCTTAACAGTGTCTGGAGAAACACCTGTAGACAGAGAACTGTTTACAAAAGTTCAGACGTTGTTCTGAACACAATCAGATGCCATCTTAGAGAATGTAGGAGATCAAGATCACATGTGGATGAATCTAATGTGTTTATAACAGCTGTAGATCCTGATAACTGAACACAGAGGAAGATGTCATATCTGATGTAGGTGGCTTGTCAGGAAGGTTATTGGAGCTTGTTTCAGCTTGCCGAGCTATGCTCTGTCTTATCAATGCTATTTTATTTTAAAAATGAAGTTGGGAGATAAGTCCCCATAACACACGTTAGCAGAAACATTAGGATTAATTAGTCACTCTACGGTGGCCAGTTTATCTGATCAAACCTTAAATCTGTGTGATGGCTGGAGAGCAATGCGAAGTCAGGACTAAACCTCAGATCTTCTAACCATACTCTTCTAACCAACATGTTAATAACTTTGCTGAAGTCAAGACATTATATTTTACTCTATTTACATGCATCATCAAAAGAGTAGCTGCACCCAGAAGAAGTGTGGGATTGCAGTCCTATTGGGAAGGAAGATAAAGGTTACCAGGAACAATAAATGATAAATTTAGACTGATATGATCAATATTTATTGAACTACACGTTCAGAAGTACTGTCTCTCAGTATGGCGTCGGCATAAAGTTGTAGAGGTTCCTAATGGTGTCCTGTGATTATCCATTCCATGCAGCTTGAATATCCTCACACAGTTCCTGCAGATGGTGTGGTTGGGGTGAAGGTGGAGTGATACCAGGCCTTCTGGACATGTGACACGTGACAACAAACCGTTCATCTTGGCGCTGACCACGGTGCCTCCAAGATAAAGGCGCGACTCGTCACTGAAGATGACCCGCTGCCATTCTGAGTCCTTCCATGACAGTCTGGCACGACACCATTGCAGGCTTTGGTGACGTTGACGTGGTGTTAAGGACAGTCATCGTAATGGTCTGCGTGCGTGTAGTCCTGCGTGGTGCAGCCGTCTGCCAATGGTGCTGCACAGGATGACTCATGGAGGACATCACTGCCTGCTGAATGTCTGTAATTGTGGCTGTTGGGTAAGTCAGGTACAGCGATACGGCCCGTCCTTGTTTACATCACATGTGTGACGAAACTTCAATCATTAGCAAGTCTTACAATGTTAAACATCCCCACCAAATTTCATTCCTGTCAGTTGATTCCTTCTGGGTGCAGCTATCTGTGCAGCTATTATTTTGATGACGAGTGTATGTGTATATTCGGACTGGTTCTAGTGTTATTGAAGAAGCTCACTGAACTATGAAAACATTCTTCTGTCTTCTATTTTCTCTTTCCAAGACATATACAACCCTTTACTATTTGCCACCAAGCGTTTAGTCATTTTACACCACTACAGGCCATGAGAGAGCTTCATCAGCAGACTGACGGCTAGCAGGGTGACACTCTGTGTCGAGGGGCTCCACTGCCCTATATACTGATCCAGAAAAAAGTTAATGACACAAACTGTAGCCTGTAGGCACGAGAGAGCTGCATCAATCACCCAGCCACCCTGTTGTGTGTGAGTATACTCCGCTGTGACTTACCATTTCTTCTGTCCCTTTATCTGCTGTGAGTGGTACAAACCGAGTTGTTCCACCACCAGAGGAGGAATATGTTGGAAGCGGTTAATTATATCCCTGTTTTATTGGGTCCTTTGGGGATATTGTGTGGTTTAAATACTACCAGGTCAATAGTACAATAATAAGTATAACCTAAGGAATGTAATTACAATGAGTAAGCACAAGAAGTAGGGTGGGTCCTAATTGAGCACTTAATACTAATACTAACTAGTGTTTGAGTATGTAGCATATAGTACAGTTATGAATGTCAAAGTTGAGTATACTCAAAAACCCATGATGCGCACTGGCAATGACTGACACTACTATCCTACTATGCAATGGGAAAATGGAAAGGGAGGAGTTTTATAAGTCTGGAAAATCCTGAAAAAATGGCGGATGGTGATGCGGTGGTGTTAGGACCAGACATGGTGTATAAATGTGAGTTCAACCAAAATCTGTCTAAACAGCCTATATAATAAATGTACTCTAGTAAATAATGTGTTTATTTGTTTGCAGGTTGTGTAAATAAACCTCCGCTGAAGCAGCCTATCAGAGTCCAGCTCGGTATGATGTAAGCTTCATCACTTTCTGTTAGTAAGGAACGATGTAGCATGCTAATATTGTGTGTACCAGCCTGCAGAACTCACACTATTAAGATTAGTAAGCTCACCATTCACCTGTGAATGAAATCTACCGAACAGCTGTGACTGGATTGGGCATGGACTGGACAAGTTTCTGGATCTGGGCCACATCAACGACACTCTTACATCAAAGAATTGGTCAGTTGGGCCAGATTTGGTAAATGCCTTCTCTGGCACAATTCTGAGGAGAATACCCTGTAGACTGGGATTTTAGCCACTGCTGGTAGACCCGTATGACCGTACGCTTCCATACACCTGCAGATTCAGCTACTTCCTTCACACTATGGTCTTTGGCACGCCCAAATGCAGTCACTCCTTTTAGCCAATCATTAACATCTGCTTTGGAGCCATTTACTACACATGGAACGAGACATTCCCTGCACTGTACCACCTCTTCTCAGTCTATGGATCCCGTCACTCACGCCCCACAGGGATTTATAGCCCCATCATCCTCGTGCAGTGCCATCTGCAGGAGTCTGAAGTTACTACCACCTTAAACACACATTGGTGACTCATGTAGCATATACTATGTAGTATTAGTGTGTAGTACATAGTTGAGATGCAGCCTTAGATTACTTTACACTGCTTAACCTTACAGTCTCCTAAATTCTAGGTATTAACTAAGTGGGTGTGCGGTACAAACTCCACACAAACATGCTTACATTAAATTTCCAGATTTCTGTAAGAATCATTTGCAGTGCTGATCTTATCTGGTCTTATGATCCTTACAATCACCATGTTATAATGTACACAATGTTAAATACACACTCCACTCTAAAACAGATGGTTCTTCAAGGGTTCTTGAGTAAGAGTTAAGAATCTATATAGAGCCATGAAGACACTTGCATCCTTATAGGGTTCTTTGCATGGTGAAATGGTTCTTCAGATCAATGGAACCACTTTATTCAATAGAGTCAGGGAAGCTACCACCTGCTTGTCTTCAGCATATTTTACCCACTATGCTTTGTCTAAGATATTTGAGAAATGGTGATATTTGTGCTGTAGATGCCTCAAACCACTGGTTTCCATCACCACCACTGTAAAGAAACATGTTTTTCCACATGTAATCAAAGAACCAAAGAGCTACAATCAAGCCACTTAAAATGACCTGTCTACAGCTTAAAAATGTGGTGGAATTCCGCTGTAAGGTACTACAATGCGTATTACTGATATGTCAGCTGTGGCTAGTCCCTTAGATACAGTCAAGGCTTGTTTTCAGACTAGGATTCAGGAGGACCCGCCTTAAACTATTTCTCCTGCTATATACACATATACCCACTCATTTTCATCTTCTCTTCTCCCTCTTGTGTCTTGTTTATGTGCTATACTGAGATAAACAAAGATGCTAGATAGTATTACAATGAAAAGCGACAAATGTCTCTGTTTTAAATATCACAATCATGACAGTAAACATGGTACAGACAATACTAACATTAGCTAAGTAGCTGCCCACCTGCTCAGATCCACTATATTGCAGAAAGTATTCCCTCACCCATCCAAATCATTGAATGCAGGTGTTCCAATCACTTCCATGGCCACAGGTGTGTAAAACCAAGTACCTAGACATGCAGACTGCTTCTACAGACATTAGTGAGAAAATGGGTCGCTCTCAGGAGCTCAGTGAATTCCAACGTGGTACCGTGATAGGATGCCACCTGTGCAACAAGTCCAGCTGTGAAATTTCCTCCCTACTAAATATTCCACAGTCGACTGTCAGTGGGATTATAACAAAGTGGAAGTGATTGGGAACGACAGCAACTCAGCTACGAAGTGGTAGGACACGTAAAATGACAGAGCCAGGTCAGCGGATGCTGAGGTACATAGTACGCAGAGGTCACCAACTTCTCTCATAGTCAATCGCTACAGACCTTCAAACTTTATGTGGCCTTCAGATTAGCTCAAGAACAGTGTATGGAGAGTTACATGGAATGGGTTTCCATGGCCAAGCAGCTGCATGCAAGCCTTACATCACCAACCGCAATGCAGAGCGTGGAATGCAGTGGTGTAAAGCGCCGCCACTGGACTCTAGAGCAGTGGAGACGTGTTCTCTGGATTGACCAATTACGCTTCTCCGTCTGGCAATCCGATGCATGAGTCTGGGTTTGGCGGTTGCCAGGAGAACGGTACTTGTCTGACCACATTGTGCCAAGTGTAAAGTTTGGTGGAGGGGGGATTATGGTGTGGGGGTGTTGTTCAGGAGTTGGGCTCGGACCCTTAGTTCCAGTGAGAGGAACTCTTAATGCTTCAGCAGACCAAGAGACTCTGGACCATTTCATGCTCCCAACTTTGCAGGAACAGTTTGGGGACGGCCCCTTCCTGTTCCAACATGACTGCACACCAGTGCACAAAGCAAGGTCCATAAAGACATGGATGAGGGAGTTTGGTGTGGAAGAACTTGACTGGCCTGCACAGAGTCCTGACCTCAACCTGACAGAACACCTTTGGGATGGATTAGAGTGGAGACTGTGAGCCAGGCCTTCTCGTCCAACATCAGTGTCTGACCTCACAAATGTGTTTCTGGAAGAATGGTCAAAAATTCCCTTAAACACATTCCTAAACCTTGTAGAAAGTCTTCCCAGAAGAGTTGAAGCTGTTCTAGCTGCAGAAGGTGGGCCGACATCATATTAAACCCTATGGATTAAGAATGGGACGTCACTAAAGTTCATATGTGTCAGGCAGACGACCATATACTTTTGGCAATATAGTGTATCTCCTCATCCTCCTTAATTAGCTTTTTCATACCTAGGTGTTTGGCAGTTCTTGACATTTCTGTCCATCATTACATGATTCATGTATGGAAATTGTGAAAGCTTTTAATTAATAAATTCTGTAGAGCACTGGATTTTCCCTTCCACATTAAATAGTACAGCAATTACACGCTTGTACAGCAGCTGGGTGCTACATCATTTAAGGTGGAATGGGAAATAAGAATAAGCTTCATCTGATCTCTGTCCACTGGAAGAGTTACAATCTGGTACTTGGGGCTGTAGCGCTTAAGGTAGGGGCCACTGGTTTAACCCCTACATTACTATGTATATACACTTGGATGTGACGTTTAACATTATAGGCACTGCCGGCTCACCGGGAATCTCCCAATTCTCCCGATAATCCACTCCAGCATTAGATGCAGTACAGTAGATTTGCAATCACTTTGAAATGCCTTTCTGTTCACCTCCAGAAGTGAACAACAACATTTATGAGATTAAAATCAACTTTCACATGAAGTCATTTAGCGAAGGAGAGCCTGACTGTGGATTATGGAACGTTGGCAGTGAGCACTGCGAACCAGGAAACAATAGATTTATTGTGTGGATTGTGTCGACATCACATGGACCAGGCCTAACCGGTGCCCTGTGGATTTGGCCCCGACTAGATAGATCCCTACTTTAAAACTAATCAACTGGAGATTACTATCGGTTATGTAACACGTCCTCAATACACGCTCAGGCTCGGAAAACGGACTAATTAGCATTCTGTTAATTGGGTAATTAAGCAAATGAAAAGCTCTCTGTTTCCAAGGAGGGGAGACGGGTTGCAAGCGATAGCCTCCCCGCTGCTCAAGTCACAGCGAGACATTAAAGGAACAATAGGAGGCAGCTGCCGTGTGCTTAATAAAGCAGAACCCACTGTAGTGCGCCGCAGTAGAGCTGGCACCTGGTTTCACTGTTGAAGGGAAATTCCACCAAATGTTCCTAAATTTCTTCAAACTGTAACTGCTGATGTGTAGACAGAGTGATTGAGAGTGGGCTTGGTGTGAGATGGTTCTGATGCTCTTTACAGTGACGGTGATAGGAACAAGGGGTCACCACGTCTACAACACACATATAGACATTTAATTTATTATTATCTAATCCAGCAGTGAACCTACACGTGTCTTCTGAGTTTATACACTCATCATCAAAAGAGTAGCTGAAGGAGGTGTGGGATTGCAGTGCTGTTGGGAAGGAAGATAAAGGTTACCAGGATCAATAAATGATGATAAATTTAGACTGATATGATCAATATTTATTGAGCTACACATACAGAAATAGTGTCTCTCAGTATGGCGTCGGGCCGCCATGTTTGCAAACCCAACACGCCAGACGTCTCGGCATGGAGCTGTAGAGGTTCCTAATGGTGTCCTGTGATAATCCATCCCATGCAGCTTGAATATCCTCACACAGTTCCTGCAGATGGTGCAGTAGGGGTGGAGGTGGAGTGACATCAGGCCTTCTGTACGCGTGACACGTGACAACAAACTGTTCATCTTGGTGCTGACCACGGTGCCTCCACACACGGATTCGTTGGTCGTCTCCACTGAGACAAAAGCAGGACTCGTCACTGAAGATGACCCGCTGCCGTTCTGAGTCACTCCATGACAGTCGTCGTAATGGTCTGTGTGTATGTAGTCCTGCGTGGTGCAGCCGCCTGCCAATGGTGCTGCACTAAGAGGATGACTCATGGAGGGCATCGCTGCTCGCTGAATGTTTGTTGGGTCAGTTAGGTACAGCAATAAGGCCCAGTCTTGCTTAAGTCACATGTGTAGCCGGCGTGAAACTTGAATCATTCGTATGTCTCACAACGTCAAAGTTTCATTCCTGTTGGTTGATTCCTTCTGGGTGCAGCTATTCTTTTGATTATGAGTGTATATGCAATGCTGATGATGATAAAATTGTGGACTTACAGACTTACAAAGCCCTGCATGTACCTATCCACCATGAGTGTATACTATTATAAGGTGACTCAAATCTGGGGATTTTGCAAGCAAGTCCAGACGTGTGAATGCTCCAGAATGTTCATCATGCCAATCAGTCACATTTGCAGCCCTGTGAACACCAGAACTGTCATCATGGAATACAGGGGTAGGAATGTTATGCTTCTCAGTAAGATGATGAGGGCAAAACCTGGTTGTCCAGCAGCTCAATGTAGGCATTGTGGTTCACATCTACTCATCTCAACCAAAGAACCCATTTCCACATAACTAAAACACCCCCAGAACATCACAAACAGGACGGGGGATGTGCAGTACAGCCTGTATTGTGTTATCAACATTGTTTTATACATATGCACACCAGGCCACATTTTAGCTATAACCTACCTACAATGCATAAGGGTGGCAAAAAAGTGGACTTGTCTAGGGGGCCTGAGGACCGGTTTGAGAACCTCTGCTTTAGCTTGTGGGTTTACATGGTTTTTGGATGTTGTCTTTGCTGGTTCTGCATCCAAACCCACGTGTACAGCTGCCTATGAAGATGCTCTAAGCGTGACTTATATTTATGACAGTGGTGTAAAAGTGAGTTAGGTTTATGGCTAGTCAGAGTGTGAATAAGCCGAGACCACAGAGGCCCATGAAACAGTTATGAGGATCTGCCTTGACTCTGAATTAACCACTAGATGGGGACAAAAACAGAACCACAGAGGCGACTGGTAACAGTTCTGTTTACTCAGTGACACACTGATGGACTGGTAATTCACTAAGTTCCATTTTAGTCATAAGCATTCAGTCCTTTGTTGGGCTTCATCTCATTCTGTTAGAGAATGCATCTGTGCTGTTTGGGATTGGTCAGTCTTCTGATGTTCATCTGTGCTGTTTGGGATTGGTCAGTCTTCTGATGTTCATCTGTGCTGCTTTGTGATTGGTCAGTCCTCTGATGTTCATCTGTGCTGCTTTGTGATTGGCCAGTCCTCTGATATTCATCTGTGCTGCTTTGTGATGGGCCAGTCCTGTGATATTCATCTATGCTGCTTTGTGATTGGACATCCTCTGATATTCATCTGTGCTGCTTTGTGATTGGACATCCTCTGATATTCATCTGTGCTGCTTTGTGATTGGCCAGTCCTTTGATATTCATCTGTACTGCTTTGTGATTGGCCAGTCCTTTGATATTCATCTGTACTGCTTTGTGATTGGCCAGTCCTCTGATATTCATCTGTGCTGCTTTGTGATTGGCCAGTCCTCTGATATTCATCTGTGCTGCTTTTGCAGTGACACTGAGGTGTCCAGCAGCACTGCTGTGTCTGATCCACTCACACCAGCACAACACACACTACTGTGTTAGTAATGATCCACCCCCACATAATACCTGCTCTGTGGTGGTCCTGTGGGGGTCCTGACCATTGAAGAACAGGGTAATAAATTATACAGAGAAACAGATGGACTACAGTCTGGAACTGTAGAACTGCAAAGTGCTCCTATATGGTCAGTGGAGCTGATAAAATGGACAGTGAATGTAGATACAAGGAGGTGGTTTTAATGTTATGGCTGATGGGTATATAAATATATATATATAACCTCTATAAAGAATACAACAGACTGTTTGTGTTACTGAGCCTTTAAGACATATCTAAGATTAATGAACTCGGTTCTGATTGAGAACATTCAGAAAAGCATTTAGAGCTGAAACATTCCTTAGAACTGTAGTTCGATTGCGGGGGCTATACTGCTGATATATGTAAATGAGTTGGTTCATCACAGAAACAGTGAATTCAAAACAGACTGGTTTTGCAGGTTATCCATATATGGCCTGTTTGGACTGGAGAGTGATCTCAGTATGTTGAAACTTTAACAGTGTTTATAATTTTAAAAGGGGAGATAATTTGGTTTTCCATGATACGGGCCTTTTCAGTAAAGAGAGAGAGTCTTATGCAAATGAGGCTTCACTTATATGGCGGAGCAGGCGATGCAGACTTACAATTAAATTACATGTTTTAATAACACACACACACACACACATATATATATACACACACAGCAGGTGAAATAAGTATTGAACACGTCACCAATTTTCTAAGTAAATATATTTCTGAAGGTGCTATTGACATGAAATTCTCACCAGTCTGTAACAACCCATCCAATCCACACACACAAAGAAATCAAACCATAGATGTTCATAAATTAAGTTATGTGTCATAATGAGAAATGACACAGGGACAAAAGTATTGAACACACTTACTGAAATTGATTTAATACTTCCTTTGTCGGTGATGACAGCTACAAGACACCTCCTGTACGGGGAAACTAGTCGCATGCATCGCTCAGGTGTGATTTTGGCTCATTCTTTGACACAAACACTCTTCAAATCCGGAAGGTTCCGTGGGCTCCTTCGATGAACTCTGAGCTTTAGTTCCTTCCATAGATTTTCAGGTGGATTCAGGTCAAGTGACTGGCTGGGCCATTTTAGCAGCTTTATTTTCTTTCTCTGAAACCAACTGAGAATTTCCTTGGCTGTGTGTTTGGGATCATTGTCTTGCTGAATGTCCACCCTCGTTTCATCTCATCCTGGTAGATGGCAGCGGATTTTATCAAGAAGGTCTCGGTACATTTGTCCATTCATCCTTCCTTCAATGATATAAAGTGTACCAGTGCCATATACTGAAAAACAACCCCATGATATTCCCACCTCCAAACTCCACTGTTGGTATGGCGTTTTGGGGGTGATATGCAGTGTCTTCTGACCTCCAAACATGGTGTGTGTTATGGCATCCAATGAGTTCAGTTTTGGTCCATCTGACCAGACTATACTCTCCCAGTACTTCACAGGCTTGACTAAAAGTTGCTGAGCAAACTTTAAACACGCTTCCACATGCTTTTTCCTCAGCAGTGTAGTCCTGCGTGGTGAGCATGCGTACAGGCCATGGCGGTTGAGTCATTACTTATTGCTTTCTTTGAAACCTGCTGTACCTGCTGACTCCAGGTCTTTCTGTAGCTCTCCACAGGTGGTCCTTGGCTCTTGGACAACTCTTCTGATAATTCTTTTCCCTCCTCTGTCTGAAATCTTGCAGAGAGCACCTGTACATGGCCGGTTTATGGTGAAATGATGTTCTTTCCACTTCATTCCACATCCATTATGGCCCCAACAGTGCTCACTGGAACCATCAGTAGTTTAGAGATTCTTCTGGAACCAATGCCATCAGTATGTTTTGCGAAGGTCTTGAGAGAGCTCACTGGTTTTACCCATGATGAGATGTTTCTTGTGTGGCATTTTGGTAATGAGACACCTTTTTATAGGCCATCAGTTGAATCAGCTGATATAAATTTGCACTAAGTGGCAGGATTGCTTTCTAATTACTGATAGATTTCAGCTGGTGTCCTGACTTCCCATGGCTTTTTGCACATCTCTTTCTTCATGTGTTCAATACGTTTTCCCTGTGTCATTTCTCATTATTACACATAACCTAATTTATGGACATCTATGGTTTAATTTCTTTGCATGTGTGGATTGGATGGGTTGTTACCGACATCTGGTGAGAACTTCATGTCAATAGCACCTTCAGAAATATATTTACTTAGAAAATTGGTGACGTGTTCAATACCTATTTCACCCAATGTATACATATATATTATATGCATTTCACTTTGTAGCACAGAACAATAGTTAAAAAGGGGTGGGTGGCGGAAAGAATGACCAAGAAGCACCCTGAAAGTCTTGAGCAGTATTTAATACTGTGAGGGTGCTGGTATCCAGTGACTGGGAGTGGCGGTGATGTGACTGTGTGTCATATGTAAACACTCTAGTTGTGTATTTTTGCATGGCTGCACTCTGTGAAGGTATGAACTTAGCTGAACTTAGTGCTTTATGTACTCTGGTCTGATTCAGTCCTCACTGCTGCTGATTGGCCGTCACGAGTACCGATTATCAACAACACTTGTGATTCTGTAAACAAGTATTTTGGCTGGAAAAATATGTTGGGTCTCGAGGGGCCTCTTCACTTGTCTGAGTGAGGTCTGACGTGAAGTGCTGCCCTCTACAAGTCGAGTGCAGCACTTAAGCACTGGATACAGTATGATAACAGACAGAGTCCTCCAAACATGACTTAACTGACTTCTGTTTTCCCATTGACTGGTCGTGAGTGGAGAGGGGATGATAACCTTCTGAACAGTGGACGCCATGCGGGCAGGATGACCATGCAGTGACAGTTCAGAACTCAAATCTGCCCATTTTACACACTAACTCTAAATGTAATTGGTCAGCCAAGACGCGTTTGGTGTCTGACAACTGCTGCTTTAGTATTGCATTGGAGCTACAAGGCTAATGTAGCTAATGTAGCGGATTTGACTGAAAGTAGGATTTGACTGAGCATTAGTGAGGTCCGCTACTGATGTTGGAACATTGCTGTGAGGATTTGATCGAGCATTAGTGAAGTCAGGTACTGATGTTGAACATTGTTGTGAGGATTTGATTGAACATTAGTGAGGTCAGGTACTGATGTTGGAACATTACTGTGAGGATTTGATCGAGCATTAGTGAGGTCTGCTACTGATGTTGGAACATTGCTGTGAGGATTTGATCGAGCATTAGTGAGGTCAGATACTAATGTTGAACATTGCTGTTTGGATTTGACTGAGTATTAGTGAGGTCAGGTAGTGATGTTGGAACATTACTGTGAGGATTTGATTGAACATTAGTGAGGTCAGGTAGTGATGTTGGAACATTACTGTGAGGATTTGACTGAACATTAGTGAGGTCAGGTAGTGATGTTGGAACATTGCTGTGAGGATTTGATTGAGCATTAGTGAGGTCAGGTACTGATGTTGAAACATTGCTGTGAGGATTTGATTGAACATTAGTGAGGTCCGCTACTGATGTTGGAACATTGCTGTGAGGATTTGATCGAGCATTAGTGAAGTCAGGTACCGATGTTGAACATTGCTGTGAGGACTTGACTGAACATTAGTGAGGTCAGGTACTAACGTTGAACATTGCTGTGAGGATTTGTTTGATTAGTGGGGTCAGGTACTAATCTTGAACATTGCTGTGAGGATTTGATTGATTAGTGGGGTCAGGTACTGATTTTGGAACATTGCTGTGAGGATTTGATAGAGGATTAGTGAGGTCAGGTGATGGCTGATGTTGCGTGATCAATTCTGGATCATCCTAAAGGTCCTGGATGGAGCGCCATCACCTCAGAGAACACAGCTCCTATACTGGGGGGCTTTATACACCTCTAGCTGAAGCTAGCCTTTGGGCCTGGTGACGTTAGGCTCATATGTGACTGCTCTCATTCTATTGGTCAGAACCGCCTCATAACAGGAAGTATTACATATACATCAGCCATGTTTAAGGTTATAATTATTTCACAGGGCATGAAGATAAATGAGCAATATTCACACCCCCCTAAAAAGATGACAATAAGCCAGCAGAGAACATTTTAATGAGTTTCCTCACCTGTTTCAACTCGTTAGCTAACAAGGCTTTCCTGTGGTGAACAAATGCAGTTCAGCTCAATTCAAATTTAATTGTCCCCACAGATCAATTTTAAGGCTGGCATAAAAAACAAACAGCATTAAAGGAGACTCATTTCGCGTCGTCCATAGTTTAAAACATCCATTAGTAGTCTGTGCACTAACACATAATTAGGTTTCTGAGTTTGTGCGAGAGACGTTATTAAAGTTTTATGAGAACCGTTCGGGAGGCAAACTGCCTGTGATATAAAAGTGTCCCTCCTGTGAACAGACCTGGGTGAAACAGAGTGTGTGAGAGCAGGAAAAGAGATTAAAGTGCCCAAGGTAAGCCTGCATCTCCTGCTCCACCATGTAGGTGAAGCCGCATTGTGGAATCAGTCACATGCCTAAATAAGGCATTTTGGTTCTAGGTCATTTCTCTCTATGAGAAAAAAAATATGTTGGTTCCGGAATCACTGTCGCCGCAATTGTTCCCAATTTAGTACATTATATCCCATATACATATTTCCCCCTACACTTCTATATTCCACCTAGAACACATATGAGCTCACTTCTATACTTCACCTACTACACTAATGAGCACGCTTCTATACTTCACCTACTACACTAATGAGCTCACTTCTATACTTCACCTACTATGCTAATGAGCACACTTCTATACTTCACCTACTACACTAATGAGCTCACTTCTATACTTCACCTACTACACTAATGACTATACTTCTACACTTCACCTACTACACTAATGAGCTCACTTCTATACTTCACCTACTACACTAATGACTATACTTCTACACTTCACCTACTACACTAATGAGCACACTTCTATACTTCACCTACTACACTAATGACTATACTTCTACACTTCACCTACTACACTAATGAGCACACTTCTATACTTCACCTACTACACTAATGAGCACACTTCTATACTTCACCTACTACACTAATGGGCACACTTCTATACTTCACCTACTACACTAATGGGCACACTTCTATACTTAACCTACTACACTAATGAGTACACTTCTACACTTCACCTACTACACTAATGACTATACTTCTACACTTCACCTACTACACCAATGAGCACACTTCCATACTTTGCACTTGGCACAGAGAAAATCAGCCCAAACTCAGGATTCCTCATTCAGCCATGGTGCCAGCTGCAAGCTGACAACTTCACAGGTCTATTCCAGGATCAGGATTGAGAACCTGGAACGTGGCTCTGTGCAAGTACGTGACTCACTGCAGTCTCCTGAAACTGTGCTGCCAAACTTGAACACTAGAGTGCACACTCCATCAAAAATCCCCTCTGCAGGAAGAGCTCAAAGAGAGAACTGTAACAGCATTCCTCTCACATCAGAACCGTTTAATCACAGATATGTGGCCTTTGATGAATGATGAAAAATACAGGACATAATGAAGTTTATGAGAATGTTTTGCAATGTGTCTAAAACTCTGCAGCAACCTCAGTAAAAGCAGCACCAGGAGTAAAATGACATATTTACACCGTAAATACACAAGCTAAGTGAGATTTATGAGCAGTTCTCTGGACTAATCACTGTTTATACCTGAAAATGAATTCAGTCATTCATTCATCTTCTAAGCTGTTTATCCTTCTGGGTCACGGGGGGTACCGGAGCCTTTCCCAGCACTCATTGGGCTGAAGGCAGGAAACACCCTGACAGGCCGCCAGCCCATCACAAAACATGCACACACTCAAACCTAGGGGGGCAATTTAGCATCTCCAATTTGTGAATATAAACAGGATATAATATGAACATAAAAGGCTAAAATGGGAACGTATTAATAATTAGTTCTTAAATTACCTCAAAATTAACATTATACTGATGATGACATAATCCACGCACATGCTTAGAAGACACGACCTTCACCAAGTTCAGACTGAGTTTTCTTTGAATTCTGTACCACATATCAGATCCATCCACTCGGACTGAAGGTCTTCCACATGTTGTAATTACACACTTCCACCAGAGAGGACTCCATTTCCCCAACACTTACATAGTGCAGCTTTAAAGAGTAAATATACAGTAGAAGAATGAAGATAGTTGTAAGCAGAGCTAATGGTTCTAAAGCCTGTAACTGTTATATTTATTTTTGGTTAACTTTTAATATTTTTTAGTTTTATTGTTTTGTCAACTTTAACTTTTTAGTTTCTGTCGAGTAAGTATAACTGTTACATTTTCTATTCTTTTAACTTTTTTCATTATTTTGTCCCTAATTATTTTATTTTTGCATTTTCTAATGCGATTACATTACACTTATTATTATTATTATTATTATTATTATTATTATTATTATTATTATTATCATCATTATCATTATCATTAGCATTTAGGTTTTGTTTCCTGATTTCTGTTTTGGCTACTTTGAAAATAAGGGTCACCCTCATAGTACTCATAATTTAAGTTCAAATAAAGGTTAACTGATTGATTGATTGATTGGCTGACTGGTTAATTTATATAGAATCATTTACTACAATTTACTACTAACACTTCACTTCATAGGACACACTTCAAGGGTTCAGCAAAGGGTTTAGCAAAGAGAGTGGTATACAGAACCATGAACACTTTGATGACCATGAACTGCATAACTAAAAGGTTCTTTGCATAATAAAAGCTTGTAATAACCCAGTTAAAAATGAAGTATATTTTAATGTACTAGAAGATTACTTTAATATCAGTATAGCAGTAAGTACATTTCAAGCACATTAATGTGTGCTAAATACAAGGGCAGTATACACACACACACACACACACACACACACACACACACACACACACACACACAAATGTAATTACAAGTACATTGTACTTCAAAAGTACTTGAGTGTACTTAATATAAGTATACTAATTTGCACTCCCAGGTAAAAATGAGGTATATTGTAATGTACTAGAAATGTACTTTAATATGTACTTAAGTATATCTGAGTAAATCTTAATGGTGTCTCAAAATAGTACAGTTTAGTACAGTTAGTTCTATGTAAGCATATGTTTAATAGCACTAATGATTATATTTAGCATACTAAATACATAGTATATGAAAACAACACACTTTCAGTACAGTAATCATGAGTACAGGGAAGTATACTAAGTACACTAAAAAG
The DNA here is from genome assembly GCA_034552555.1 of Semaprochilodus insignis. Classification (NCBI taxonomy): domain Eukaryota; kingdom Metazoa; phylum Chordata; class Actinopteri; order Characiformes; family Prochilodontidae; genus Semaprochilodus; species Semaprochilodus insignis. The sequence continues at coordinate 40,211,308 of CM067476.1, forward strand.
TAAGTACACTATAGGGTACCTTTTTCCTCCTGGGAACAGAGGAACTCTTTTTGGTGCTACACAGAACCCTATTCAAAAATAGAGCTAGAGAGGTTTATATAGCAGAGGTGTTCTGCCTAGCGGGGGCAGTAATGAGACATCTCAGAACCACACAGCTACTAATAATGATCTCAGCCTTTAAACAAACAGCCAGGCATTAAGGATTAAATATTAATTCATTAATTAACCAATTAATCAATAAATTAATTATTTGAATTTAAACTGGGCACTGTTACCAGTACATAACACTGGGGGGCGCCAAATGAGCTTCTATACGTGTATAAATGTCCATTATTTAAAACTTTAAGCTGATATTAATATTAATAACCCTCCACAGGAGATATCAGCAGAGCAGTACCGCTCAGGACCCGCTCCTAGTGGCGCTGTACTGGTGACTGTGAGTGCTGGGCTGTAATTGGGGGTCTGTGCCTTTAAAGGCTCGGTGGAATAATCACACGGTGATGGTCTGGGCGCTCTCGAGCAGCAGCGGAGCGCATTCCAGCCAGACCTCTTTACACGGGGGAACCCTCTGCTCGGAGGAGGCTCTTTATTATCCCAGCCCTAACCGGGACGCCTCTGCACCGGAGAACGGAGACCTCAGATCTCAGCTTACTGCTGGAGGCGGGAGGCGCTGCTGGCTCCCCGGCTCTCCGGCTCTCCGGCTCTTCTTCCAGACAAAACGCTGCCCTCCTCCTTGTTTACCAGCGAACAACAACAACACGGATCGACGCAGCTGTGACTGAACCGGCCCTGCAGAGCAGGAGGAGGTAAACCGCGCGCTTATGACGGACTGATGAGGAGGAGAGCCCCAGACTGTCTCCTCAAACCGAAGGATTAAAAAAAAAAAACCCGCTCCGTGCGCCCCCCGCCTCCCCCCACCAACCACGAACCACCAAAACGACCTCATTACTGGTTCAGGCTGATTTCAGCGACCCGAACCTGCCGAGGCACGAGACGCTGCTTGATGTTGGACTCCGTAGCGCCGGCGCGGCTGCTCGGATGGCGAACGCGAGCGACCCCGGCGGCCCGCCGCTACCGCTGCAGGACTCGGTGCAGCTGGCGGCGCTCGGCGCGATGCTGTGCGCGAGCGTGGCGGGCAACGCGCTGCTGTGCGCGCTGGTGCTGAAGGACAGCGCGCTGCACCGCGCGCCCTACTACCTGCTGCTGGACCTGTGCGCGGCGGACGCGGCGCGCGCGGCCCTCGGCTTCCCCGTGGCCGCGGCGACGGCCGGGGCGTCCGTCGGGCGTCCGTGGGCGTGGACGTGGGCACACGCCTGGTGCCGCGCGGCTGCCGCGCTCGCCGCCCTCTTCTGCTTCCACGTGGCCTTCGTGCTGCTGGCCGCTGGCGTCACGCGCTACCTGGCAATCGCACACCACCGCTTCTACGCCAAACGCCTGACGCCGTGCGCGTGCGCGGTGCTGGTGGCCGCCGCGTGGGCGCTGTCCGCCGCCGCCGCGCTGCCGCCCGCGCTGGAGGCGAGCGCGGGCACATTCCCGCGCGACCCCGAGCATTGCACACTTGGCCCCGCCCCCGCGCGCGCC
>CM067476.1:40214045-40252754 GCA_034552555.1 Semaprochilodus insignis
CCGTGTACGCCAAGATGCTGTGCTTCGTCTACGGACACCGGAAGATGAAGCCCGCGCAGCCCGTGCCCGCGGTCAGCCACAACTGGACGTTCCACGGGCCTGGCGCTACGGGCCAAGCGGCCGCCAACTGGATCGCGGGCTTCGGACGCGGGCCCACGCCGCCCGCGCTGGTCGGAGTGAGGCAGGCGCCGCGCGACGCCGGCCGCAGGCTCCTCGTGCTCGACGAGTTCAAGACGGAGAAGCGGATCGGGAAGATGTTCTACATGCTCACGCTCGGCTTCCTGTTGCTATGGGCGCCCTACGTGGCGGCATGCTACGCGCGCGCCTTCGCCGACGGCGGCGCCGTGCCGCATGTCTACCTCACCGCGGCTGTGTGGCTCACGTTCGCGCAGGCGGCCGCCAACCCCGTCATTTGCTTCACCTTCAACAAGGAGCTGCGCGTGCGGCTCCGGGCCTGCCTGCCCTGCTGCGTCACGACACAAACCCCGATGGAGCCGTACTGTGTGATCTGATCAGGGAGAGAGAGAGAGAGAGAGAGAGAGAGAGAGAGAGAGAGAGAGAGAGACCCTTTGGATGGACTACACATTTCAAAAACAACCTATGGCTCTTTAGAAGGGTTCTTTAGTAAAGGAAATGGTTCTGTATAGAACCATAAACACACAAAAGAACCCTTTGCATTATTTAACCATTTTCTTAGAGCATATACTGTATGGGTGCAGGTTGGTAGTTTGGGTACTGTATAGGTGCAGTATGGTATTATGGGTATGGGTTGGTATACCGGATACTGTATGGGTACAGGTTGGTATTTTGGGTTATTGTAGGAGTACTGGTTGATATTTTACCCATTATATGGGTACTGATTGGTATGTTGGGCACAGCATGGGCACTGGTTTACTGGTTGGTATTTTGGGTACTGTATGGATCCTGGTTTACTGGTTGGTATTTTGGGTACTGTATGGATCCTGGTTTACTGCTTGGTATTTTGGGTACTGTATGGATCCTGGTTTACTGGTTGGTATTTTGGGTACTGTATGGATCCTGGTTTACTGCTTGGTATTTTGGGTACTGTATGGATCCTGGTTTACTGGTTGGTATTTTGGGTACTGTTTGGGTACTGGTTTACTGGTTGGTATTTTGGGTACTGTATGGATCCTGGTTTGCTGGTTGGTATTTTGGGTACTGTATGGATCCTGGTTTACTGGTTGGTATTTTGGGTACTGTATGGGTATCGGTTGATATTTTGCATTACTGTATAAGTACTGGTTGGTATTTTGGGTACGGTATGGATCCTGGTTTACTGGTGGGTATTTTGGATGCTGTGTGGGTACTTGTTGGTGTTTTGGGTGCTGTGTGGATACAGGTTGGTATTTTGGGGGTACTGTATGGATGCACTATAGTTTACTGGGTACTGTATAGATACAGTTATTTTTGGGTACTATAGACAGAGTGGACAAAGTAAATAATTCGAGAAAAAGTACAGATACTACTGATCAAATGTTATTCTGACACAGGTAAAAGATGTTCAGTCAAAATGTTTACTTGAGTTAAGGTACTGGAGTACATGGTTTTAAATACCCAAGTATTCCAAATTACATTTTCCTTTGATGTCAGTGTGTTGTTGTATTGTTACAGAACCTAATGACCTAATGAAAGAACTGGCTGAATGCACTGCCTTCATGTGACGGTACTAACAGGGCTGTGTTTAATATACAGCATTTCTGAAAGACTTTGGTCAGTAATACTAACTCTGCATTCTCACTAGCTAACTATTAGCATGCGTCAGCAGTGGAATCACACAGGACCTGGGGGCTCTATGTGTATTGGTTGGTACTATGGGTACTGTATGGATACTGTTTGGTATTTTGAGTACTGTATGTACTTTTTGGCACTATTGGTACTGTATGGGAATTGGTTGGTATTTTGGGTACTGTATGTACTGGTTGGTACTATGGATACTGTATGGATCCTGGTCTGTACAATGGGTACTGGTTGGTACTATGGGCTGGATACTGGTTGGTATTTTGGGTACCGTGTGAGTACTGGTCAGTGCTACGGGTATGAGTGCTACTGTATGAGTGCATTGTGGTATATTAGGTACTGAATAGGTAAGGTATATTATTTTGCAGCCATGCCAGAGTACCGCTTAGTATTCTGGGAATTGTATGGGTACACCTTGTTCTATTGGGTACTGTAAAGTTTTGCATTTTGGTAACTGTTAAGATTTGGTATTCTGGGGACTGTACAGCTAGATATTTTGGGTACTGCATGGGTTTGATGAGGGACAGTTTCATATTGTCACGGTCATCAAAATATTGTAACTGTTTACTAACTATTTTATAATAATTAAAATACTTAATTACATTTACATAGAAGTGACAAACATATTTGCTTCTACAATAAAGTAGCATATTATAGGATATATAAGCATTTTGGAGTTATATTCGTTCACTATGACAGTGACAGTATGCTGGAGTACTGTATGGGTATGGTATTTGGGATACTACATGGGTACAGTTTGGTATGCTGGGTATTTGGGGTACTACATGGGTACAGCTTGCTATTTTGAGCATTTTGGGTACTACATGGGTACAGTTTGCATTTTGAGGTATTTGAAGTACTGTATGGGCATGGTTTGGTATTTTGGGGCATTTGGGGTACTATATGGGTACAGTTCAGTATTTTGGGTTATTTGGAGTACTGTATTGGTACAGGTTAATATTTATGGTATTTGGGGTACTATATGGGTACAGATTGGTATTTGAGGGTTTTTGAGGTACTGGATGGGCATGGTTTGGTATTTGGGGTACTACATATGTACAGTTTTGGTATTTGGGGAACCATATGGGTAAGTTTTGGTATTTTGGGTATTTGAGGTACTGTATTGGGTACAGGTTAATATTTATGGTATTTGGGGTACTATATGGATACAGTTTGGTATTAGAGGGTTTTTGGGGCACTGGATGGGCCTGGTTTGGTATTTGGGGTACTTGTATGGGTATTATATGGTGTATTGAGTCTTTACTGCATGGATGGCACCCTCAATGTTTTCTTAAGGGTCCATTACTAAAACTAATGGTTATGTATAGAACTGTGGACATTCAAATGAATAAATTGAAAACCTCTTAAAATTGGTTCTATATAGCACCAAGAAAGGGTTTTGCTGTTGCTACAAGATCTGGGACCTTTTTGTGATAACATGTACAATGCATTTTGCAAAGAGTGTACAGACTGATAGTTATGTTGGCCACCAAACATCTGCCAAGCATTCAACACAGATAGGTCACCCACTGCATATTCCAACATGCAAATACAGAAGTGTTTAGATGTAAAATATGTATGATAACGTATTTATATTTCAGGTTCTTTATATTGGATACTCTGAATATGTAATATATTTGCTAAGACCTTGTTGTTTTTGTGACCACAGTGTCTTTTTTACAGATGGATCACATGGACTTTAATGTGGACGAAGCATCCACACCTTCCCTTTCCCCATAACTCTGCCTGAGAACTGTTTTGTATACTGACTTGAGTACATTTGGTTGCTGAATGGATCCGTGCGGGGAGAGGTTTTCATGGTTGTTTGTTTTTTTCATTAAATAAAAGCGTATGGATTAGCATGATGTGTCGGTTTGATATGGCTCAGGACAGCTATTCTTACACCAGTCAAACTGATTTAATAATAACGTTTGGTTCTGGATGCTGATCTGCGCTGATATTCAGAGACAGATGTTCAGATCTGCTGTGAAGGGTTATGGGTGATGTTTCAGCTAAACCTTTGGATGCATTCCCACTCATTACCCACCGCCCCACCACCGCCCGCCCCCAACCCCAGACAGTTACATAATCCACTGCACTGCTTTCCTCTGTCTGCACTCATCACGGCAGACAACGTGTTGTGCTCTTGGATCTTGACTCGACAGTGTATAGACAGCACTGGGAATGAACAAAGCTGTTTATTGAAGAAGGGAAATAAAAGAAGGCATTCTCATGGAGATCAAACTGAATTAATGATGCACATGCTCAGGGCTGGAGTGCTATGAAAGCATTATATTTGGAGTGATGGCACAGAAGAACCTCACTTCAGTGCAATTTTATGTACCAAAAGTAGTTATCATTCATTTCGGTGATGGTCATTTCCCCCATCATCTCGTGGCCCTGTAGAATTAAACAGGTTTACTGTGCCTTTAAAACTGACATTTGTAAATGAGTCCTGTTCTGATTGGCTGGTTGCCCTGTTTTGATGCCTCGTTCAAAGAGCAGGCTGAAATAGCTTGTGTGAATGGGTGGGGCTAAGCAGACAGATATACTACACTCATCACTGAAAAAGGATAGCTACACCCAGTAGGAACCAACCGACGTTAATGAAACTTGGTGGGTAAGTTTCACACTCGGTCGCGCATGTGACATAGGCAAGGACGGGCCTTATCTCTGTACCTGACTGACCCAACAGCCACGATTACAGACATTCAGCGAGCAGTGATGTCCTTAGAGTAAGAGATGGTTGAAACAATAAAGAGATAATAACAACAATACTCACAAAACCAGAGCAGGACTGGGAGCAAACAGAGGGCTAGATATACAAACGGGCAGATAAGGAACACCTGGGAACAGGAGGAGCCAGAAACTGGGATCAGGTGAGGGGTGTGACATGGTGGGCGGAGACAAGGAGGAGCTAGAAACCATGATACACTAAAGCACAGGGAAAATGACAGGAGCATGAGGAAAGGTAAACAAAGACCAAAACAGGCAGGGAGGGAAACAGGGCAAGGCGTGACAGTAGTGCTGATGCATTGGCCAATGGGACTGTCACTACACTAAATCTACACCTACACCTACATCATCAACAACTCACACCCTTATTCTCTCCATCACTCTGGACTTTACATTTAGCGTATCTATCTATCTATCTATCTATCTATCTGATATCTATCTATTGCTGTCTAATGTGTATTTTGTATTTAAGTATTTTTACTCACCTTCACACCTGTGTAAATGTGATGTAACAATAAAAAGATTTGATTTGATTTATAAACATGCGAATGCAGGATTACAGCCTGCATCTTAAGGTCACTACACACCAGACAGACCGCATCGCACCACATACTGTCACGTAGCAGAGTGCTGTCACAGAATGCTGGGATGGAGAGCATTCAGCGTCACTTCAGTTTACTACCAACAAAGATATGAGCTGAAAAGGGCTAGGCTAGCCCCATTAGCTAAAACGACTTACCATTAGCATTGGTCTGTTTATATGATCCACTGTGGCTGTCTGTATCTCAGTATGGCTTTAACTGAATGTAGTAACTGCAAAATCATGCATGACGTGCTGTAACACCCTGAGTAACTGAACAGAGTCACAAAGCACCAGCACGTCAACACGACGCTACCGATATGAGTACCTCCAATAGAAAAATGGCTTATATGTGACACAGAACGCCCATTGAGCAGTTGCCTATAGACTGATCAAAGCTCATGCTATCTGGATTTGTTCTAAGGCCAGCTGAGCCAGAGATTCAGAAGAAAATGTGCTCAGTAAGTGAAACTGCTTTGTGAGGAGAACTGCATATGAATGTTACCTAAAGCAGCCGTGTACAAAGAGGTCCCATTGAACTGCACTCTAAACACTGCAGACTGAAGGCTAATTCAGCTCGAGTGTTCGCCAGGCACTGTCCACTGATGTAGCCTTTTGATTGTCTGCATTATGTGAAAATAAGAAGCTTTCACAAAGCCTAGCGTGGAATGCTAAATAAGCTGGAAAGTCGCTGCTATCGCTCGCTCTCATTCTCCTCCTTCAGCTCAGCTTTGAAGGATGTCTGAAGTGACAGCGCCCTTTTCCCAGGCCATTTTCCACTCTGTCAGGGAGAAAGGAACATATTGAAATTAGCATGCAGCAAGCAGTTCCTTCAGAAGGCAGGGATAGTTTTCATCTGACTGTTCAGCACATTTTAGACCTTTTCGTGTTCTTAGCAGAAAGGATATCAAGACTTCGAGACTCTCTATTTGACAGATAACAGCTAGCCAGAAGGCGGCCTACTAATGTAACATATGTAATTCCTCCAGCAAAAAAACTGCAAACCAGCCAAAATTTTGGATCTCATGGATATGTATATATACCTTTAGCAGAATTACGTTTCTTCATTGACCACATACTTTGTGGACTGCAAGACAGCCTGAACGAATCAGTGAAAGGTGTCTGGTCAGGAGCTTTTCAGACCATGTTGTATGTCCTTACATATTAGCGTCACACGCCCAGGATGGAAAAGAAGATCCGACTCGATTAGGGAGGGGATCCGGCTATCGTTAAAGGAAAATACATTTTTAACGTAAACAGTTCAGGAGTAAACAGTTTCTGTTTGGTGCACACTAGATACTTTCGTCTGAGAACCATAAATTATGAGGTGAGCACCTGAAACCTTTTGGTAAACACCTGGTGCATACTGATGCATACTTTTCGGTATGCACCAGACACACCAAATACAGGTGAAACTAGACAATATCAGGTGTGCACCAGATGCTATCAATTGATTACCAGGTACTATTAAGAGAGCACCAGATACTATCATCATTTAAGTACCAGATATTATCAGGTGAGCACCTGCTACTTTCTGGTGCCCACATGATCAGTTGTGCAGCAAATACTATTTGGTGAACACCAGATACTGTCATGTGTGCACCAGACAATATCAGATGAGTACCATGAAAATACATTCTTATCATAAACAGCTATGGAGTGCCTGAAAGGGTGTGGTTTATTTTTTTAGGTAAAAATCTGGTGTGCACAAGATACTAGCAGGTGAGCATCAGAAACTGTGTTGTGAGTTCCAGATACTATCAGAAGAGCATCATATACTATCAAAACCAGAAGCTATGTGGTGAGCACCAGTTAAGTCTGGGGTTCACCGCAGTATCCAGTGCTCTTCTGAAAGTATCTACTATTTAGTGAGCCTCAGATACTATCATGTGAGTACCTGATACTTTCATGTGATGACAAAACACTTTTATGTGAGGACCAGATATGTTTAAACAACTAAACATTCACTTCCAAAACTCGTCAGCATGCATCATCAGGATACGACAAAAACACACGAATCTATGATTTAGTGAAGACATTTACAGGCCGACTGGAATTCAGATTAAATCATTTACAATTACCTTCAGCAGGTGCAAACTACTTCACTGATCCTTCACCATGCTAACTGTTGTTCTCTGTCTACCAATGTCAGTCTTTTCTGGAAGGTTATGTACAGGGTTGGAGAGGGGGCTGGCATGAGCACGGGAAATGTCAGAGACAGTGAACACTGATGGGCTCTACACGCCCAAAACTCTTTTCAATAAAGCCTTTAGGCTCAAGCTGTTGGCTGAACAGGCTGCGTATAAGCTGTCTGAGATGCTCCCTTTGGAGAACTGGACATTGCAGGAGAAAATTCCTCTTTGGAACGACTTCAGAAAAACTGGGCATGATCTGAGTGGAGAGGGGCTGTGCCAGGAGTGTGTGTATCGCCCTCACATGTTTGGCTGCCCCAACCCTGGCCCATAAATATCTCGCAGGGCACAGCCAGTCTCTTAATGCACGCCACTGAGGAACAAGCTTGAAGGCCGAATAGCCCATTGCAGTGGAGCGACTTCTGCTTTACTCAAGCTTTTATGGCTGTAGAGTCAAAAAGAAAGTCTGAAAGACTCTAAACATATAAAACCAGACCCTTCTTAAAGCACTATAGAACAGGCTTGATTTCATCCTTCTGTCACTCCAGCACCAGTCAGCCAACTTTGCCCTCACTGTTGTAAGCACTTACTGCTATTTCCAGTGAAAATGAAGTCATTTTTAATGTACTAGCAATGTACTTTATTACCAGCAAGTGCATTTCAACCACAATGTTGTTTGAAATGTGTGCAATACACACACACACAGACACACACACACACACACACATATATATACACTCATCATCAAAAGAACAGCTGCACCCAGAAGGAGGTGTGGGATTGCAGGTCTGTTGGGAAGGAAGATAAAGGTTACCAGGATCAATAAATGATGATCAATTTAGACTGATATGATCAATATTTATTGAGCTACACATACAGAAGTCTGTCTCTCAGTATGGCGTCGGGCCGCCGTGTTTGCTAACCCAACACACCAGACGTCTCAGCATGGAGCTGTAGAGATTCCTAATGGTGTCCTGTGATAATCCATCCCATGCAGCTTGAATATCGTCACACAGTTCCTGCAGATGGTGCGGTAGGGGTGGAGGTGGAGTGACACCAGGCCTTCTGGACGTGTAACAACGAACCGTTCATCTTGGTGCTGACCACGGTGCCTCCACACACGGATTCGTTGGTCGTCTCCACCAAGACAAAAGCGGGACTCGTCACTGAAGATGACCCGCTGCCATTCTGAGTCACTCCATGACAGTCTGGTACGACACCATTGCAGTCTTTGGTGACGGTGACGTGGTGTTAAGGACAGTCATCGTAATGGTCTGCGTCGTGCAGCCCTTGCTAACATACTTGCTAACGTCACATGCACGGCTGAGTGTGAAACTTTTTCATTCATTTGCATGTCTCATGATGTCTAACGTACCCACCAAGTTACATTCCTGTCGGTTGATTCCTTCTGGGTGCAGCTATATGTGCAGCTATGCGTTTGATGATGAGTGTATATTAGAGGTGGAGATATGGAGAAATATAAGAACTGGTTCAGAATCTCATCAGTTGGAGCTGTTAAGTGTAAGACTGTAGAGTCTTTAAGATCACCAACACCATCCATTTAGATGGGTGTGTGTGAACTTTTGACTGGTACTGTATACGGAGTGATGATCGTTTTGTGACCACTGTGGAGCTCTAATGTTCATTTTCATCCTAAACCAGACAAAATGTTAAAAGGACAGTAGGAATGCTTGCTTTATTCATGTACAGTCATTTAGTCCATGTTTCCACAAAATAAAATTATAATACTGATATTAATAATAACATATAATTATATAAATAATAAATCATGTTTTTTTTTATAATTCTATAAATATAATGGATTATATAATCACATTCTAAAATAATACATCATTCAGATAGTGTTTGCTCAATAAATATCATTTCCATAAATTAGTTAGACAGAAACAACACTGTACAGTCTATACAGTCCTCCACATAGATAACCATGCTCAGCTTTCAGAGATAGTAGTCCTGAGACTTGTTTGGTGGAAGACATGTAGATTTGCCTTCTGGCGTATTGATACAGGCCAGGTTTGGCAGACAGGGGCACGTGTGGTGGAGCCTCTTCCCATTGAATGGAACCTGCAGACAACAATTCCCACCGTTACTAGGCAGAGCTGATCAGTTACAAGCAGAGGTCCATATTTAAACAATGTAGACAAGATAGGGAAAAGGCTCTAGAGACTAGTCCTTTGCCCATATCCCTCCACCAACCCCACCATAATACAATTACCTTTAATTAATAAAACATGACAATGTAATTGATGATTACAGGCTGGATAAACTACATGCTGAATGGTAGCTGTTATACTGGACTTTCACCAGGAACGCTCTGGAAATGGCAGTACACAAACCATATAGCTGAGTTAAAGTAGAGACCACCCCAGGGTAAACTCCTCCTCCAGTGTCAGTAGAAGTTCCTCCCTTTAGACCTCCACTGGAGTAACAGTACTAAAGTATTTACCTTCAAATGTACTTAAGTATGGAGAGTAACAGGAGCATGATTTATTATGGCTCTAATGTCCTATTATCATTTCTGGAACAAGACTCTTAATCAGCTCAGTGTAGGTGAAGAGACTCGAGTGTCTCTCAGTCCACCAGTCTTTAATAGAAGCTCATTAATTAGTCTGACACTGACGTCTATTACAATCATCATCAGCACAGAACACTGAAGGAGAACAGGTTCCATTAGCTAGAACCAAGCTCTGTCCAACAGCTCAAAACAAAGTGATCGCTGTACCCTGAGTGGAGGACTCACTTCACTAACACACTACTTACAGGACACTAACGCATTACACTTACTGAGTTACCGTACACCGACACGCTACTTACAACACACTAACGCATTACACTTACTGAGTTACTGTACACCAACACGCTACTTACAGTACACTAACGCATCACACCTACTGAGTTACTGCACACCGACATGCTACTTACAGCACACTAACACATTACACTTACTGAGTTACTGAACACCGACACGCTACTTACAGCACACTAACGCATTACACTTACTGAGTTACTGAACACCGACACGCTACTTACAGCACACTAACGCATCACACTTACTGAGTTACTGAACACCGACACGCTACTTACAGCACACTAACGCATTACACTTACTGAGTTACTGAACACCGACACGCTACTTACAGCACACTAACGCATTACACTTACTGAGTTACCGCACACCGACACGCTACTTACAGCACACTAACGCATTACACTTACTGAGTTACCGCACACCGACACACTACTTACAGCACACTAACGCATCACGCTTACTGAGTTACCGTACACCAACACACTACTTACAGCACACTAACGCGTTACACTTACTGAGTTACCGTACACCAACACACTACTTACAGCACACTAACACACTACACTTACTGAGTTACCGCACACCAACACACTACTTACAGCACACTAACGCATTACACTTACTGAGTTACCGTACACAACACACTACTTACAGCACACTAACACATTACACTTACCGAGTTACCGTACACCAACACACTACTTACAGCACACTAACACACTACACTTACCGAGTTACCGTACACCAACACACTACTTACAGCACACTAACGCATTACACTTACTGAGTTACCGCACACCGACACGCTACTTTTACTACACTTACTTTTACTTTTAATCATGGGTAACTGTGCCAGGGATGCCTCTGAGAATCTTTACGTTGTGCCAGAGCGTATGTGTTAATCTGAAAATCCAATTTCCCAACAGACTGAAGGAAAGAGTGAGTCTTCAGAATATGGTTCCATATAGCACCAATAAGGTTCTGAATCATAACCATTGTTATGATTAAATTGAACTGATCAAAGATTTGATGAAATGAGGAAACAGTGGTGTGACAGAAGTGAAGAAGAGTGTCGTTTCACCTTGTGGCTCATCGGATGGCACTCCTCTCCCTCCAGCCCCATCGGTGTGCACATTCGGAGGCTGCGTATCCACAGACTAACCGCACAGCACATTCCCCCACCGCACTGAGAATCTCGGTCACAGGCCTGCACACACACACACACACACATGTTTGTTTCTGTGAATTGTGGGCTTCCATTAATTTCCTGGAGACTTACCCAAACATTAACCAGAATTCCCACTTACCTATCCTTAACCCTAACCCTTCCTTTAGTTTTACACTAGTCTTAACCTCACCCTGACCTTAAAACCGGATGATTTACACTGTGGGGACTCCAACTTGAGCAGGTTTCGGTCCCTATAATGTGGCATAAACCTTGTACAAACAAACATGCACACACACACAGAATGGAACCATATATATTGTATCATATTTATAAACTGTATATACACTCATCATCGATAGCTGCACCCAGAAGGAATCAACCAACAGGAATGAAACTTGGTGGGTGGGTTTGACATCGTGGGACATGCACACGCTCGACCACGCACGTAAGCAAGGACGGGCCTTATCTCTGTATCTGACTGACCCAACAGCCATGATTACGGACATTCAGCGAGCAGTGATGTCCTCCATGAGTCATTCTGTTAGTGCAGCACCATTGGCAGACGGCTGCACCACGCAGGACTACGTGCACACAGACTGTTACGAGCACTGTCCTTAACACCACGTCACCGTCACCAAAGACTGCAATGGTGTCGTGCCAGACTGTCATGGAGTGACTCAGAACGGCAGCGGGTCATCTTCAGTGACGAGTCCCACTTTAGTCTTGGTGGAGACGACCAACGAATCCGTGTGTGGAGGCACCGTGGTCAGCCCCAAGATGAACGGTTTGTCTAGTGTCACATGTCCAGAAGGCCTGGTGTCACTCCACCTCCACCCCTACCGCACCATCTGCATTGTAATCTGAAACACTTTCTTCTGGGTGCAACCATTTCTTTCACGATGAGTGTATATACCTCTCTGTATCTGTGCTCTATTTTATCAGATCCACTTGCTGTATAGGAGCACTGTAGTTACAGACTGTAGTCCATCTGTTTCTCTGTATCATTTGTTACCCTGTTCTTTCAGGACCACACAAACTTGAAGAATGAAGTGACGCAAAACAGTCACATAACCCCACCGCAGCACCGGGAGCGGACAGCTTCCACACGCGCAGTGGACCACAGCAGAGGTTGTTGGAAGTGAATTCCAGACCACTGATTACAGGAGGCTCAGAGATCAGTTCTCTGGACCGCTCCAAAACAGCTTTCACACGTGACCAAATGTATTTAACTTGCAGAGCAAGAAATGAGCTTTAGTGTAAATAAGGCCGTAGAGGTGCTCAAACATTGACTGCGAGATCTGATGGGTCAGCTGTTTCAAGTACTACCTTACTTCATTACACTGTCAGTCAAAAACGTCCACTGAAAATCCCCTAAGAATGTCCCTTAAAAATACATAGTCTTATGGTAATTGTACAGGAGGCACTGGATGGAACCAGTTTCATTCCTAGTCTTTATGTACATCTCCCGATACTGGTCTGCATGGCTGTGACCGCGTGGAGGCTCTTGGGAGGCACCACGGCTGCAGTAGGAGACTTCTACTAACTAATCATGCTTCAGAGGGGTCCTATATGTGCTATCCTGTGCTGGATTGTTGGCTAGTTTGACTGGCTGAGTTGCACCATGTACTGAAGTTGTGTGGCTATGATGACCCGCCTGCTTCCTGGTTGTTTCAGCGAGCGCTGAGCAGTAGCTCCCCCTGCTAAAGAGCCTTCACTTACTCTGCACTCCACCAAGCGCCCCCTAGCGGACTGGAGATGACTGAGCCCAACCAAGGACTTCAAGAAATAGGCAGTGCGGTGAATACAGGTATCGAGGACATCGGTAGAGGCAGGTTTTCCCTCTATTTTAATGTGTATGTGGGTTTTTGTGCATGCAAAGGTTCTGCAAAGTTCTAAAGCCCAACGTACACAGCAGAGGGAGAAACTCTCTCCCACAGAAACCACTTTTCCCAGCTGCCTAAAATGCCTCACTGGAATTCCAGCTCTTTACTCTGTCACAAGGTGACATCATCTCGTAACACAGTCTTTATTGCCCGCCTACCAGCAAGCTTGGAACACTCTCACACAATATACAGAGAGCTAAACCAGTAAGCACTGACCACTCTGAAACCAGTCTGCTCCAGTCCAGCTCGCGAAGGTGGATCTACCCGCGTGTTCTACCGGGCTTTCAGGATTAGACTCTGGGTCAAACTAATATGGCAGAACTGACAACATTGTAAGGACAGCCACAGTGGTCTGGGAGTGGAACTTGTGGTAGCATGCCACTCTGGAGGTTGTCCAAACAGAACAGAGTGGGCAAGCTGATCAATCAGAGCACACTGGGCTCACAGGGGGGCGGAGCTTAAAGACACAGGAGCCAACAGAGTGTTTCAGACAGAGAGTGAATACAGATGTACAGTAAGAGAACAATATTGAGTTCTGGGAAAACTGAAGCATATAGATCTATTATAGTAGAACCCAAACACAGTTACTAACACTGAAAATGAGCATCGTAGGTCTACCTTCAGTTCATACGTCACCCCAAATGGTCAAGATCTTAACACGGTGATGTCAATAGTGGCATTGTGTGGCATCTTCTTTATGTTTGCCACTTTTGGTGTCAAACTACGTTGGTTCAGAGACTGATTACCATCTACAGGGACTAATTATCAGGGATTGTAAGTAGATTTTTCCATACTGAGTTTTATGACTGTAGGGGTCTTTACTACCCAGGTAAAAATGAAGTATATTTTAATGTACTTTAATATGTACCTAAGTATCTCTAAATGAATCTAAGAGGTGTCTCAAAATAGTACAGTTAAGTAAAGTTAGTTCTATGTAAGTATATGTCTAATAGTACTAATGATTATATTTAGTGTACTAAGTACATAGTTAGTATATATAAATAACTCACTTTCAGGACAGTAATCATAAGTACAAGGACGTACACCTAAATTAAGTATACTACAGTGTACTTTTTTTCTCCTGGGTAGGAATTACTGTAAAACAATGTATGGATTATATATAAAATCTATTTTTTGTTAATAATAATGCTACATACAGACAGTTTAATAGTGATTAATTCACTAATGAACTTTAAAGCATGAAAAGCATGAAAATGTATATGTGCAACATCAACATAACATTATACACGACATACAAATACTATGTATATCTGGCATCCGAAAGGAGAAAATAGCTAAAATGTTTCCAATTAAAGTAAACATGCTAACTGAACATTACATAGTCAGATTCATCCTGACTGATCTGGTCATTAGACCAATTTAATGAACTGCTACCTGCGATGTAAAGATAGACCCTGGCTTTTAATTTAAGATATCATATTCTGCAAAGAAGACAGACGTACACATTATAATCATTTACATAACATAACCAAAACATTCTCTCCGCTCACTCTGTATATGTACAGTACCGGCTGTGTGCTTTAAGGCTGCAATCGGGCTTTGTGTCTAGAGTTCTGCTTCATAGCATGCAATAAAAAAGCATTATAGCATATTTATGTTTTTCTAGTGGTCACACTGCATTGGACCATATGCCATAATAAAGTTATTGGCACCATTTAAACCATGCTAAAGTCAATGGCTGCTATAAATGTTGACAAGCTGCATGCAAGCTGTGAAATTCATTACCCCCTGCCCACGCCTGACCATTGATCCCTGGTTAATCTCAGCACACTCACCCCTGTTATGACCGCACAAGAGCCGTACGACACCAAAACCAGGCAGAAGAATAGAGAAAAGATGGACCTCATTGTGCACGAACACTCCTCGCGGACTGAAGCTCTGAAATGATGCAAAAAAAAAAATTCCAGTATTTTTATTTTTATTCTCAGGGTGCGCTTTACACCGACTGTCCTGTAGCGAAAGAGTGCGAGGCTGGTTTGGAGCGAGAGGTGGCCTCCAACTGTGAACTTGAGGGAAGATTGATTTATAAACACTGCCCTCCATTCAAACTTACGATGAGTCACTCAAATACCTACATCATCATCTTCAAAAATCAGGGGAGTAAATCCAGAAGGGGGGAGCAGAATTTTTTAGATGCTGTAGAGCTCAATATTTTCTTTTTTTTTTGACCATGATGACGAAAAACCCTTGCATGCTTATAAAGCAGAGCTGCTTTTCATGTTTTTCAGCCCCAAATTTAATTGCCGAAGGTCGCTCCAGCCCCTTCCTTTCGTCAAGGCCGAGTCTTTTTTTATGTCACCACAATGCAATCCGTGAAAAGGAGATGTGGCAACAAAGGCAAACACTAAAACCTTACATTTGCCCACTCCGAGGGTCCCTCTTAAATGTTTCCGAGGGGACTGAATATCTCGGTGGCGGGTCACGGATGAGAGCGTCTACATCAATGTAGAAACGTCAATTGAAAACCTGAGCGTGAAAGGAAATCAAAGGCAGCCACGCTCCGTCAATGCAGGTGGGGCAGTTTCGGCTGTGCCGTCCTTGAGTTTATAGAACAAAGGTTCAAGATCACGACTGGACGTGGAATATTCGGTTATGCATTGCCTCTCTCACAATGGCAGGTAAAACTGATTTGTTTTGTGCCTACAGAAGTAAATCTGGCCCTAATCATTTGCTATTGTACAATCACTGTTGCTATAGTAAACAACACTCACCGCTGAAGCAGTTTTCATTGACCTTAGTCATTACTATTCATCTGATGCCTATGTGACAACTGGCCCCGAGTCAAGGAAAAGCTTTACCCTATAGAGCACCATCTATGCAGTTATGCCATATTGCTTTTCCAGAGCGGTTCTGAAGTAATACTCCACAGCACGCTGTCCAACATTTACACAGTAATATGGCTTCCCCTTAGACACTGAAATCTCAAAAGTACACTGCTTACTCCTTACATTAGACCTTGCCACAAATCTCAGCGACTATGAGACCCTTCTCTTGACAATCAATGCTTTTTAACACATAAGAGCCCAGACCCCAGCCAGACATACACTGTGCCATTTTAGCCTGATTTTAAGCCAGATTTAGTTGGAACTGACTGAATTTTATGGTTAGGCTGAATTTAAGAGGGGAAGCGATGTCCGATTAACTGCCCAAATGAGATGAATTTCTGACGTGTCACAAATGTTGGTCCCTTGTCCCACAGTTTAAGCAGATCTCGTGAGCCGATTACTCAAAATCGTCATCAAAACCACATACAAACAGCCACTGCTACGACTCTTACATAGCTGCACACACATAAACACTCAGGTTAGCTGCAGTCCTGGGTTTAGGTTAGGAAACCAGCCTTGTGACTGGACGGTCGTTGGTTCGATTCCCTGAACTGAAAGGACACAAGGCACCTAACGCCCAACCATTCCCCAAGCGCCGTGACCACAGTTCTGGGCAAGTGTGCTCGCTGCCCCCTAGTGTGTGTGTGTGTTCCCTATTGTGTGTGTATGTAGGGTGGATTACATGTGGTAGACAAATTCCTCTGTGTGCAAACACAAATGGTTCTGAATTCAAATTCTAAACAGAGGCAAAAAGAGTCTCTGTAGTTTAGTCTCCTTCCTACGTGGCGCACCATTTAAGTTCTGGCTTCTACATCAAAACATTAGTCCAGTATGGAATTGTGTACACATGGCTGAATCCCAAATGGCTGTGTATTAGACATATGATGCACTGTTGGCTGCAGGAGCCACTTATCATGGTGCATTATTTAATAAACAAGAAGTGATTTGAGATTCAGCCAGTGTTGTTGCTCAGTACCCGGACGTGCAGTGTGTTATTTTGAATGAAAAAGCTTTATTAGAAACTGTCTGTAGACAGAGCTGAGCTGAGCTGTCTGTATGAGCTGTGTTCCATGTGCAGTGTGAGCACCCATGCCGTGTCATGTCAGTCGGAGTGTTTTCGTACAGTGTAAGTATATTAATCTCAGGGTTTATTCGTACATGGTGGATGATTCAAACATGCAGTGTGAATCTACTCCGACTCTCAACCCTTGCTACTGGAATTGACGGAACCAACTCTACGACTCCACTTCAATTTGCCCAATATGCCCTCAGAGCCAACGATAATGAAAAGGCTGAAGTGGCTTCAGATTCTCCTGTCCACCTTAAGTTACAGGGTGCACTGGCACCAAAATGGAACTGCAGAGCTATTTAAGGTGGAACAGGAATTTAAGTAGCTAAGAAGCTGGAACAAATGAACCAATCTCAGCTCCATCCTCTTTTCCACAGCGTTTGTTTTTGGTTTGTTTCTAATAATTGTTTACTGCATCTTAAATCATGAAGACCATAAAAATCTGGACTGCGTACAGAAGCCGTTTTGTGAGCAGAGTTTGGGCTTACAGCGGCTGTTGAGCACCACTGGCGATGTTAACAGCTGGTAATTAAACTCTCATTACTCAAACTGAGACTCTCTCCTGCTTTACACTCCTCCGCCAGAATGTCCTCGAAGGATCGAAGAGCCGACTCCCAGCTTTTTGACTCTCAGAGTCATTGACCAAGAGTCGACACCAACTCCCAGGCGTGCTGCAGTAGAAGAATTGACTTCTTTGGATCGACTCCCCATCACTAGTCTGAGCAAATCAACCCTCCAGATCGTTTATGGAGACAGTAGAAGTCGTGAAGAAAAGGATCATCCAGACTGTTACCAGCGTAGAGTTCATAAGCCAGGTTCCATCATAGTATGGGAAAGCTTTATTCTGCCTTCTCCAACCCAACAACACTTTACTACACTAACTACCTAAACACTCAACAAGCACACAAAACAACATCAGCATACAGGCACAAGCACACACAGAGCTCCACGGTGAGCAGGTGGAAACTCCCCAGACCACAAGGGTAGAGTCATTTAACTGGCTGAGAAAGAGTCCCTAGCCATGGGCGAAGCTCCCTCAAAGCATGGAAGGCCTTGAAGCTAGCAGTACTCAAGCAGCTAGCCTGGGAAGCCATGTACCTGCAATGCAAAACGTCACTCTTGGTCACAGTGTGGACATTCTGAAACCCCTGCTTTGGAGAGATAGACGTGACCTCTAAGTGCCTCCTGTACCTCGCTGCTCAGACTATGTAAGGTCACCAGGACTACTCCTCTGAGGAAGAGGGGACTATGTAGCATGTATGGGGCTGTTGTGGGTGGGACAGTTGTGGGCTGGAGGGGGCCGGAAGGTCGCCAGTTTGATTCCCTGAGCTGACAGGACATGACTGAAGTTCCCTTGAGCAAGGCACCTAACACCCAACTGCTTTTGTGCTTACTGCCTACTAGTGTGTGTCTATGTGGGCATTTCACTGCAGGTGCATGGAGGTAAGTGGGCTGTAACACTAGCTATAGTGGAGAACCAGCTAGCTAGTTTAAAATGGCTGAGAGCTTTTACAGCCCACTTTATACAGCCCACGTGGTTTAGAGTCGCCTGTTCGTCTCTTTCTTCCGTTTGCTCTTTAAAAACTCTAAAGACCTTCTACGGGAAGAACAGAAGCGCGCCAGCTGGATAAAACACACACCACTAAATGGACAAATCATGCTTTAACGTCGTCACCATCCCAAACTCCACCCACTCTACCACCGCCCAACAGTTTGATTGACAAGGGTCCGCAACAAGCACTTCCTGTGTGTTAGACCCGCCCTTTCCGTCAGAATTCACAGTTTGTAAAAGTGTTTTGGTATTGGTAAAAGTGTTTCACATCTTGTAAATTTGTTTTTGCTTTTGTAATTTTGTTTTCTGAAATGTTAATTTGTTTTGAACTTCTCAGCCACCATACTCTCTGGAGAAATGCTATTCACAGAATCACTTTTGGTCCCTTGAAGAACCGAACAACGGATGCTAAAAGTTTAAACCTCCATATAATGGTTCCATCTCTTAGAACAATACACCCAAGCCCTGAACCATGGAAGCCACTCTAATCTGCTATATTACAAGACTTGGCTTGCAGCTCTCCAGACGGCACAAACTGTTCAGCTTTGGCAGAATGGAGGAGATGAAGAGAGGTGTGATCTCACCATACGGAGCAGGGATTCAGCCTTCAGTCTCGTCTCATGCATACGCTCCATCAGATCTGTTCACACTGTGTGCATATGTGTACGTTAACCCTCACTCAGCTCTCTCCACATATAGCGTGATCCGGTAATGAGCTCTTTAGTGGCTATTTGCTGGAACTGTGTAAAATGCATATGTGCTTGCTGAGTGTCATAATGCACCGATCCATCATGGAGGGTGTTAAATCTTTAACACAGAACACAGTATTAATGTGTAACAATCCCACCAGTGCCCTGAAGGACCCAGGGGACCCAGGGGACGCCAATATCATTACGGATTCCTGTTCCAACAGTGTTCCGCCAGGCTCACTCAGAGATTTATTCATTCATTGCACCAATAAAACGGTCGTATCTTGTATATGACAATTGCATGTGACGAAATGCATGACTAACACACAGAGAGGGCCCTTCAGGGCATGCGAGTCTCTCAGAGAGAGCCATAACGATTCTAGTTCTATTTCCACTGGATACAATCATCATTTCTCCTGTATCTGATGTTACTGAGCATTGTGGCCTTTCTCTATTTCTTACTACACTGCCAGTCAAAAGTTCAGACCCGGCTCCTCATAGCAGGTTCTCTCCCATAGGTTAGGACTGATCATTTGAATAGACGTCAGTGTCAGACTAATTAATGAGCTTCTATTAAAGACTGGTGGACTGAGAGACACTAGAGTCTCTTCACCTACACTGAGCTGATTAAGAGTCTTGTTCCAGAAATGATAATAGGACGTTAGAGCCATAATAAATCATGCTCCTGTTACTCTCCATACTTAAGTACATTTGAAGGTACATACTTTAGTACTGTTACTCCAGTGGAAGTCTAAAGGGAGGAACTACTACTGACACTGGAGGAGGAGTTTACCTTGGGGATCTCTACTCTAACTCAACTACAGTGTCCACCACTGATGAAAGAGATGATGCCTTTGTAGACTACAGGTATTTCAACTGCTAGAATGAAACAACGGAGCTCAGATTTGTCCTCGTCTCTGATGGATGAGTATCCGGGCTTTTGACAGTCAGTCAGGCAGGTAAGGAGCTGAGGATGCTCTGGGGAGCATTTCCACCAGTGTGTCAGCAGTCATTACTGCAGAGCTCGGTAAGGCTTCGCCCACATGGTGGACTGAAGACCAGTAGTGATGTGCTTACATGAATAGCACATCCAGTTCACTCTAATGTGCAAGATGCACACATTCAAATACATAAACATTTCTGTATAAATAAACACTTTAGATGTAAACAGAGTCATTCAGAGTGTAAACACACTCCATACTAGACAGAGTCAGTATTGTACACAGTGGTGGTGACAGGAGCCAGATGACAGGTCCACCTCCTCTGATGATGGGGCTATAAATCCCTGCAGGGTGTGAGTGAAGGGATCCATAGATCGGGAAGAGATGCTACAGTGCAGGGAATGTCTCGTTCCATGTGTGGAAAATGGCTCCAAAGCAGATGTTAATGATTGGCTAAAAGGAGTGACTGCATTTGGGCGTACCAAAGACCATAGTGTGAAGGAAGTAGCTGAATCTGCAGGTGTATGGAAGCGTACGGTCATACGGGTCTACCAGCAGTGGCTAAAATCCCAGTCTACAGGGAATTCTCCTCGGAATTGTGCTAGGGAAGGCATCCACCAAATCTGGACCAACTGACCAATTCTCTGATGTAAGAGTGTCTGAACATTGATGTGGCCTACATCCAGAAACTTGTCCAGTACATGCCCAATCCAATCCCAGCTGTTATTGGTGCTGGTGGAGGAATTACAGGCTGCTAGGTACGTTTCAGTCACAGGGGACTCATTTGAGCGAGTTTATAAAACTCAGAAGACACGTGTAGGTACAGTGGTGGTTTAGACTATAAAGAACATCTGAACACCAAACCCACTCTAAATCACTCTGTCAGACTTTTTAAATTAAAAATTGGTAATAATTGGTAAAATTATCTACCAACATTCATGTTTTGATATGCAATGAATGGGACCAGTTATGAGACCATCACTCTGTGGTCTTCTGGAAGCTTTACATTCATATAAGGAGCACCTTGTAGCTTTACAGTTACATACTAATTACAGACTAAATATTAAACAAAGAAAACTTATTATTTTCAGATTTTCCACTATTATTGATAATCGATTACCATCATTAACATTCCATATGAACACTCAGAAGACACATGCACGTTCATTGGTTGAAACGCTTTTTTCAGCTCAGCATCAAACTTTCCACAACAACTTCCTCCCTTTCCTGTCCAAGAGCGTCTCCAGCGGTGGAGAGCAGCACCAGTGTTAACTCTTCTTCTGCTTCTGTTTATATCACTTCTTCTGTTTGCTGCTGAACGTGGTTTCCTGCCGAGAACAGGCGGCATTAGAGGTGGTGGCAGCACTCACCAGGAGCTTCAGCCGTCGTTGTGTTTACTGCTCTTAAATGACCTAACCGGGAACAGCACCTGCACTACTTCTTCATCCTCTCATGTTGGACTGATTCCACTCCTACAGCACTACAGTGATTCACTATCGCCTCTTCAGGTACAGAGCGGTAGTACTAGACAGGTCGGTCCGGGGCTAGCTGGTTAGCATGCTAACATCAGTAGATATTGCTGATACAACATACGTTTATATCTTTGACATCTTCAAAATTGTTATTACTTCTGTTATTAAAAACTGTTATTAGAAATATTACATATTGTTCCTTTAAAGGTGATTTTTATATACTTTTATAGTTTAATTCCTCTACAGTCTCCCTCACAGAGAGCTATTAGATCAAAAGGTTATGAATACACTGCCTGATCTATGAGACATACACCATACAAAACTGTAATTTCTTCATTTTCTGTTGATGATGTTAATTTTGGAATCTTTTAAACTAAAAATCTTACATATTGCACCTTTAACAGAGAGCTGGATGTGATTTGAGAAGCGTGAGAGAAGTTGGGGATGTACTCATGGTACAATTTGGGTGTCGACTGAGTTCTAGGGTTAATTAACAATGTTAGCACCTGTCGCTCCAGCCCAAAGAGGTCAAAGTTGGTCACCAAACAAATCTTGGCTGATGGAATTGATCTGGAGGTAGTGGATAAGTATGTACATCTGATTTTCCTACAAACCATTCCCTGATGAACGGAGAAATAGAAATGCTCCATAATTAAAATCTAGTTACAATAACTTTCTGCTCCTGTCAAACAATCTCCTTCAGAGTACACACGGTCCTGCTTTGGTATTAATGGTCTCACATGTACTCTGCAGGAGTTCGTTTAACACTTATGATTATAGTGCACGAGCACTGCAGTGAGATTACCGCAACGTTGTTTATAGGGGCGTCTGACCTCATCTGGTTTGATCTGTTTTGATGTTATAGCTGGGTTTGCGGTGAAGCCCCCCAAGGCTGTACGTAAGCTGTTCTGCTGCTGAGCGCAGAGACATCAGGCGCATCTGTCAGCAAGCTGCATATTAACAAACAAGCTACACTGGGACTGCATGCTATTTGCAGCTGAAGGTGGGAGTGAGCAAGTGACTTTCTTCTAGCGAGTTCAGAGCAGCTGTTCCTTCACATCAGCACTGAGCAGCCCACGACTAAGCTGCAGTCATAGGCTACGTCAGAGGAGAAGCTATCTATCCAGAACAGGATGGTCTACCTGATCCACATGGGATTTGTTTGGCTGTTTAATTGCATTAATAAAAATATACATATCACTGAGTAAGGCCTGGGTAGAACCTTCCTTTGCTCTTAGAACATCCTTAAATCTTCCTGGCATGGATTCCACAAGTTGGTGGAAAAATTCCTTTGAGATTCTGGTCCATGTTGACATGACTGCTTCGTGTAATTCCATTAGATTTTTCAGGAGGAAGTTCATCTCCTGTTCAACTGCATCCCAAAGGTGCTCCATTGGATTCGGATCTAGTGACTAGGAATGCCACTGGAAAACAGTGAACTGCCATGTTCATGAAAGTAGTCTGAGACAACATTTGCTTTGTTACCAGATCCATTATCATGCTAGAGTTAGATTTTAAACCATGATAAACTGTGGTCATGAAGGGTTCGCACATGGTCAGCATTAGTGTTGTAGTACAACCAGTCTTGGTCTTATGATGACTTTAACCCTTTAATGCTCTGCTCAACTTTTTAGTAGAGCACATTTTGATTCACTATATTTCAATAAATAAGGTGTTGACCTGAAATCTAAACCTGGTTGGGTCATCTCTACCAATCGGTAGAGGTGGGTTAGGCTAAAAAACTGCACTAAATGTCACTGAGTTTGATGAATGAGCAGGCTGGAAAGGTGGATACAAGTGCAGAGTTGACATCATATGGAGTCAGAGTGCAAGCGGAAACTATGAGAGCTGAACAGTCCATGATAACCCGAGAACACAGGGAGTACTAAGCAGTAAAACAATAACAACGAACTACAAAATAACGTTCCATAAACTTTCCCAAAGTAATAACAGAATCCCTCTAACATTAGCTTCAGCTGCTAATGTTAGCAAACACAGAGGTTCCTCAGTAGGGTTAATACAGCAGCTCTACCTGCATTAGAAAGCTGGAAAACTGGAAAAACAGAAGTAAATCTGTTATATACTCTGGAATATTTAACATTACAGCCTCAAACACAACTTAATTTTACCATTATTGACAATCTTTTATCTGTTATGCTTAAATTTATTGTAAATTGTGGTATAAATTGAGCTACTTCCGCTCTAACTGAGTGTGAGGTCTCCACTCGGAATTGTCTTGCAGGCCTTTGTTTACAAACATACATGGGAATTTTTAGCAGGATAATGATGATGAACTGAAAGAAAGACAACAGCTTCACCAACATTACAGGAACGATGGAAAACCAGCCTCAGGTTATCATGTGAAAGAAGTTGGCGCCCAGCTGACTGAAAATATGGAATTGCGGCCTTGGCCAGAGCCGTCAAACTAGAAGGACAGAACATACAATGCTGCTTGAAGGCCTTCAGAGCAGCTGCATCATAATCAGACAAGAGTCTCTCTGTACGCATGTGCTTTGGGAAAGGTCAGCCTGTGATCACAAAGTGTATTGAACTGCAAGAAATAAACTTTTGGGTACATCATCATGCGGTGGGTTGTAGGAAACACAGAATTCTGCTACAATAGCAGCTGATTTAGTCATTACTGTGTTCTCAAACCAAGCATTCCCACACTTTCCAATTAGGCTTGCAACAATCAGACTTCAAAACTTGCTGTTGTTTTGCTTTGCCACTGAATCTATACTATACTAAGAGTCGATCTGTACCTCGAGCCCTTCAGGTACAGCTCGGCTCGAACCGCCATCCCTGAAAACGCATGGAAGACAAGCGTCCAGACTCTTGTCCGTCCTGGTTCCCAGATGGTGGAATGAACTCCCCCTGGCTTTCCGAACAGCTGAGTCTTCAAGTGCAGACTGAAGACCCATCTCTTGGTAAAGCACTTCAGTGAGTGAGTACTAGTAGATGCGTGTGTTGAAATACTTGTTTTTGTATGAGCACTGGGTTGGGTTGCCAGGTAGTGCACTTATGCTTTATATATGTCTGTGTATTGTTCTCTCTAGGTATGAGCACTGGGTTGGGTTGCCAGGTAGTGCACTTATGCTTTATATATGTCTGTGTATTGTTTTCTCTAGGTATCAGCACTGGCCCTTGTTTGGGCAGTGTCTGAGCTCAGGGAGAGTTGGACTCTAACCTATAAGACTCTAACCATCTTATACTAGCTGGGAAACATTATACAACGGAACACTAAGCACGGTTGTAAGTCGCTCTGGATAAGAGCGTGTGCTATATGCCTTAAATGCGTTTATTTGATCCAATGAAGCAGTAAACCTTTACAATTTTGTAGAATAAATCAGAATGTTACATGGACGTTGGCTATACCTCCGGGTGGATCCAGTCAGCGCCAGAACAGCTCACTTTAAACCGCAGTAAAACAAACTGAGCAGACTGAACCAAAATATGCTCAATAATGGTATAATACTGTTGTGTTTGAGGCTGACGTGTCAAAAGTTTTGGGGGGGTTGGGGGGGGGCGGTGGTGTAGTAGGGTCCATATGCCTTTTCACGAAGTGCGGAGGTGCCCCAATTTTGTCCTGTTGAGAGAGAGCGAGGCTGGGAAAACTACCTTCTGATTTCAGGTTTATCCTCATGGCTCCTACGAATCCCTCCTTACTTTGCATTACGTTTACTTTGAATGAAAAATAATCCTAAAAGTAAGCATGTTTTGGAGCTCCGCCATGCTTCCCACCATTGCCCCCCTCTCTATGAAAACTGGGTGACCCTAAAGGTGGTAATTATCAAGAGATAATAATCTTGAGATATTTATCCAAAGACAATCGTTCCATGAGATAATTCATTTGAGGAAAACAAATCTCATTTCATGTGCATCAGAGTAAAACACATTTTTTCCCCTCCACGTTGTTTTGGTGGCTCCGCTGATTTAAGTCATATAAACATAATTACATATGTACTTCTGTAACACGTATTTCAGAAAAATCTCATCATGACCTCGTCAGATCTTCATATAGACTTCAGGCTGAAGATAGGACTGGAGTGAGTTTCTGTCAGGAAGGGAAACTCATATATGTCTACCTCGGTTTGGCACCAGCATGAAACACTAAAAGCTTGTGCGATGCAGAAGTTGATATAAGACCTAAAGAGCCCCTTGTACAGTTTCAGCTCCATATCTACTACTGCTTTAGCGGTGAAGCAACTTGGACAGAAGCAGGAAGGAAATCACGAGCACACTGTGCAGTGGGTGAAGCGCAAACCCCTCTGATGTGAGTGTAAAGACACATTTGTCCGTGACACACCTCAGTCAAAGGCAGAATGAATCGCCTTTACTGCTTCATCTCCTCGGCCTGGATTCTTTTCTCCCTGATAGGTAGGCCGACATTATTTCAATACATTAATATTAATTAATTAATGTATCTAATAAGCAGTTAACTGTATGATTATTATTATGGTATTTAACTGTAACTAGAGGGGGAAAAGCATTTCCAGTGTTTTTCTATAACGCATAAAAAACTGGCTGTGAAATGACCTGAGATTTGTTTTCTGATTAGTTATCATGCCATAATTATCTTAAATTATAGCGGTCAATTTCTATTATACCTCCAATCACGGATACACTTCCAGCAGTCCTGAAAATTGGGCAATGGACTTAGGGAGATTTTTCCAGTGCACTTTCAACTGTTTGTTTGAGGTGTCTGTTACTGTGCCCTTATTAAGCATTATCAAACAAGTTAATGCTGATTAATTATTAGTTCTTTGGTATTTTATAAAGCAGTAACTGTTTCACACATTAAGACTTTACAAGGTAATTTATAAATACTACATTACCAGGTATAAGATAGTTTAGAGTGGTGATTTATTGGTACACATTAAGCATTAATAAGAAAGAAGAAGAAAACCAGTAAGTTATCTCTGTAAAAGTATCCTAAAAGAGAAAACTAGGTTCAGTCCACTAGCCAAGAGACGTGTAATGTTCCTCACAAAGTAAAGTGAAGTGCCCTTGTGTGTCCTTTTGAAAGACAGTTCGTGCTACCACTAACCCTGTATTCACACTACCACTTACGTCGCCCTAACTTTGTCCCTTGTGGCCGTGTTCATGGCTATTGGCGTTGTCATGTGTGGGCGTGTACAAGGTCCAGGAAAGGTAGCTAGTTTTGAGAGCTCTTATTATTATTGATGAACGAATTTGTATGGAAACCTAACTGCTTGCATTCATGGCTAGCTTTATTGGCCAGTTAGCATGGTGGCTAGCGTAGCTAGCTATTGAGTGACATAACTCACCAGAGACACCAACAATATCCGCTACTTTCTTCCACACTGCTGAGAACTGGAACCAAATGCTGGTAGGAACTACAAGGTCAGAGAGCAGGAGCTGGGGGGCCCTCGGACTCTTGTGTCTACGATTGGTCTGAAGAATTTGTTGGAGCCAGTCATTTACAATGTCACCTCAGTGTGTCATAATTAATTTGTATGATGTTGAGAAAATCTCTGTTCTTTCTGCCTGTCGCTAATCGCAGCTACAAATCGCTACTCTCAGAGGACATGACCAATATTAAAAGGGACCTATTTAGCTCATTATCAGTAGAATAGATCTACATGCATCAGTTTTCCCAACACTCATACTGTATATCTGTATTCACCCATTGTCTGAAAAGCTCTGTTAGAGCTCCTGTGTCTTTAAGCACCGCCTCCTGATGAGCCTAGTGTGTTCTGATTGGTCAGCTCGAACCACTTTGTTCTGATGCCTCAGAGGTCAAAAACAGCAGCACTGTGTGATGGCATGCCAAGGTTGCCAGTTGCCCCTTTTCGACCAAAAGAATCCTGGCTTTTGAACTGGTTCTGTTCAGGCTTCCTAGAACTTTTGTGCTATTCAGGGATCAGTCTGCGTTTGCACCATTTTTAATTGGAACCAAGGAATGCCAAAGGATATGACATCAGGGACAACAGAGGGCGCTGCACGGCGGTAGTAAACAGTAGTACCAAGATGGCGGAGCGTATAGATGACCTGCGAGTGTTTGGACTGTTATTCCAGACGTTTGTTTGTATCCAGAAAGCAAGCACAGATCAACTACTGGAGATAGGAAGACCTAGAAGAGGTTCTCCAGCAGACCACTGGGGAGAGCTTTCACGAAAGTTTAACTTTGGGGCCTCACAGCCATTTGTTGTGTAGATTTTGAGATGTGTTTGGGATTCTTATCTTACTGAAAGGTCCATCCGCTGCCAAGTTTGCAGAGGCGGACAGATCCTCTGGACAACTAGCAGCAAACGAGCTCCAAAAGCGACATTGATCCACTGTGTAGTCCCCTTTGTTTTCTTCCCGACCAAGTCGATGGTGTCCATCAGCAATAGGTTTCAGGTGCTGCTTTATTTGGTTTACTGCTAAGAAAAAGCTTCTTCCCGGGAACTCTTCCAATATGATTGTGGTCATGTACGTGGTGTCTAACAGCGGCCTTTGAAATATTGAAAAAACCCAATGACTCAGAAAAGCTCTGCAGTTATGAAACTGTGATCGCTGGGTTCCTCTTTGGCTCCTCAATGTACACGGGGGAAGTATACTCATGTGTCCTCTTAAAACCACTTACCAAATAGGGGCCACAAAGAAAAGGATAGGAGTTGTCCAGACAACTCTTACCTACTTCCTGTTTCACCATAACTCCTATATATACTTCAAGGAGTCAGTATGGATTATAGCTACCCTTGATGCTTGAAGTGGAAATGCAAGTTGTAGTGTAAGCATGCATAGCACAACAAAACAACCCCCAAAAATTATCACGTGACCACGAGGGTTACACTCATTCTGGCAAAGTTTTAATAACCACTTCCTAATATGTGCAAGTCCACAACCTTTATTCGACCTGAGAGCCATTTGTCATTGGATTACAAAGTCTGTATTGGAAATGGTACACCACTATACTGTACCCAGCACACTACAGTAGTATGTACTGCACACTGTATAGGCCCCCTGTGTGTAGTGCACAGTACAGTAACAAGTTCTGACCTACAGTGTAGTATACTAATACAGTCACATGACCAGTTACCTCACATTTACCTCAGAGCTGTTATTACTGTATCCACTGTTTAGAGCTAGCTGCTGCTAACGCTGCTCAGTTCACCTGAAATAGGTTTAGCCTAGCTGTTAGCTACCCTCGGCTATTTCACTCTAAAACTGATCCTCTAAAGCGAGTTCATCTTTTATTAATCTTCAGACCTGTATATTTTAACTTTCTGAGGCTCATTCTGATGAAAACCTACCCTACTATAATCACTACACCCACATTTATACTTATATAGTTGTTAGCGTTCCAATAATTCTGAAGCATACATCAAACAGACATTTGATTTATACAACAAAAAAGGTTCATATGGTCAAAACAAAAGAAAAAGGCTTATAAATTGTTGATAACGGTCTGGTGAGTCTGACATATGGTAAGGGTTCTCTAACTTCTCTGATCTTCTCCACCACCCCCAACCCCCAATCCCCTTAGTCTGCTCATGCAGGGGCATCACTGTAAACGGCACTGATGGCCAGGAGGTCACCCTGCCATGCAAGTATGATCCACAATATCACGGGAAATGTGTAATATGTTGGCTTAGAGGTGACATACCAACTGTAGGGTGTGGTGAGACAATTCTTGCAACGGATGGGGATCGAATCATGAGCTCTACGTCATCTAGATACCAGCTAAAAGGAGATATCCAGAAGGGAGAGGTTTCTTTGACAATCCTCAACGCCACGCAAAAAGACTCTGGAAAATATGGCTGCATTGTACATGTGCCCGGGTTCTTCAATAATGACAAATATGTAATTCATCTAGTCGTTACAAAAGGTGAGTATTTACTTCTTTGAATACTTTTCACTACTCAGCTCTACACTACTTTGAATACTTTGGGTATTCATCACAGTTTTTATAGCACATTATCTCTTTTATTTGTTAAATGGCATTTTAAATAACAGTCTCATATCATTTCTAACGTTTGTTCCAACAATTCAAAACATCCATCATGCGTGGACATGCCATTACTGGCCCACAGATTACTGATGCTATACAAAGTAGAGCTGAATATTAGGTCTGCACCGAAATGAAAAATTTTGGGTGAAGCCGAAAGGCCGGATACCGAACACGGTTTTTCAATGTTTCAGTAATTTTGCCACGTTTCCACCACTGCATAAATTAAACAGGCTAAATCCCAGATAGCAAGCAGATGTGAGCCATGTCTGGCAAAGATATGGCACTGCTGGCCCACTGTCGGCACTGGCAATCTGCTGTGAGCCAAAGGTGGCCCACATATTTACAACATGCATTTGGTCCACCTGTGCCAAAACAGATCTGGTCCACTTCTGGCACAGATACGGCAGAGCTGCCTACTTTTGGCTGAGGTGTGGCTCTAATGTGGCGTGTATGTGGCCCAAATCTTGTTACTGGGAGCAGTTCACCCAAGTGCTGTCAACTCATCAGGCAAGCGGGCCAGATGAAAATGTAAACCAGATTTGGGACAGAACAGTTTTGCTGTCTGGGATGTATTTTTGTCTAGGTGTACACCGAAGTTGATTTTTTTTGCCATTATTGGCCGAGCTTCAACTTTGAGCATTAGTTGACGTTTCTTTGCCCATTTTAATTACTTTTTACCTTTCTATACATACACTAATGAATTCACTATGTTCAATAAATAACCCAAATTCTGTTACAGGTACAGTACCATTCAAACGCTTAGACACCCATCTAAACAGATGTAGTTGGTGATCTTAAAGACTCTACAGTCGTACACTTAACGGCTCCAACTGCTGAGAGTCTGAAACAGTCCATGTCCTGATATACCACATATACTCTTGATGTACCACAGTATGATATTTCTCCATATCTCCACCTCTAATACACAAAAATAGCTGGACCCAGAAGAAATCAACCGACAGGAATGAAACTTGGTGGGTAGGTTTGATATTGTGAGACCTGCAGACGAATCAAATTTCATGCTCAGCTGCACATGTGATCTTATTGCTGTACCTGTCTGACCCACCAGTCATGACTGCAGACATTTAGCGAGCAGTGATGTCCTCCATGAGTCATCCTGTTAGTGCAGCACCATTGGCAGATGGCTGCACCATGCAGGACTACATGCACGCAGACCGTTACGACGACTGTCCTTAACACCACGTCACCATCACCAAAGACTGCAATGGTGTCGTGCCAGAACAGCAGCGGGTCATCTTCAGTGATGAGTCCCGCTTTTGTCTTGGTGGAGACGACCAACGAATCCGTGTGTGGAGGCACCGTGGTCAGCACCAAGATGAACGGTTTGTTGTCACGTATCACACGTCCAGAAGGCCTGGTGTCACTCCACCTCCACCCTTACCGCACCATCTGCAGGAACTGTGTGAGGATATTCAAGCTGCATGGGATGGATTATCACAGGACACCATTAGGAACCTCTACATACTGAGAGACAGACTTCTGTATGTGTAGCTCAATAAATATTGATCATATCAGTCTAAACTCCTGGTAACCTTAATCTTCCTTCCCAAAAGCACTGCAATCCGACACCTCCTTCTGGGCACAGCTGTCCTTCTGCTGATGAGTGTATTTAAAATGGATAAGATTTGAAATTTGAAATAAAGTTTAGATTTTTGTTAATATTATGAATGAAAGATAAAACTGATAAACAATAAAGAGTGTTTCTTGTAAAATTCATGTTTAACAGTACTGCCAGCATTTGTGGAGGTACACTGTATATGAGACACTCTCCCTTAATCTGTCTCTCCAGTAGTTACAGAAACAGTGAAGCCAGCAAGCGACTCCAGCACATCTGCTCCTGTGCACCATACAAACGTATGTATGCATAACACATACTATTCTATCCTTCATTATACGACCAGGATCCCTCTTATCACAGAGTTGCTCATTCTACCTATCGTTAAGGTGAATGATGAAGGATACAGCGTCCTTCCTGGTGTTGTGGGCTTTGTGCTGATGGTGGGGTTGGTTGCTGCTTATCTGATCTGTGAGTACATGCATCATTAGTGATAAAAGGCAAATTATACAAATCAATTTGTGTTTGACTAAGAGGTGGATTTCCTCTTTTCAGGGACGGAAAAGAAAGAGAGCAGGATGACCCTGGAGAAGTAAGTGAAATCTAAAATATTGATTCATCTGGAGGAGACATATGGAGAACATACAGTTACCAAAATGATCAAAGACCCGAAGCCATTGCAATTGCTTTCTAATTAGCATGCTAGCCAAGTATGTAAATGTGTACACAGGCTAGCAATATCTATACACAGGTAAAACACTAAAAATACTAAAACAGAATTTTCTTTGTGCACCTGTAACGACCACCATTCATGTACTCAGTCAGACACTAGGGGCTCGCGTTCCAGTCTGTTTATTCTGAAACAGGTTTAGATGCGTTAATCTTTGCTCATAATGGTCGGCTGTAGACTTCACAAGCGTACATCTCCGAGTTCTCACTCGTCTGCACTTTTCTTAGTATTACTTTCAAAAGAATACGCATCACGAGGAAAGAAAAAGCTCCCAAAAATTAAAATTTTCACCTCTTTTATGAAATTATAATGAACTTTTTAAAAAAATTTGAAAAAAAAATTATGAACTTTACAATTTTTTTTACAGTAATCAAATAATTTTGGTGAAACTCTTCATTTTACACACTGCACAATTTCAACTCCGCTACACACCTGTATCTGTTGCCTGAATTGAATTACCTTCTGACTTTCTTCGTGTCACAAGTCTCCCCATGGTGGTAACTGGGAGGCAGTAGAGCAGGCCGGTTTCTCACATGTGCTTGTAATTCTCTTCCAACAGAGACCCCAGATTGTACACCACTGTGATATACAGCAACATGAACAGCAGCCTGGATTTGCACAAGTCGGCAAAAGAAGCAAGTTATGGAACGCCGATTTGAGACTTCACTCGACTAGGACTCTGAAATAGGGTATGCACTGTGGGCGGAGGGCCAAACAGCTGTTGGGCCCTGAAGACTGGACACAATATACTCAAATTTTGAAATGAAAGCTGTGCTACACTTCTAACAGAGCATGTAGTTCTCCCAGTTTACAAAAGCAATGAACGCTGGTCACCAGAAGTAGGAAGGAATCATCATGGGGAGGAGCTACTAACACAGAGCAAGGATGTAGCCAACCCAAGGACCGATGCAACTGCATTGGACCAACTCTGAGTGAATGGATGTTTGGGTCGTTTATAAGTGTACATTATATCTATTAGCAGCTGTGAATTCTGGTCTGTCTCTGTTTTGGGTTTTTCTCACATCATTATTAGGAGGATGAATAAGACACATTCACTCACTGAGCACTTCATTAGGAGCACCTGTACACCTTCTCATTCATGCAGTTATCTAATCAGCCAGTCATGTGGCTGTGATGCAGATCATGGAGATACGGTCCAGCAGCTACAGGTAATGTTTACATCCACCATCAGAATAGAGGGGAAATGTGATTTTGAGTGCAGCATGACTGTTAGGCAGGTTTTGAGTTCTACGACTCCTGATCTCCTGGGATTTTTACTCAGAATGAAGCAATAAAGAAAAAAACAACCAGTGAGCTGCAGTTCCGTGGAGCTTGTTGATGAAAGAGGTCAGTGGAGAATGGATAGACTGGTTCCAACTGACAGAAATGCTAAAGTAACCCAGACAACCACTCCGTACAACTTTGGTGAGCAGAAAAGCATCTCAGAATGCGCAACACATCCAACAGGGGTACAAGGACAGAAGACCATGTGGGGTTCCCCTTCTATCAGCCAATAACAGAAAGCTGAGGCTGAAGCTTAGACACACCCATCTAAATGGATGTTGTTGGTGATCCTAAAGACTACAGTCTCACACTTAACAGCTCCAACTGATGAGAGTCTATATCCTAAACAGTCCATATCCTGATAACACAGTATTATATTTCTCCATATGTCCACCTCTAATATGTCCAACCGACAGGAATAAAACTTGGTGAGTAGGTCTGACATTGGGAGACATGCCAATGAATCAAGTATGTACCTGACTGACCCAACAGCCACGATTGCAGACATTCAGTGACTCAGAATGGCAGCGGGTCATTTGTTGTCACTCGTCACACATCCAGAAGGCCTGGTGTCACTCCACCTCCACCCCTCCCGCACCATCTACAGGAACTGTGTGAGGATATTCAAGCTGCATGGGATGGATTATCACAGGACACCATTAGGAACATCTACAGCTCCACGCCGAGACGTCTGGCACGTTGGGTTAGCAAACACGGCGGCCCAACGCCATACTGAGAGACACTACTTCTGTATGTGTAGCTCAATAAATATTGATCATATCAGTCTAAATTTATCATCATTTATTGTTCCTGGTAACCTTTATCTTCCTTCCCTACAGACCTGCAATCCCACACCTCCTTCTGGGTGCAGCTGTTCTTTAGATGATGAGTGTGTTAATTTAGTGTTCCTGATAGAGTGCTCAGTAATTGTATTTTGAAATACACAAAATTAGCTTTTTGTAATTTTAAATCTTTGTAAAGTCGCTATTTTTCTGTCAGCTGATCCTGAAACTGCTCCATTCAAGTTCCTTTTGGGGTCTCGTTTTGGTCTCATCCCACTTGAACCCAATAGGTTTTGGGTTAGTCCAGCTTCATTGTGCCTTAGACAGTTTTCTAGCTTTGCTAAAGCTTCAAGGACACAACAGGTAACAAGGGGCATACTACCTTGTCACGGCAAATCTGGTATAGTTTGGGCTTCCAGAATTCAGTTAGTTATCCAACAAATATTGAAAATTGGTTCATTTTTGTAGCAATGCAGTTTACTGAAAATAAATGAATACATGTCTTGACCAAATTCCATGGACACAATTCCCATATTTCTCAAAAAGCCAAGTAATTTCCTTCTTAATTTACAATTAAGAGCTTATTTTTTAGACCTTTTTTCGCCTGGAATTTGGTAAGTATGCATGAAGATGACTGATGTCCATACGGTATATTCTATATACATCATATTAGCCTTGCATTAAAGCTGATATTAGGGATGATCCAGCGTGCTGCAGTACAGATCTGAAGATCTGCTCAGGTACTCAGGCTCTCCTCTAGCAAAATATGCAGCCTTGGGCTGTGTCACACTCGTCCTTTCTGTGCCAGGACATTCAATTTCCCACACCTGCGCAAGGACAGCCGCTCCAATCCATCAGTTTAGATAAAGGGAAGACCTTGAGTCCATACGCTTCGAATTCCCTCAAACACGTCATCCACAAACCAGCGAGTTGGCCGGCTGCAGAACTTCAGCCATGCACATGTATTTACAGACACATTAAACATAGATACAGAGCTGTGAAGAAGCAGGAGAAGTGCAGTTAGGAGAACAGCACAGCATGGACGGTGGTGGACGGTACTTTCAGAGCAACCAAAAAAGACCATAACATCATTTATTCAAAGCACTGTGGAGAGGAAAACCTCAGTGCTCAGGAAATGTGCTATATTTGACTTATCATCTGGATAGCACATTAAAAAATGATGGTGAAGGTCCATTTTCTGTGGGACAGTCTGCTAAAAGAGGAACAGAAGAATCCAACAGGTCAAACTGAACACGTACAGCGGTGGAAAAGTCGTAGGGGACTTATGCTTAAGTGCAAAATGTAAATAATAACAAACTGCAATGATGTGCAAATCAATTTAAACCCCATATTTAATAGACAACAGCACATACCAAATGTTGGAACTGAGAACTTGTTGTTCCTGAAAGGCCCATTTTGGATTTGATGCCAGCCACATGTTCCAAAACAGCTGGGCATGTTCATCTCTGTGATCAGCTCCTCTTTTAACAGCACTCTGTAAGCATTTGGGAGCCGATTGCTGTAGTTCTGAAATGCTTGATATATCGGATTCCAGCTGCTGCAGAGTTCGGAGACTCCTTTGTCACGTTTTTCCCTTCATAATGCTCCAGATGTTTTCAGTGGGTGTCCGGATGGTCTGGACTGCAGGCAGGTCAGTTCAGCACCCGGACTCTTTTCCTACGGAGTCGTGTTGCTGTAATCTGAGCAGAATGTGGTTGATTATCCTGGTGAAATCAGCAGACCTTCCCTGGAAAAGACGCTGTCTGCATGCAGCATATGTTGCTCCAAACCCGTATATACCCATTCAGCATTAAGGGAGCTTCACAGATGTGCAGGTCACCCATGTGTACTACTGCCCCACTACCTACCATCACAGATGCTGGCTTTTGAACTGTGTGCTGATAATAAGCTGGATGGTTCCTCTCTTCTTTAGCCTGGAGGATCCATGATCTCCAAAAATGAATTCCAGATTTTGGTTCCATAGAACACTTTTACACTTCTCCTCAGGCCATCTTAAATGAGCTCGGGCCCAGAGAAGGTGGTGGTGTTGTTTCTGGATCTGTTTATATCTGGGTTCTTCTCTGCATGGTGGAGTTTTAACTTCCGTTTGTGGAGCAGTGATGAACTGTGTTCACAGATGACGGTGTTGGAAAGTGTTCCTAATCCCATGGAGTGATTCCACTACATAACCGGGTCTGTTTTTAATGCAGTGCCGTCTGAGGGTCCAAAGATCATTCAGTACTGGCTCTGGTTCTTGTCGCTTGCATACAGAGGTTCTCCCGATTCTCTGGATCTGTTAATGATCGTATGTAGGGTAGATGATGAACATTCCAGGTTCTTTGCTGTGTTACGTTGAGGAACGTTCTTCTTGAACTGCTGCTCTATTTGGCGGTGCAGTCTTTCAGAGTGGTGACCCCGCCCCCTCTTTACTGATAGACTCTGTCTCTCTGGGAGGCTCTTTATACCCAGTCATGGTACTGACCTGTTACCAAGGAACCTGCTTAGCTGTTAGATGTTCCACCAGGTGTGTTATTTTAGAATTACACAACTTCAGCAGTCTTTTGTTGCTCATGTCCAACTTTTTAAATTCAACATGGGCATATATGTTCAAAAACAAAATCAATTTCAACCTTAAATATGTCGCCTCTGTACTATTACCTTTGTACTAGTTAAATACAGGGTTTAAACTGATTTGCACATCAACATATTCTGTATTATTTACATTACAGAGGTAGTGTCTAATGCAACACGCCAGACATGGAGCTGTAGAGGTTCCTAATGGTGTCCTGTGATATTCCATCCCATGCAGCTTGAATATCCTCACACACTTCCTGCAGATGGTGCGGTGTGACACATTTTTGGCGCTGACCACGGTGCCTCCACCCATGGATTCGTTGGTCGTCTCCACCAAGACAAAAGCGGGACTCGTCACTGAAGATGACCCGCTGACGTTCTGAGTCACTCCATGACAGTCTGGCACGACACCATTGCAGTCTTTGGTGACGGTGACGTGGTGTTAAGGACAGTCATCGTAACGGTCTGCATGCATGTAGTCCTGCGTGGTGCAGCCGTCTGGCAAAGGTGCTGGCACTACCAGGATGACTCCTGGAGGGCATCACTGCTCGTTGGATATCTGCAATTGTGGCTGTTGGGTCAGTCAGGTACAGAGACAAGACCCACCCTTGCTAACGTCACATGCACGGCTGGGTGTGAAACTTGAATCACTGGCATGTCACATGATGTCAAACCTATCCACCAAGTTTCACCATTCCTGTCGGTTGATTCCTTCTGGGTGCAGCTATTTGAGCAGCTATTGTTTTGATGATTAGCATGCATCTTTTTTACTACATAGATTTGAATATTTTTCATTTGCAGATCTTTAAGAGTTTAAAGGGTAATATTTCACGTTACTGCATTGTAGGAAACTGATGTATTTTAAGTTCCCCACTGCACTGATGCTCAGCTAAGCTAGGTGCGTAGTGTGGTGACAACTAATGCCTGCTCAGAACTTCCACAACTGTCATTTCGAATTTATGACACGGACATGCCCAGCGAACACAACAAGCGACAGGAGGGGAGTTCTGGAGAGGCCTTTCTGGCTGCACCCACCTTCAGGCTATTCCAGGAGAAAGAGCACTTTCGCTGACATGCTTTGCATCACACTGTCTTGTGTCGAATCCAATGAAATAGGTGACGCGTTCTCGCTGCTTTTTTGACACCTGATGCACAAGAGAGGAAAACACGGCACACACTGGCCAACTGCATGTCCATCACCCGCCAAGAACCAGAAGACCCAGGACACCTTCAGCAGACTTCATTGAGATCTCTCATTGAGTATAATGGTTACCTGTAAATGCATCCCATCAATTCTTTACCCATCCATACAACCTGATTACTGACATACATATACACCCTCCGGCCACTTCATTAGGTCTACCTCCCTGTATCTACACTCAGTGTCCACTGTATCAGCTCCACTGACCATACAGGACACTCTGTAGTTGTACAGGTACAGACTGTAGTCCATCTGTTTCTCTGTATACTGTATTACCCTGTTCTTCAATGGTCAGGACCCCTACAGGACGCAGGTATTATGTGGGTGGTGGTGGTGTGTTAGTGTGTGTTGTGCAGTATGAGCCCAAGATATTTAATGTTTTGTCTGGAAGACTTCATTTT
Source organism: Semaprochilodus insignis (assembly GCA_034552555.1). Taxonomy (NCBI): domain Eukaryota; kingdom Metazoa; phylum Chordata; class Actinopteri; order Characiformes; family Prochilodontidae; genus Semaprochilodus; species Semaprochilodus insignis. The sequence goes on from CM067476.1 coordinate 40,252,207, forward strand.
AATTGTTTATATTCATCCATTCCCAGCATTTCAGACCTGCAAGACATTCCAAAAAAGCTGGGACAGTTGAGCATTCACCACTCTCTAATGTCGACATTCCTTCTCACACCATTTAATGGACATTTTGGCACAGAGGAGAAGTTATTTTGTCCCATTCTTCCTGCAAACACCTCTCAAGTGTTTTAAGGTGTGTTTTGCATTTTCCATACCGTGCAAAAGGCCTCCTATCAGGGCTCGTTAACTTTCACTCAATCAGGAGGCATAAAGACATCTAATGGGCTCTGCTGCTGCAATTACCAGTGCCTCAGTAACAGAGAGAGAAAGACAAGGACTGTATTTGAAATGGCATACTACATACTACTCACATACTAAATCTACCTAAAAGTAGTATGTAGTTAGCAGGATGCGGCCAAACTGAAGATCTGTAGTGTACTGGAGATCCCCGGATGGTGTTCTACTCCAGTCAGATGTTCTAGTGTACAGGTGGAGCTATCTTCATGGTGTACTGGAGATCCCCGGATGGTGTTCTACTCCAGTCAGATGTTCTA
>CM067476.1:40295039-40313246 GCA_034552555.1 Semaprochilodus insignis
GAGACAGAGAGAGATAGTGAGAGAGGGACAGAGTGAGAGGCAGAGTGCGAAAGGGACAGAGTGAGAGAAAGAGAGAGACAGAGAGAGATAGTGAGAGAGGGACAGAGTGAGAGAGGGACAGAGTGACTTCAGTAGCTAGCGGTGGGTCAGTACAGTGGTCTTGGTGTTATTCGGTGTTTGAGCCATTCAGAGCAGCTGGATGTGAACTGGTCCACTGCAGAGGAGTTAGCGGAGGTGGTGGTGATGGTGGTGGTGGTGATGGTGAGAGGAACCCGGGACACATTATCTACTGTCTGAAAGTGACCGGTGGACCGACTCGTGTCTTCTGGGTGTTTATATGTGATATGATTTATATCCTGTCATAAACTATCATAAACAGCGTCTCAGACATCAGGCAGCGTATTCAGAACCACCTCATGTAGGAACTTTCTGTGAGGGAGCTTCTGTGAGGGAGCTGTGAGGAGGACGTCTGGTTACCTTCACCACCAAAGATCAGATGATGAAACCTGAGTTCACTGTGACACTCATCAGTTACACTTCACACAGAGCTGGTTCAGAAATCTAACAGCATAAATGAGTGGACACATAGCAGACCCTGACCGCAGGGTGGAGGACATGATGGAGAAAGGTTCACGGTTGACCGGGTCGAATAAATGGGGTTCTGTAGACGTATAACCACATATAATGAGCTGGAATATAAGACCCAACACACATGGTTCAGTCCTGGCTTAGTGATCCTAAAGCTTCTTCTGCATCCATTTCCTCCTATTCTCACTAAAATACACAGCTGCTGAGCGAGGAGGAGAGGAGTGGAGAAAGGAGAGAGAGAGAGACAGAGAGAGAGAGAGGGAGAGAGAGATCCCATTAGTTGCGCTTGGCAGATTTCACCTGTTCAGAAAAACCGTCTCAATTATGAACTGGCAATAAAAGATGGGTTGCCAGATTGAACCGGCCGGCTTCCTTCCATACGGGCGGATTGGACGCACATGGGTTGCCTCCAAGAGGCGAGCAGATAAAGAAGGAGGGACAAGCAGACAGAAATAGGTGCTGAAGGTGACGTTTTGGCAAAGCCCAGGATGACGAGGCAGGACTGGAGATTAGGCAGACTATCATCGCCAGACTATCATCGCAGGTGACCGTACTGACCAGGAGCTTCGCCGATTTTACACAGCCTCCCTGTGCTTTCAGGATTCGTCCAGCAGTTCCTGTTTTGTGTCCTCTGTAGGTTTGGAAGTTATACTGCAATGCTGACACTCTCATTCCATTCTACTGTTTTTCAGAGAGCAGCACCAGGAAATTCTGGCAATGCCAGCATCAGTGGTAGCGTTCCTGAGAATGTTCTATCAAACTCCAGTCTTCCGAACTCTTGGCCATCCTCTGCAGGTGGAATAAAACAGATGCTGACTTTTGGGGGAATCTTCATTGTGAAATTCCAGGAAAGGCCTACTGCCTTCACTCGCCCACCTGTCTGAAGATCACATAGATATACATATATCCCCCCACAGCAGTTAAACTCCACCCATTCACCCATAGGGAATGTCTCAGCTCAGACTGAACACAGTGCAGCCAATCAGAACAGAAGTCATTTACATACATCTGTGTTAAAAAGTGGACAGACGAGGAATCTTTATGGAAATGAGACAAAGACCTGCGACAGTTACCGAATCCCATCTGATAATGGAACGATGTAAAGGTCGGATGTGTCTGCAGCGTTCCTGATATTGGAGTTGTACTATTTGTGATTCGGAGCGACGATCACACAGAACAGGGCGATTATTCTGCTCAGTGGAGCTGCAGCTGAGATCTGCATTATTTTACTCCACTTAATGAAAGCACTGCAGCGCACGGTGAACGCAGCGCCGGCTGGGACGTCTTCCCGAGCAATTTTCCAGAAGAAATGAATTAGAAAACGGAACATCAGGCATTCAGATGCAAAAACCATGCTGCGTCATGACTTCAGCTTAGACTGGTACCATCAAGGAGATGCCAGCTGCTTAGACTGCAGCCCGATAAGTCGGGCGGTTCAGTGAGTAAACACTCACGTTAGATGACGGTAAGGCACTCGACCTGCCTGTGACCGCTCGGTTTAGCTGCACAGAGGGTCTGACGTGCCGAAACGCTGATCTCAGGGACGAGTCAGGCGCATTCTGCCTGCGTGTTGTGTAGGAAAGTGTCCCAGAAGCTTAAACAGAGTTTACTGTGAACACACATGAAAACCTTCCCGGTAAACCACACATTCCAGACACTCCGAGCGAGCGAGTCCTCCAGTGGCAGCAGACGCAGTGGGCGGTCAGAAGGACAACCTTCCAACACTGCTGAAGGACAGAGTACCATCAGAATAAGCACAAACTCTCATCATCAGATCAGCTCGATGTAAACAAGGTCAGTGGAGGAGTGGAGCAGAAGTGTGGACTGTTTGAGGGTCTCTGAGGACCAGTTTGAGGACCACTGCTAATCACTGCCACTGCAGAGATATCTGAGGAGGTCAGTAAGATTCTCTACTGGGAACCATTTCACACTAACTCACCCTGGACGACCTGGACATCTCACCCACTGATATACACAGGAAGGAAGCAGGACGGTGCCACGGGCACCTGCACACGTACATCCATCCTGGCCTGATGCTTCTACAATAACAGCAGCATCTCCAGCACTAACACGGCAGTGTGGCTCACACTGGAACCAGTCACTTATGATTTCCTTTCAGACGCTGTTTGACTTCAACTCGTGTTGATCTGCAGTCCTCCACTACCTGCTGCTGCTTCATCAGACGTCCTGCATGTGACAAGTACATTGGTCAGCATGTCTGTGAGTATCTCCCTGTAATTACATTAGACCAGCAGGTCCACTTAAACACAACCGACGCTCCACCTGACCTGCTCTCTCTGCACAAACACCGAGAATCCCTGCTGTCCGGTTCTAACAGGTTCAGGACACGTCTGGTTCTTCTCTGTCAGTGTTTCTGAGCTGAATGAAATTTTCCATTAAAACGGTGAGAATTGGAGTGTAATGGGCTTCAAGGTAGGTTTTCCTTGGTTTGATGGGCGTGTCAGAGGTGTTCCACAATCCACAGTGATGTGTATAAACTCCGCCCTGTTAAAAAGGCAGCACACACACAGTGGATTCTAATACATGGTTCTAATAAAGTCCTCTACGAAGGTGGCCGCTGCAGTTTGGTGTACACAGCAGTTGAAGACCTGCTGGCCTTGTCAGCTCGCCTGGCTCCGTAACTGAAACGGTAAATCAGCATTAGCAACTACTGACAGTCGGAGTAGCCCTAACCCAAACCCAAACCCTAACCACTAACTCATTCACAAACTCACTCACTCACTAACTCACAGTCACAAACTCACTAACTCACTCACTCACCCGCTCACTCATTAATGCCCTCACTCACTCACTCTTCAGTGGAGAACCATATTTCAGTAGAGCAGGCAGCAAGGCCGTCACACTGAGAGGAAGATCTACCAGGGGGCTCATGAACATTGTCCTTGTGGTTTCTTGGCTTTGAAAGATCTCTATCGAAGCTCCGCCCACAGTACAACCTCTGATCTATGATCCGCCTGTGGTGCAGCTGACCATTTCATAATCTACCGCCAACTTAGTCCATTACCTTAAACTGGAACCAGAACACCAGGTTAGTCCGGGGAACCTGTCCAGTCTGGGAACAGCTGTTATAGTAGACAGCATACGGGGACAGAGGGGAACAGGTCAGTCGTCCTGCTGCACTGTAAACTGTCTTACACTTCCCCTCCACAAAGGATCGCGTCAGGAAGTCAACCTCACAGCTCGGTTCTGTTATCTACCAGGAAAAAAGATCTACCAGGAATCTCATGTATGCCAGGGGCTCACCACACGATTGCTGACCTCACACTTAACTGACTAACATTACTTACTATATCAGCCGCACGGTGGGTCAGACGTGTTCAAGTGGACAGCTATGTGACGAGAGTCGAGTGGACGTGGACTAATCACATGGAGTCATGATGAAAACCACAGGAAATGCTTCTAACCAAGTTCCCTCAAAAATCTGCCAAACTCCTCAAGTCAGTATCGCATGACATGCACTTTCAATGAGCCCTACTTCACATTGCTAGCCTTCAATGAACCGAAGATACGGACCCTGGAATCCTGCACATCTGTATCCGACTTAGGTGCACTAATTGACCTCCATCCTACCATTAGGAGCAGAAGGGTGACGGGCCAAAGATGCTCATCTATTTTCACAGAACTGAACTGTTTCTCCTTTATGACGTTCTACTCAGTAACCAGGTAAAAACCCTGTGTTATCTAGCACCAGCAGGAGACCCAGTGCAGCTAATGCTGGGTTTACATGTTGGGCTTTTGCAAGTCCCGACCCAGGTGTCCTGACACTCCGCTCAGTTTTAATGAAATCAGTCTCTGACAGCGCCGCAGGAACACAGCACCTTACAGTACAGTCCTATTGGGTTCTTTATCAGAAATCAGAATCTGGGTTCTGCCTTTCAGTGAGGGAGCTCCCTCCGGGCCTCATGTAGCTACAGCCCTGATGTATACGTGTGCTCGTGTGTGGCGGGGCACTCGTGTCACTGAACTGTGAAAGGGAGATAGCCTCGGGGCCAGCCTCCGATGGGGACCTTTCAAATCCCATCGCGGCGTCTCCATCGCTCGCTCCCCGACTCGCTATCGAGGCAGATAACATGCTCGGGTAAAGGTTACAACACACCCTGACATTTCTGCTCAAACCCAACAAATACGACACCCTTATCCTCGTTTTGTGCGTGCATAGGTGTACGTGGGGCTCCTGTGTGAGACAGGAAGGAAAACCTCCGCTAACCTGAGGATGCTCCGAGGATGCTCCTCTTGAGGATACAGTCTCTGTGGTTACTATAAGGAGGAGGAGACGGAGAGAGTGCTAGAGGGAGACAGATAGAGCTTTGGAGTCTCGCTGCTGGTTGGTCTGAATTTCGAGGGGAAGTTCATTAAAAGAAAGCCGAGCTGAATCTCCGAGAGTGAAATCGGGGAAGTGATAAGCGCGGGGAGAAGGCACTACTTCACTTAAAGGATAACAAAAATGATGTGCAGAGAAATATGCAAATGAGGACACGGGAAGCTCTCTAATCTCCTCTGCTCCGAAACTACAGATCCCATCAGCTGAGCCAGCCTACATCTCCACCACCACCATATGAAGTGCACAGAGAGATCAGAACATCTCTTCCCTCTCAGACACGTCAACGCCAGCTGGACTTTCTGCTCGTACAGTTTCCTCCCCTTCAGTCCAGATCAGTAACCACGAACCTGAAGTTTAACATCAGTGACTGCAGATCTGTATTAATAACCGAGTAGCGGACTGAACGTAACACACGCACAGACACACACGCACACACGCACACACACACACACAGACACACACCCACAGACACACGCACACACACACACACACACAGACACACACACACAAACACGCACACATACACACACACATTTTGCCCCGCCTGCTGGTGCTCAGTGATGAAACCAATCATTTACATTTACATTTACATTTACGGCATTTAGCAGACGCTCTTATCCAGAGTGACTTACAACCATGCTTAGTGTTCCATTGGATAATATTCCAGCTAGTACAGGAAGTTCAGAGCCTAAAACTCACCCTGAGCTCGGACACTGCCCGAACAGGGGGCCAGTGCTGATACCTAGATAGATCAATACACACACATATATAGAGCAAAAAGAGCACTACCTGGCAACCCCAGCCCAGTGCTCACACCTATAGAAAAGAAAAGGTCATTATAAGTGCATTATAAGTGCAACACAACACAAGTACATACACACAACTTACACCTCTACTAGTGCTCACTCACTTAAGTGCATTATGAAGAGATGGGTCTTCAGTCTGCGCTTGAAGACCGCGAGAGACTCTGCTGTTCGGACGCCCAGTGGGAGTTCATTCCACCATCTGGGAGCCAGGACAGAGAAGAGCCTGGACGCTTGTCTTCCATGCGACTTCAGGGATGGCGGTTCGAGTCTAGTACTTGAAGCGCGAAGGGCTCGAGGTACAGATCGACTCTTCACCATTGCCATAAGGAGGGAGGGGCTGGTCCATTCTTGACTTTGTAGGCATCAGAGTTTTAAATGTGATGTGGGCAGCAACAGGAAGCTAATGAAGGGAGCGCAGCAGTGGAGTCACATGGGTGAACTTTGGAAGATTGAAGATGAGTCGAGCTGCTGCGTTCTGGATCAGTTGCAGGGGCCTGATGGCCCGTAGAGGAAGACCAGCCAGGAGCGAGTTGCAGTAGTCTAGCCTTGAGATGACCAGAGACTGGACCAGCAGCTGGGTGGCCTCCTGAGAGAGGAAGGGTCGAATCCTCCGGATGTTGTAGAGGAGGAATCTGCATGACCGAGTCAGGTTCCCTATATGAGCGGAGAACGATAACTGGCCATCCAGAATCACTCCAAGACTTCTTGCGTCCTCAGTGGGGGTGATCAAGGAGTTCCCGAATGAGATGGCAAGATCATGGTGAGGACCCGTAGTGCTGGGGATGAACAGCAGCTCAGTCTTGCTGGGATTGAGCTTGAGGTGGTGAGCTGTCATCCATGAGCTGATGTCGGTCAGGCACGCTGAGATGCGATTGCATACCTGTGTATCAGGTGACGGGAAGGAAAGCATGAGTTGAGTATCATCAGCATAACAGTGATAAAAGCCATGAGCAGTAATTACTTCTCCAAGAGAAAGAGTGTAGAGAGAGAAGAGGAGAGGACCCAACACCGAGCCTTGAGGGACACCGGTGGAGGGCCTGCATGGAGCAGACGTGGACCCATTCCATGTTACCTGATAGTGGCGGTCCTCCAGGTAGGACTCAAACCACTTCCACGCAGTGCCGGTGATTCCAAGATCAGTGAGCACTGACAGGAGGATCTTGTGGTTCACTGTGTCAAAGGACGCAGACAGGTCGAGCAGAATCTGAACTGAGGGAGGGAGGAGAAAATACTGAAGAGTTTGCGAGGGTCAGATGCCGAGTCTTCCAGTTTCCTCTTGTAGAAAGATGACTTCGCAGTGGTCACTTCCGCTGAGAACCTGGAGAGGATGGTTTGGTAGGTGTGCAGGTCAGAGTCAAGCTGGGATCTCTTCCACTTCCTCTCAGCTTTCCTCAGCTCTCTCCGGTTGCTACGTAGGACGTCTGACAACCAGGGGGCCGGTGGAGAAGATCTTGTTGACCTGGTGGAGAGAGGACATAAATGGTTAAATGCAGATGAGAGAGAGGAAAGCAAAGTATCTGTAGCAGTGTTCAGGGAGAGAGAGGAAAAGGAGTCAGGGTGGGGGAGGGTAGTGAGGACGGTTGAAGCAAGAGAAGAGGGAGAGATGGAGCGTAGGTTACGCCGAGTGAAGGAAGAATGTGAAGGGGTGACATGGACAGGAAGAGATGGAAAGGAGAGAGTAAAGGATAGAAAGTGATGATCTGAGCAGTGAAGGGGGGTTACTGTGACATCCAGCGCAGGGGTAGGTCTGCTGAAGATCAGGTCCAGAGTGTTGCCACCTCGATGAGTTGGAGGGGATGGGTTGAGGGTGAGGTCGATTGACAATTCCAGAGCCCACCTACCACCCTGGTCTGAGTAGGAGACGACCGCGGGGCGTAGATGAGGTTGCTGGTATTACGCTTCCTGTGGTGTCTGTGAGATCTTCTAGGTCTGTAAGATGAAAGAACAGGTATTGTAAAGCACATAGTGGAGAAACAGAAGTATAAATATAAGCACTGGTATACATTACATGAAAGATACTTAGCCAAGGTTGGAGGTAGACATCTGTAATGGGCCTCTTCACACCGCTACAGACATTGTGTCTGTAGCGGACATTGTGTCTGTAGCGGACACCTCCTGAATATATGTGCCTCAGGCCACACCCTGCAATTCACACCTTTGTCTAACCTGAAACCACAGCTGAGCCTAGTAATTACAATTAACTCTAGGTACAGCAAGCTAACAACACAGCCTAGTAACTGACAGAATCTAAGTCAAAGTAAATTAAAAGCTCAAAGCCTACCTTACTAACAGAAGAACAAATCCTAATCAGAACCCACTAGCACACAATCAGAAGATGTTTTAGAGGGAGCTGTAGTCTATTAAGTGATATGATGGAAAGTGATTAATATGACCTCTGACAGGGACTGACACAGTAAAGAAGTTCAACATCAGTGGCAGAACGTTGTTCAGAAGTGCTCCTGCTAGTAACAGAACCAAGCAGATCCGCAGCACTGCTTGAAAAACAGACACACACACTGCAGATATTCAGGCCTGTGCTCAGAAGCCTCCCTCGCAGTCAGATTTCCCAGCGCGTGGCTTTGCAGTCAGTGTGTCATGCAGGGTTGATTGGACACTCTATCCTGCCCCCTCTTTCCCACAGATAAATTATAATCCATTAGAAAACAGGGGGAGGATTCCTCCGCCGCTCTCGCAAGTGCAATCAGCACCAACCCACAACTGGGTGACCGCCGTGTCACTCCTATTCCCTCCACGGCCACTGAAGCGACTCGGTGCCGATAGCGAACACGTCTCTCCTGCGTTTTCCAATTTATTAGCCAGATTAGCGCAGGCAGAGAAATGTTTATTCAAAAACTGGGGGCAACGAAGGAAGCGGACGAGATGGAAACTCTGAACTGGATTGTGAAGTGGACGCTGGAGAAATCCCATTTAAATCAATCATTAAAAACAGTGGAGCTGAAATGGAGCACCACTGTGTGTGCTCCTGCAGGGGTGTAGGTGGTGATGGGGGTAAGTGGGTGTTGATGTTGGTGGCCTGTGTGTTTGCATATTAATTGATGCATAATGCAAAATCCGTCTGTATATGTCAATGCTTGATTACACAGGTCGACAAAATGAGGCGTCTGATGGGGGTTGAAAAGCAATAAGTGCTTTTTCATAATTGTGCTATGTGGGTTTCAGAGGTGCTCTCCATTTATTCCCGGGACGTCGTCTCACAACTGGTGGAAGTGAAAAGGCCTGTGTAGCACTGCAGACTAGCGTATATCTAAGCCGGCATAACAAACGGCTAATATTAAAGAAAACAGGCTGAGAAGAAAGTTCCGGTCGTCGGTCGCCTTCTGGCCTTTTGGGGGTCTAAGCAGAAAGAGCCACAGGAAGTCAGGTGCTTTAGGTAAACGCTCTTTATTGAACACAGAGGAGGAACTGCTGCCAGCGCTGCCTGGAACGACCCAGAAGCAGGCCATACGGTGTCCGATGATGATGATGATGATGATGGGTACCAGACCTCACTAACCAACCCCACAGTCCAGCGCACCGCACACACACCTCAAAATATCAGCAACAACTGTTCACAGTTTTACAGTCTTACTGGGAGTCCGGCGCTTCCCATGAGCCTCCATAGGCTCAGAGTCCCACCAGCCAGACACCACAACACACTGCCCTGTTAGATATTCCAGCTCAGGTTTACCAACAGTGCTGGTTTCACTGCTGACCAGGCTTTTGTAGCAAGGACATTAGCTACATATATCTATAATAACTATATAACAAAATGATGATCAAAAACATCCATGAATACTTCCAGCGTCATTAGCTTCCTACTTAGACTACATTCTGGTGCACCTGATGGAGCTTAGTGCCATCAGCTTCACCTGGAGGAGTTAAGTGTTACCAGGCACAGAGCTACATTATGTTTCATGTTAAAATATCAGCTGCGGGATCATTCTGATGGATCTCTGACTTATAACAGGGAGAACAGAATCTTTGTCATTCCCACTCCGGGCCTGGACCGCCTGCTATAGTGCTGTGTAACTTTGGAGAAGTATGTACGGGACCTCTTGCCAGACCTGCACAACACTTTACAGCACCACGTCACACACCAACAACTATGGATCTTCCCCAGCTATATGATGAAGTTAGCTCGGTATTCCCAGCCTGGACATCATATGGATGCTACAGATTACATTCAGTTGATTACACATAGAAACAGCTGGATTCGTCAGTGTAATCTGTAGCGTCCATGTGTCTGCGTGATGCATGTGCATGTGAAGGGGAGACGTACCTTCTGCTACTATTCTGTACCTTCAGCTCATCAACACATGCGCCAACACAGCTGAACAGGAGGAGATCAAATCACAATCTGTATTTACCCCAGTGGTGTAAACATGAATTACACAGTGTAACTGTAGGGGGAGCTCGAGAGCACAACACACCAGTTCTAGCACAAAGCTGCTTTACTGTACCATAAGGTCCTGGAGGTAAAAATCTTCAGAGTAGCAAATCCATAAAACTGGAACATTTGGTACTGGATCAGTGATCAGTGGAAAAGGGACAGTTCCACATGGTGCCAAAGTTTCCAGAACATTAGTGGAACATACATTCCCAGCCATCACAGTGGCACTGTAGCAGCTCTGGTGACTCCATGGAAAAGATCCTGGTTAAATCTCTCCCACTGCTCTTATAGTGGCCAATTATGATTCTGGTTTGGAATGTATCTCACATATTCCAGCTCCCTTCCACAGAGTCTCACCCACAGACGTTTCTCCATGAAAGCAGCTTCTGGTTAGCGTGTAATCTGCCTGCTTGTACAGCACAATTCAAATAATTTGAGGTTAATAGTTTTACTCAGGGGCAAACAGGGATCAGTCCCACTCCAGATCCTTACCTGCTGACCCACAGCCACCCCTCCTCCCCCTCTTCACCTTCACTGCATATACCATCATGTGAAAACGGTTTTGCATTTAGTGTGACAAAATTCCGAACAGCTTCAACCACATCAAACCAACATCACAAAATCACATACATTCACTTCATCAGGTCCACCTCCCCGCATCTCCACTCAGTACATCAGCTCCACTGACCACATTGGAGCACTTACAGGCTGTAGTCCATCTGTGTCCACACAACTCCAGCAGCACTGCTGTGTCTGATCAACACACACTAACACAGCACCACCACCACGTCAGAGTCACTGCAGTGCTGAGAATGGTCTAGCACCCACATAATACCTGCTCCAGGGTAATACAGTATACAGAGAAACAGATGGACTACAGTCTGGAACTGTGGACCTACAGAGTGTCCTATATGGTCAGTGGAGCTGATACAGTGGACACTGAGTGTTGACCATGTGGAATTATGTCTCTGCACATGCAAGTGCACATACAGATGCCTTGAGAACAATGAGGCTAGATGCTTTCCTTTCTAACAATTCCGAGATCAGACACCTTTTCAGAGCGATTGATTGGGCGTTTCTGAAAGGATATGGCCCTTTGTGAGCCATTGATTGGCCGGCACAGAGCGGAGAGGCCTTCTGATGGTGATTGATTGGTCAAACTAATTTTCCTCCTGGATGACCACCAGTCAGACCGCGTCTTTTGTGAGAGTCTTCCAGGAGGTCTGTGCCTCTGTGAGCGTGTATGAAGGCTAAATGGGGTTTGGAGGTGGGAGGTGGTTCAACACAGAGCCGTGTGTGGAAGGATAAGGTACATGTGACAGTGTGTCAGGTCACTTCTCATCAAAACCAGTGCAGCAAAGACAGCACATCAACCAAACACACACATACACACACGTATCCACCACACACACCTGCACACACACACACGCACACACACACACACACACACACACACACACACACACACACACAGTGGGATTATTCCTCTCATTAAATGACGGACTGGCCACAATGACGATGCTAGTGTTGTATGTCTAAGTGACAGGGTTCAGTTACGGGCTCGTCTGCATTGTTACACCATTCCTGCTTCTTCAGTTCTGACGTGTTCATGTTGAGCTACTGATTCGGTGCAGACTAATAAAGGTATCTGACCTCTACAAACTCTACTTAATTACAACATCCAGAGATTTAGAACTGAAGTAAACACAGATCTTATAACTACATAAATTCAGCATAAATCAGCTTAGACACGACATAAATACAATCACTACAGCACTAACTACAGCTCAACACTTACACTCTACATTATTACAATAAAAACCCATAACAGCCACCACAGTGAGCACTACCCCATCAGTAATCCACCTAAATCTAACCTTAATCCTAACCCTAACCCCCAACCCTAACCCTAACTTCCACACTGTACACTCACAATGCTCAGCTATACCTCACACATGACTGTCTAGACATAGATTAGTTCATTACTGTCTCTTAATAAATGGCCAAATAAATAAATAAAGGACATGTCTCTCTGAAACCCTCTGTTAAAGCTCCTGTGTCTTTAAGCCCCGCCTCCCCATTAGCCCAGTGTGCTCTGATTGGGCAAACAGCAGAGTGGCATCATGCTACAACCTCCACCCCCCCAATGCTGTGTCTGTTATTACAGTGGTGTCGGTTCTGCCATGTCCAGAGTCCGACCCTGAAAGTCCGGTAGAACAAGCTGGTAGATCGTCCTTCACCAGCTGGACTGGAGCAGACTGGTTTCAGAGTGGTCAGTGTTTACTGGTTTAGCTCTCTGTGTGGTGTGTGAGGGTGTGAAGAGCTGGTCGGTAGGTGGGCAGTAAGAACTGTGTTACGAGATGACATCACCTTGTAACAGATAAAAGGACTGGATTCAGGCAGCTGGGAAAAGTGGTTTCTGTGGGAAAGGTTCTCCCTCTGGCGTGTACTTTGGGTTTTAGAACTCTGCAGAACGTTCATATGCACAAAAAGATACAGCACACTAAAGGAAAGAGAGGAAAACCGGAAAAAACAAACAGATCCTCTTTAAATTATGTTCCAAAAACTCAAAAATTGAATATCTGCCCTGTATGGAACTAAAATCCATTCGGAGTATTCCTGCAAATAACCCAGAAGGTGCCTCGTCACACTGGGAGAAGTATTTCATCTGTGAGAGCCGTGATGAGCCTTTATGGTGTGTCTTTGTGGGCTTACGGTTTTGTTGCTGGCGTGGTTGACTGCAGTAGAGCTGCTAATTTTTCATCAGCAGGTTCTGGCAGTGATCTCAGTGTGAACAGCACAGTGCGGATTATAAAGCTGGAGCACTGGCACCAGTCCTGCTGATCCTTAATTAGGAGGTCCTGGATGTGATCTTAGTGTGAACACACACTGTTGCATGTTTAGTAGCTCTCATTAACCAGCTCCATCATAACTCCATGCATCCTGATTGCTCCTTGCTGCTATTTCCTGTTCCCAGTAGCCTTGTAGCAGAGCCCGGTAAGGTCTCCACTACTGATCTAGTGGAACTGTGAGCTGAGGAGACTTTTCACACTTTAAAAACCTTCTGAAATCTCAAAGCCCCACAATCAAAGGACAAAGTGGAGGCTTACAGTCAGGACTATAAGACGGGAGAAAGAGCCTCTCCACGCAGAATGGCAATCAGCAGCTCCGGCTGTTTCTGAAGGGCATGGAGCGTGCGTGACGAAGCGCTTATTAAAGGCGTGACCGAGGACGGAAGTGAGGTCACCGTGCCAGAGAAAGAACAGGAAGGCACATGGAGATGCGGCCTGCAGGGAGAAACCAGCACAGAGGGGCAAAACCACGTGGCAGAAAGCCAACGGGAGAGAGACGGTTTTTCTGTCTGGCCGTCTTGGGAGCAGCGTTCCAGCTTGGAAACAGATAAAAGAGGCGTGGGGGGAAATGGAAAAGCACCTATCGGCCCCGTCTATTATCAGCTTCGGCTTCTGCTTATCAGCCCAGGCGAGCCTTTTTGGGCCAATTCAATCGGTGCTTAGGGTGCGGAAGGGAGAGTGAATTTAATGGCCTTTGTTTACCTTATCTCGTGGCTAGCGAATGAGGATCCCCTCACCATTTCGCCAAAGAGCGGACTCGCTGAAATGCTATTTATGTTTCATTTTACTCCCGTATTGATTCCGCCGTTTTACTCAGATTTGACTGTAATGTGGTTTTGCTGGAGCGCTTCTCTTTTACTGACGAGCTATGTCAGCATGGGGCCACTTAAAAGCTGTGGCCTGATTTCATCTCCATTTCCTGTCCTCGCATTGCGTTTGATGTGCTATGAAGCCAGTTAGCTTACATAAAAGCTTGGACGACTTTGGATCCATTTTACGGCTGGGTCGTTAGGAACGAGAAGACTTGGAGAGGATTTACAACTGAAGTTTGACTAGCAGAGAACGCTTCCAGGCCAGAATGTCTCAAGACAGCAAGCAGCTTAGTCAACTGCAGTGAGCCTGGGCTAGCACTCAACTCTATAGGAAGGCAAATCCCTAAACCCTGGTCCTGAAGATCTACCTTCCTGCAGAGTCTAGCCCCAGCCACAGTGCCCAACAAGTTTGACAGAATCAGCTATATCAGTGTTGGAGCAGTCAGCATGTCAGGTGCAGGTTGGCACTAAACTTAAACCCTTTACCCTTCCGGAAACAGGCAGATACAAATCATGGAGGAGCGGCTAACAAGTAGCTAACAGTTAGCATAATGTACCAGCTTTGACCAGTTCTCTAGCTGCCAGTCTGTTGGTTTAAATTGCCTCCTTGTGGTTAAGGCTGGTATAGCATGCCGATTGCTGGGCAGTTAGCTCCTCTGAATAGCTTTTTTCACCTGGACCCACCTGGTCCAAAATGGTGTGTCTCTCCCTCTCTCTCACACACACACACACACACACACACACACACACACACACACACAGTATATACGCATTGATATGCACACAGACTGGCCAGTTAATTAGGTACACTTACTTTGTATCTACACTCATTTCTTGAGAAGGTCCTCTTGTTCCACAGATGTGCTCTTGAGTGTGTGTAGCTTCTGCTCTTCCCTAACTCTAGATAACAGAACACCGGTGATCATCTGCTGCTCCACAGGATTCTGCCTACAGGACGCTGTTGGCTGGATAGTTTTGGTATCAGTAACTGTGATGTTGTTTCCTGCACTGAGGGGAGAACAGGAACCCTGCTCGTTTAAACCATGTACAGAACACAGGTGGCGCATATTGAAGCCCTGCTACTGTAAGTGTGTTCTGACCGAGCATGAACCATCGTACGTCCTGGTACATCCCTCTCCAAGACTTTTAATCATCTTTAGAATGCTGGGAAAACTGTTTAAGCAGCTTCTAGTCAAGAAATGTACATAACCAAGATGATGTCACACCCAAGAACTATAAGCATCAGTCTAGAACCCATCAAAGCCTGGGATCACAGAAATATGTATAGAGCATTCCATGTCTAAATTAGAGTTACCTGCCATTATATACCTGCTCAGCTAAAGACCACAGCCAGAAGAAGAACTATTCTGGTCAAATATGTCTGGTCAGAAGGTGCAAAGTGTCCCTCAAAAGCAACACAGATGTCTTGGTACATATAGATCCAGACCACATGCTAAAATGAGCATAAATACTTTATTTATCTAAATGATCACAGATGATCAGACTGATCGTACAGAAGCCCTTTCCTGAGAAACGACTCAAAGCCTGACCTTTTAAATGACTCTGTCTCTCCTGAACGGATGGTGAAACTCCGTAAGGCCACAGTCCTGAAAAGACTAGTGTCCTCCCTCTCTCTCTCTTAGCGTGAATTCAGCACACAAACAGCAGATCATCCAACTGGGTACTGCAGAAGAGGCGAGAACCAATACAACCGTTTTCATGTACCTCTACTGCCATCTTGTGGCCATGGACATCCTCAGGGGGACCAACTGGAATATTAACTTCAGAAACAGACTGTCAGTGTTTATTCACAACAGACTTCAGGAACACTGCACCATTCCACCATGGCAGTACTGACGACAGAGAGAAGCTTCTGGAAGTATTTTAAATATTTAACAATAGAAAACAGTAAAACTGACACCGGGTCGTTAGTGCAAACACAGACAGCACGAGATCCCACTGTATGAATCTGACGGAGTTTAATGATTAATGTAAGTCAAACAGGCAGCAGGTACAGATTAGAATCTACAGCTCAAATTACATGACAACTACTATTAGGATCTGCTAATTATGGACAGGTAGGATCAGCCTGAGACACACCTCATTAATAAAACACATTTGTCTGTTTAACATTGACCTCATCATGATGTACCTTTTATGGATTACTGTAAAATAGAAGGTACATGACCACAGCACAGTTATTACCTCTAACATTCAGATGTAACCAAAGTCCTTCGGGATGGGTGAAACTTACTGACCTGGATTTATTAATAATAGTGCTGATAGGAACCTGAGCAGAACCTGAACCTACAGCGGCCTTCTGAGGTTCCGTACGTAACGGTTTGATCATCGTTTTTTCCACATGTTCACCACTGCTGTAAACAAAACTTTACCATTACAACATCTCAGAACGTCTCAGACGACAGCCAACCTATCTAAATCTGTGAAGTAGAACCGTGCGGTTCCATTCAGAACCACTGTGTACAGTTCACCCTGCACGGCTCTGTTTACAGAGTCTCTGTGATTTCATTCAGAAATACTGATCAAATAAGAAATGCTATCTGATGCCGTGTCTCTCGCAGTCGGAGGCAGCAGAGGTTCACTATATTCTGCTACGGCAGATTTTATTCTTACAGTCAGTTTGTTCTTATTTCTTCAGGGGAGCTTGAAGAGCTTAACTCATGAGAAGCTTAAACATCCTTCCATACAAACACATTCACATAACCCTACAAAGCAGACTGACGGACTTCAGCAGGGCTAGTCACATGGTCTAATTCTCAGGAGTAGCGAGTGGTTCGTTTCTGACAGTGCTTACCTTCCCAGCCTGGGAAACACTGGCACTTAAACAACTCTATAAACCCATTCCCCTCCTTCTTATCACTCATCCGCCTCCTCTGTACCATGTACGACGGGCCACGGGTGGCCTCGTCTGGAAGGTCAGCTCTGCGGGTGATGGTCCACTCTGTCGGGTCTAGGTGAAGGTAGGCCCCGGAGCCCGAGTCTCGCCGCTGACATCGGCCCCGAGACGAGCACAGAGTCTCACTGCACATGGACGCGGCTTCGGTCACGTTTACCACGTATCGGCCCAGAGTGACGTCCAGGTAGTCCTTCACTGCTTGACAGGCGGCCTGGAAAAGGAGCAGTAGCTCAGGTAACAATGAAAATGCAGCTTCTACAGACCAATCAAACGAGTTATCACTTTATGCACAATAATAACCTGAACAACCCAACAGAATTCATTTTAGATACTTCATTCTAGATTTTTAGTTTCCTACTAGTAAATGATGATCAGGACGTATATGTATATGAGAATCATACATAGATACACACACTCATCATCAAAGGAATACCTGCAAATTCAGAAGGAATCAACCTACAGGAATGAAACTTGGTCTGTGTTGTGACATTGTGAGACATACTAATGATGTGATGATAATGTGATGTAAGCAAGGACGGGTCTTATCACATCCAAAAGGCCTGGCGTCATCCCACCTCCACCCCTACCGCACCATCTGCAGGAACTGTGTGAGGATATTCAAGCTGCATGGGATGGATTATCACAACTTCTACAACTTCATGCTGAGACGTCTGGCATGTTGGGTTAGCAAACACGCCGGCCCGACGCCATACTGAGAGACAGACTTCTGTATATATATATATATATATCAGTCTAATATGGGCAGATCAAATCAGTCTTTGTTAATGAAAACCTAGATGGTAAATGTAAAATTTGTTGCAGTTGCAAAAATGTAGATGTTAATATTTTGGAAACAGTAAGAAGTTCAACCCAATAAAGTTCCTCATGTGTAAAGAATTATCAATTATTTTTAATCACAGGTGTACAGTAATAAACGGTTTACTTCTATTTGCACCGCGTACGGTAATCAGTTTCTCAACATACTTTCATTACATCTGAATAATAAATCAGTCGCGCTTCAATCAGGACTTCTGAGTTTCTGCAGTCATTTTTAATCATCTACAGCTCTGTTCATCAAGCTGAACTTACCGATCTGGACATGTCTGCTTTCCACCTGTGTACTAGCTACGCAGAACCTGGAATGCTGTATGAGACGAACATACTGGACATTTTTCTGCACACAACTTTTATATTACTGCAAACGCTGATCCCAACTCATTTTGCTCTTGTCAATGTCTTGTACATGCTCATTTATGTATGTAGACGTACCTCTCTTATTATTATTAATTATTATTATTATTATTATTATTCTTAATCTTTTAATATGTTTATTAGTGTAATATCCACCAAGGCTGCATATGTCCAGTACATTACATACTTCATATGTGTATATGTACTCTCTCCACTGTTCTAACCTAGAGGTTATAGCTCTTCTGTAACCCGCTGTGTTTATTCTGATTAATGTATATACATACTTTGTAGTACATATCTAGTACCCTG
>CM067476.1:40313746-40333115 GCA_034552555.1 Semaprochilodus insignis
CTCTCTCTCTCTCTCTCTCTCTCTCTCTCTCTCTCTCTCTCTCTCTCTCTCTCGAATGAGGGTGGCACGCACTGTCATTAAAGCGTAACAGTGTTGTGGAATCCAAATGCGCTTAAATGTAGAAGCAAGGTCATAAACGTCTTCATCACTTACTCTTTCATCATTCTCTCCCTCTCTCTCTCTTCCTCTCTCTCTCTCTGTCTCTCTCTCCCTCTCTCTCTCCTCCTCTCTCCCCCTGTAGGAGACCAGCACTCCGAGGGCTAACTGCAATAAGATGATAATGATGTTCACAGATGGAGGAGAGGACCGAGCTCAAGATATTTTTGAGAAGTACAACTGGCCCAATAAAACCGTGAGTCCAGTGTCACCCCAATGACCTCCTACACGTCCTTCCAGATGAATCCGACTGCAGTCTGAAGATTCAGACTGTGCTGGTTTATGTTTATGCTAGGACCACATGTCACTGCATCACATACGGCTTTGTGCCCACAGTACAGCTTCTGTTTTCTCCTCAGCGTGTGGAACTATGACAGTGATCATTCCTGATCGAAACTCATTTACATCTTTTTACACTGTTTGAAAATTCCTGTCAGTTTAAAAAATCTACATACTGTATATACACACACCCACCAGCTGCTTCATCAGGTACACCTCCCCACTCATCGTCCACTCTATCACCTCCACTGACCATATAGGACACTCTGTAGTTGTACAGGTCCAGACTGTAGTCCATCTATTTCTCTGTGTACTGTATTACCCTGTTCTTCAATGGTCAGGACCCCCACAGGACCACCACAGAGCAGGTATGATGTGGGTGGTGGATCATTCTCAGCACTGCAGTGACACTGACGTGGTGGTGGTGTGTTAGTGTGTGTGGTGCTGGTGTGAGTGGATCAGACACAGCAGTGCTGCTGGAGTGTTTAAACACTGTGTCCACTTACTGTCCACTCTATTAGACACTCCTACCTTGCTGTATATAGGTCTGACCTGTGTGGTCAGTGGAGCTGATAAAATGGACAGTGAGTGTAGAGGACCTAATAAAGCGTCCGGTGGATGGGTGTGTATATATCGGGTGAATCGTTGGATGGCGTGTTTATTGATCTTCAGGTCTCTGCTTCTCTCGCAGGTCCGGGTTTTCACCTTCTCTGTAGGCCAACACAACTACGACGTCACTCCGCTGCAGTGGATCGCTTGTGCCAACAAAGGTGTGTGTTCTGTATTTGTCGGTGTTTCAGCCAAACATGAGCTGGATCATAACAGTTACAGCGTACAGTACGGCCTGAACTCCTAACGGTGGTTATTACGTGCTCTGGCCAATATACGGAACATCAATGCTCTGGAATTCTGACCTGATTAATATCCCGCTTTGCTGAGTGGAAATGAATTCATGAATTCTGAAACCAGCTCTGAGATATCTGACCTAAGCTGCTAATTCCAGCTCATTTTTCCCACTTCCTCCTCCTTCCTGGCTCCTCCACCCTTCTCCTCGCTCCTCTGTGCCTTCTGCTTTGCTCTCTCGTTCTCCTAATGATCGTAGCTCTCCCTGCTCCCTGATTAGTTAATTGTGAACAGTGCCAGAGTGCTTCAGAGGTCCCCCCCCCCCCCCCTCTCCCCCCCAAGTTTTTAATTAATTAGCCGAGGAGGAACTGGCTTCCCGACGATAACCGGCGACTTCCCTCCGTCTCCAGCCAAAGCGGCTCCAGCTTGAGGATTAGCCCTTTGAGTGGTCGTGTTCTCCACTCTAATGGGGAGGGTTTAGGGTACCAGGCTGGCATGGGAGGTGCTTTTACTCAGAGGAGGCCCTCTCCTCCGTTTCCACTGCTGGTATCGCATGCCGGCAGAGGAAGACCCTTGACGCACTCACAAAGACAAGAAGCCGCCCCTCTTTCCCTTTGGTGTCAAAGACGCATGAGACGCTGCACCCTGCGTGCAAACACGGCGTAGATTGATGCCCCCCCAACAACCTCTTCACACGCTCCCGCTCCCTCCTCCTCCTTGCTATCTCTCACATGCACGCGAGCAGTTCTGGAGAAGTTGAGAGCAGCATTGGCGGGGATACTCTGTATCAATCTGCTTTGTGGAACATATTGCCCAGGAGACGGAGAGCGATGTATTCATAGCGCTGTGAACACGAGCGACTGAGGGGGATCAGGCCACAGGCGACAACGCGGGACATGTGTGTTTGACACAGCTTAGTGTGTGTTATCACAGCGCCGGGTGTTCCTCAGCGAGACCGGTTCACACACTCCACCGCCGACTGCGTCTCATATGGCCACTGCTGAACTCCAGCCAGTTCTCGCTCGCTTCCACTCGTCCTGATTCTGTTACGGCTCTTCTGCTTCTTTGAAGTGCTTTATTGAGATTAGAACTTTATTTATTTCTGACGTTGTAAGGAGTGTTTCAGCTCAGACTGGTTTTTGAACAAGGCCCAACGCAGGACAGTACAGAGCTGGGTTATATCGCCACTGTGCAGAGGAAAACACGTATCCCCAAAATCGCTAAAGCTAATTTAACTTAAATGGCAGTCAATGGAACCAGACTTTTTACCACGCGGGTTTGTCTTACAGGCGCAGTAATGAAACTGTCTGTTTAATTCTTAGTTGATAACAAGAGGTCAGAAAATGGTCATGTGACAGTTTGTTTTTGTTACAGCCCCACTCCTAAAGTTGAGCCGCTGTGTAAATGAAAACAGGACGCAGTGCGGATGATGATGTGCAGATCCTTCAGACCCTTTATTGAACTGAGAATAGTAGAAACATGTTAAACACTGTTTATTTTAATTATAGGCCCATTTTAAATTTGATGCCAGCAACACCTTCCAAAAAAGTTGGGGCAGGTTTGTGTCACCGCTGTGTTCAACATCAGGCCCGAAGATCACAATCATCCAGTTCTGGTTCTGTACAGAGGTTCTCTGGATTTTCTGGATCTGTTAATGATGGCATGTGGTGTAGATGACGATCACCTCCAGGTTCTTTGCTGTGTTCCGTTGAGGAACGTTCTTCTAGAACTGCTGCTCTATTTGGTGGTGCAGTCTTTCACAGTGTGGTGACCCCGCCCCTCTTTACTTCTGATAGACTCCACCTCTCTGGGAGGGTCTTTATACCCAATCATCTTACTGACCAGGTTACCAGGTAACCTGATTAGCTGGGGGATGTTCCACCAGGTGTGTAAAGTAGAAAACGCTCCTGACAGGCTTTCTCCTCATATGTTCAGCACTGCGTTTATCCAAGGCGTGTAGAGTGTCTGGTGAGTGTTAATAGTGTTGCCTCATTGGAGTCAGAGTCGTACTGGTGCTCAGTGATAACCACACTGATGGGAACCACAGTGAGAGGTGGTAATCAGTCTAACAGTGTTCTTAAAGCATTGTTGTGTATCAGTACTGCTGTTATCCCTGTAATACACTGTATATACGTTCCCTCGGTAACAGCGCACTGTTAGAACACTCATCATCCAGACTGTCACTGTATGCTCCTCAGGCCCGGACGGAGACGCTGTGCCGTTCCTGTTGTGTGTAGAACCTTACCATAGGCTGTCACAGACAGGATGAGGCTCCGGTCGTGTAGGGCGACAGACGTTACTTGACTTCACCAGTCTGCAGATGTCTGTTCCGTTTTGCAGCTCGTTGTACAAACACTCTCTTTAATAACTTGCTGAGCTGGACGTATTGACCCCGCCTGCGTCTCTGCTCTCCCTTTAATCAGCCCGAGTTTAGCTTCACCATGCTCAGCCGCTTGACTGATACTCAGCGCTAATGCTGGAGATATCAACTCTCCAGTGGTCACGGTAACGTACGGGACGCGCATGCTGATGGACAGTAAGGACAGTAATTCCTAAAGAACGCTTTCTGGATACATACGTTCCCTGATAGTGAGAGGATAGCGGACCACTGTTGGCCTACTAACAGCAAAGCGGGTGGTCCACTGGAGCTCTGCTGTGTGTTCTGACCCCCCGGCGGTTAAGCAGAGTATGAGACAAAATGCCATTTTACATTGTTCTCTTTCCACTAACCGTCCGATTTACTGATTCCTCCTTCATTTCTTACTTTCACTGTTATTTATGAATCACTTTGGTAAAAAAATGTTAGTATCAGCAACAACAGTTTCACATTTCAAGGCATTTATATCAGACTTACGGCCTAAGAACTCCGCTAAGAAGCTCAAACAGGAACAGGAAATACTGAAGAGTGGCAGTAGAGTGGCTAAATGCTAACAGGGTCTGATTACAGCTGATTGCAGACTCTCAGCGTGTTCTCAGACTCTGTATCGTCTAGACGGGTGATATTTCACCATGACTTACTGAGACTGTACTGTGGTGGGATGAATCTGTAGCTGCTAACTACATTAGCATTAGCGTAGCCCAGCAGGGTAACAGCTCAAAGCAACACAGAGGGTTTATATTTTATCACTTCAGCACCAGATGTTTTGTTTTGTGGTCTCAGGTTTAAGTCTTTACCCTCTAAAAGGATGTTTTGATCATCAGTTCTCTAAACTGAGCTTGTACTGTGGTGAGGAGTTCTGTACACTTGCAGATTTGACTTAGTCCTCCTGTCACTCTAACACCGATCGGTCCACTTCACTCTCAGTGCCATGGGTTTTAATCATCTGTACTGGTGACAGCAGCACCAGTTAGTCTAATCCGACCTGTACTGGGGTGTTTGGATCTCCTTCTAGCTAGGTTGGGTAGGAGAGAGGACCCCGCTAACTTCAGCTGAGCTATGAAAAAGGAGCCGCTAGGATTAAGAACAGTTCCTTCTCGATCTCTTCATCACCGGCTCTGAACTGGTTAGACCTGAGTAGACTCCAGAAAGCATGCACACTGCCCTGCAGTGGAAAAGAGCCAGAGGTGTGTTTAACGTTCATTGTTTTCAGAATAAGAATCTGATTTATTGTCCAAAACACACACGAGCCATCTGGTTATTTCTCTAATATCATATCCAATATACCACAATGTACACGTAATGTACAGACGGACCACAACACAGTAAATACAGGTAATAAACAACACACAGTATACACACTGTACAAGCAACATACATACACAGGAGTTGGGTGGTGCACAGAGCAGTCATGTACATGTACGGGGAAGACAGTGTGATGTGTAATATGGTATGTGAGTGAGTCAGGTGAAGCAGGAGTCCCTGTATGTGTACATTATACATGTGTGTGGGTTTATACGAGGTATTTGTACAAGGCCTTTGAGCTTAAATAGTCTACTTTATTACACTAACAGTGACATATTGTAATATTGTCCATGCATTTTTCCCTCACCCTCACCCTCACCCTCACCCTCACCCTCACTCTCCCTCTCTCTGAAGGTCTTATCCTCACCCAGTACACGCTGCGTTTGGACAGTAATGAAAATAAAACCTGGTTATGGTTTTAGACTGCAGCTGCATGTTAGAGACAGTCTAGTCTGGGATCAGCCTGGTTCCTGTTTCTGCACTGTATCTCATTGTCTTTGCTCAACAGGATACTACTTCGAGATCCCGTCCATCGGAGCGATCCGAATCAACACGCAGGTCAGTTACGACGTTATGTTTGTGTTGTGAGTGTGTACGTGTCGTGTGTATTACTGTTACTGTTTATGTGCTGTCTGTGGAGACATTTCTGTTTTTATCTGCTTATTATGAACACCTCGTATCACAGAGCTGAACTAGATGAGTGGACATGGACATCGTATATCCAGTCCCAGCGAATCAGCTGAGCCCTGGCGTAATCCTGCTCCCATCCAGTCACCATTACACTTAAACTAGTCTAACTCGCTTCTAAACCCAGAGGGGTAACATTATCGCCTCCCTCAGTAATCAGCCCCCCCCACACACACACACACACAGTCGCACACTCAGTGCGGGTTTCTTCTCATGTCCCCTAATCAAACTTGCTCACTGCTTCTTCTCCATATAGCCCTTATACTATCTCACCCTGCTCTCGTACGTCTCCCCATAGGCCCCGCTTCCACCATCCGAGCCAGCCTCCCCTCGGGCGGAGCAATCAGGAGCGTGCACAGACTGTCAGCTGTTTCATTAGACTGAGTGTAATTTTATTCCGAGACCCGTCACTTACTCTAATAGCCTTGCTGAGGCAGGTGTGAGTGTGCTGCCGTGTGTGCGAGGGTGCCACACCTGTGCACCTCACCACTGTCTGCTTCACTGTCACATGCAGTTACATCTGTGGGCTACAGACATCACAAGCCAAAAAACCCACACCGCCAAAAATTATATCCTGGCAAGTGAAGTGTTTCCCATTGCAAATCAGCTGTTATTATTATTATTATTATTATTATTATTATTATTATGTTATATCTTAAATTTGTAGCTTTTCAGAATGAATTATCATCTCTAATATTTCTTGTTGTAAGAATATCCAAACGCTTGAATGGCCCCTGTCTAATTACCAGCTTGTTGGTGATGTTCTAAGTAAACACGTCCTCTACAGAGTGGTATAAACAGAGTGATCGAGAGCGGGTTTGGTGTGAGGTGTAAACGGTGAAATGATGGAAAATCTGGAAAACCTGGAAATACTAAGTTTCTTTGGGGGACTATTTGACCTCACAGCGCCCTGCAGCATGTATCCCTCCACCATGAATGGAGTTTAAGGCTGAAATCTTCT
Source organism: Semaprochilodus insignis (assembly GCA_034552555.1). NCBI lineage: Eukaryota > Metazoa > Chordata > Actinopteri > Characiformes > Prochilodontidae > Semaprochilodus > Semaprochilodus insignis. The sequence goes on from CM067476.1 coordinate 40,320,355, forward strand.
CCACACTATCATAAACAGCGTCTCAGACATCAGGCAGCGTATTCAGAACCACCTCATGTAGGAACTGTGAGGGAGCTTTTAGAGGGGGACGTCTGGTTACCTTCACCACCACTGAGAACAGCTTTGGCTTTATCTAGAACCGAGTGTCTCACACCGAACCCACTCTGAATGATTCTGTTTACGTCTTGATCATTTAGTTATGCAGGTAGTTTTGAGGAGTAGGTGGAGTTCACCTGTCAGTCGTGTCTTGTGGTGTAATGGCCTGATGAAGGTGTGGGGTAATCCCACTACATGAACGACTAAGACTAGAACTGGGTGATGTAGTGTTCTCACAGTGATCTCATTGTACTAGATTTGTTATCCAGTTTCAGGTCTGATGTCTGGTTTTCTCCTCATCTCTCTTCTGTCCTCCTCTTCCTCCTCTTGCTGTCCTGTCTCTCCTCCCCGCTCCTCTCGTGTCTAATGTGATTTCCACTGTGCTCGTGAGTGTGTTATTCATGGTGAGGTGCTTCATTCTCAGTGATAAGTGACAGGCTCCTGCTAGCCCGTGGCTGGGCACTGTTGTCGGCGCTGTAGTGCTATATTGATTCCTTCTTTCCTCCGAACACATGGTCGTATCCCACCACAGGCAAATTACAGACTCTGCTGCTCTGCTGCTTTATTGCGTATCGTTGCTGCTGTAGGCAGCCTGATATTAAATTAGCCGCTGTAGTTCTACAGACACTTCAGAGGATGCGCGGTGTCTGTTAGTGTTGTCTAAGCAAAGCAAGCGACTCCAGAAACATTATCCCTGATTAAAACAGCCTGTGCAAAACAGTCACTTCATTAGACCACACAAACGCTGAGCGCTCTAGTGACTCGGGCCCTGGTGGTACTGTAGTACCCTGGTGGTACTGTAGTACCCTGGTGGTCGGGGCTGGGCAGTAAGCCCAGTAACATGGACAATATATGTGGGTAAATGAACTTGGAGTTTGTAGCATGCCTAGCAGCTGGGCTAGCAGACACGTGTTCAGTTTGCATGGTGTCCACACTTGTGTTGTGTCCTCCAAACTGCTAGACGGGGGAGTCACAGAGCTCCAGTCTAACAAGAGACCTTCTCCTGAAGTGCTGGGTCTTCCAAGGCTGTGCTCTCGAGCGCCTCTGCGTCCTCGTGTCCCTGCCTGGCGTCATCTGCCCAAGTTGCTTTCCAATCTTTAAACTACCCGGATGTGTTTCTGATCCACCCTGAACAGCGAGGATGCATTGTTGGTGATGAACAGAATGAACAGAAATACCCAGAATTCCCTGCGGCACAGCTGTGTATCGCTGCTCTTAAATCTGCTTTAGTAGTGAAATAAGGTGATAAATCAACATTAAATATTAAATATTTGCTCATTTGGTAGAAATAAGACCTGATATTAAAGTTGGGTGTGAGGTTTGGTCGGGACGAGGGTCAGGTTAACAGTGCAGGTGGTCTCTCCTTCATCTCTCTCCTCTGCCTGGATCAGCTCCTCCTCAGATCAGCAGTGACGGCTGTGGCACCGTCTCTCTCTCCATTTCTCCTGCTGTTACTCAGGTCCCTCTGTCCTCCCCGCACCTACACTCAGTTATTAATCCAGACTGTAATCAACATTACTGCTCATCATGGTAGCCGAGGCTTTATCTCAGCGAGAGAAACCAGCAGCGGTCGTATCAGATTCACTGTTCAACATGAGGCAGTCGATTTATCAGATAGTAAACGGGGTCTTAACACTCGGAGTGGACTGCTGCTGAACACCAAGTACACCGCACAGCCCAGACGCCTGTATCTGCACTCTCCACCTTCGTGTTCTTGTGAGTTGATGCTGGTAACACATCCGGTCTGTTATTAAGAAACACCCCGCGATGGCTGACAGGGTTTCTAGTATAGGTGTATCTACTCTAGGCCAGGTAAAAAACAGAAAGATACATAAATCAAACAGACTTATTCAGAATTTATTAAAATAGTTTTCCTGAACAGCTGATTCCTCAGAAACCAACCATCCGCATGTATGGACCTCGTGCTGTGCTGGCGACGCACTGAACGGCGTATTTAGAGTATATAATGTGTATGTACCGTATGGTGTGTATGAATAATAATAATAGTACAAAATTATATTTGTTGGAGTTTTATTATTTTATATATAAATATATATGTATTCAAATCTTTTAAATATCAGTATTATTACTGCTGTCATTGCCTAAAGAGAGACACGGTTGGAGATCCAGTTTGGAGGTGAGAGAACCGCACAGGACCTTTTCTATCAGTACAGGAAGTCAGGTTTGATCGGTGCTGCTCCTCTGAAACGATAAAGATTGAAAGAGAGGAGCGTAAAGGCGGACAGATGGTGAACCAACAGAACCATGAAGACAAAACCGGTATTAGAAGCCGGATGTGAGTGAAATGGAACTGAGCCTCCAGGCGGAGGTGGCAGCGCTGTGTGGAGTTACTCCTCAGTGAAGGTGCAGATCCATCAGAAACATCCAGAGGAATATAAAAGGGTGCAGCATGTCACCTGACCCTCGCCTTCCCTCGTCGCTGCGGCCGTGTCGGCGGTGCTCTCGGAGCCACGCTTTCTTTTTATATCTGCCGCCTGCTGTTTACCTTCCCTACTCCGTCTCTCCCCGTCAGGCGGAAAATGTCCTCCTCTCTCCCGCGTGAAAAGGCCTGCCTGTCATGGTCCCTGATGAAAGATCTCCCCGTGGCGCGTTAAACGGACTTTTAGCGAGCTAATAATAGAATGGGTTACGCTTGTCAGCACCTCGGTGTCGTGGCGATGAATAAGGAAATAAACGCCGCCGCTGCTGAAGAGGCTTCTTTAGATATGCGCGAGGCTCTAATGTTGCTCATGCGTGCGAGGGTCATGGCGTCTCCACAACCGTGAGGAGATACGGCAGTACGACTGTCAGCTCCGTAGCCTGTACTTAATCTCTTTTACTCGTCAGCAGTTTGTCTAATGGCAGAGCGTTTGGAGTAAGAGGTTCCTCCGGGCCGGCGCTCCTCTCGGCAGGAGCAGAACCACACACAGCCCTGCTGAAAGTCCAGCGTTTGTTGGTAGCTCTCAGATGGTCTAAAATGACCATGATGGTTGACCAGCAAAAACTTGGCCAAGCTGGGAGTTCAGTTTGGACAAGCTGGTCGTGATGGCCTGCTGCTCTTAGAAGGACAGTGTGATTGACCAGCTGGTCACTTGGCTAAGCTGGTAGACCTGGTCAGGATGGCCATATTAGAGGACCTTGTCAGTGGTCATTATCTGAATTCCTGCTGGTCTGAGATGACCATGGTGATAACCTGAAAACACTAGCGTTTATTGGTAGCTGGTTTCACATGATCAAAGCTGGTTTTTGATGGTCATTAGGTATATTCTCACTGGTCTAAAATGACCATGATGGTTGACCAGCTGGACTTGGCAAAACTACACCCCGTGATGATCATCTGGTTAAACTGGTAAACCTGGTCACGATGCTGGTAGCCCCACCTTGTCATTGGTCATTATCTACTTTGTTGCTGGTCTAAAACGATCAAGATGGTTGAGAACATGCCCTGTGCTGGTCACCTGGTTAAACTGCTCATGCTGGAAGACCTACTAAACCATTCAGCTCTGGCCGAGCTATTTCCCAGCAGATAGGGGAAGACTGAAGTTGTGTCGGTGTGATATCGCTGCTGTTGTCGGACCAAAACCACTTATCTCGAAAATCATAACTTTACAGCAGAAGGAAGAAACATACTGTACTGTTAATGGAAGTCAATGGAGCTGGACGTTTTACGGAGCCATTTTGGGTCATTTCTTTTAGTCCATTCATCATGAAACTCTCACACACTGTACAGACCAACAGACACTTTCAGATCATATCAGAACCTGGACAACAGCAGAAACGAGGTTTGGCCCCGACAGCAGCGCTGTACTGCATATCGTACAGTATGTGGTCCAGCTAGTTCTACCACGCTCCTTACTCTACCCGCTCCTCAGACCCCCTCTCCACACCCCACCTCCTCCCCGTCCTGCGCTCCGGCTGCTGTAATATGCTTTAATGGCTGTTTTATGATGATTTGTTACGCTCGTGAGTAGCTCCGTGTGGTCGGCTTTACTGGCCCCCGGGGCAGCCGCTCTTAACGGAGTGTTTTATATAATGGCTAAGCTGCCAGTCAGGGTTGTTTGGTTGGTTTATGAAAGAGAAAGGTTAGGCACTGAGCCTGCTGCGCTTTAAGGTGGATTACTTGAATATACAAGCTAGCTTGTGCTAACGTAAATAACGCTGGAGGCTCTGAGGGGTGTCTGTGGCTAATGCAGCATGTTTCTTCAACTGTTAAACCCGGGCCCTGGACACCGGTGGGTGGGGTGCAGTAGCAGCAGTAGGTGTGTGTGTGTGTGTGTGTGTGTGTGTGTGTGTCTATTCTATTTAACATATATGTGTATGTGTTCTCTCATCAGGAGTATCTGGATGTTCTGGGTAGACCTATGGTGTTAGCTGGAAACCAGGCCAAACAGGTGCAGTGGACCAACGTCTACCAGGACGCTCTGGTGAGTCATGTTTGTCCACATCACTGTTACTCCATCAGCCGTAGTGCTCAGTCTATTACACTGTATTGCTAACTCCAGATAGAAGCGTTCCCTTTGGAGTGCTACACAGATGTTCCCCGGGTTCTGCAGCTTAGAGTAAGAACATGAAGCAGAATGCGTGTCAGGAAGTGAGTCGGTTGGCACAGAAACAGAATGGCCAAAAACTGCTTATCAGGAACTTGTGGAGGTGGTGAAGGAGCCTCTGGGACAATGAGAGGATCAGATACAGGCTGTATTTGAGTTACCTGTTAGTCATCCAGGTAGAAGACAGTAAAGACACTGAGGACCTTGTAAAGAGCGGCAGGTCACCGTTCACAGCTGTTGTCTTATTGGGTACAGGAAAGGAAGGTGTGTTTGTCCTGCAGTCCAGTACTGTGGTTCCCTAAGCATGTATTATGGTTACGAGACGACACCTGGCCCCGTGAGACCCGACCCTGGGGTGTACATTCCCAGCATGCTATGATGATTTCCCTGCTCTAACACACCTGATCAAACTAATCAGCTAATTAGCAAGTCCTTCCTGAAGTGGGTGTGTTGGAGTAGAAAATCTGAAATGTGCAGGACAGGTGTTCCTCAGGTCCAGGCAGAGGAACCGCTTGGCTGAAGCTAAGTTCTTAAAGGAGAATTTCCCTTTGGACATACGGAATTAAGCCATGCTGGGAACGTCATGGTGATCCTAAGCATAGGTTCGGGTCTACTCTTACGGCCCGTCCTTTCTAGCCTGGATTAGGGTCTTAAGACTCATCTCAGTTCATAATACGGCTCTACAACAAGACCACCCTGGGCTGGAGGTTAGGGAGCTGGTTCGGTCCCCTGAACTGACATGACATGACTGAAGTGCCCTTGAGCCAGACACCTAACCCCCAGCTGCTTCTCGGGCATATGTGCTCACTGCCCCCCTAGTGTGTGTGTGTGTGTGTGTGTGTGTGTGTGTGTGTGTGTGTGTGTCACTGCAGGGATGGGTTAAATACAGAGGTTCTGAGTTCTGAATGCCATGCTTATAAACCAGTAAGCTGTGTTTATTAACCCTGTGGGGTTCTAGAGTCAGTTCTAGAGGCGTATATGCGTAAATTGGCCTTTAAAGGCAGTTTTTTATGCTATGTGTTACAGCTGCTTATTAATGCTTTTAAGGTGGTATGACCTAAATAATCACCGTTAATAACTAGTTTGGCCTGGTGTAAACATTCTTTAAGGATAGTCTTATAGTACCACACACTAACCCCACACACTAACCCCAACAGGTTTAATTCACTGTTTAGACGGGACATAGGAAAGACTTCCTGAAGAGGTGATAGTGGGTCGCTGTAGCGCTGTAGGAGTGGAATCAGTCCAGCATGTTTGTAGAATCTGACACAGTTCAGCATCATCTTACACATCGCTCCTTTAAACAGAAACTTGGTTATTTCTGAACAGAGCTGTTTCTATTTTTTAATTCTTCCTCAGATCGACCGAGAATCAGTTTGTTTACTACAGTCTGCATTTAAAAAAGATTGTTTAGTCCAAATTATGTTTTTCTGGGGGGGCGTGTTGTTATTTAATCGGTCTGAATTGTTGTAGTTGTTCGTCCAAAGGCTGGAAATCCTGAGGTATAATATTTTAGCCTCATCGCTGAGCCCCGGGGTAAAGCCTTTGGTTTGGCATTGTAAGTGCGTATCACTAACAGAACACACGTCCATCTGTCTGTCTGTCTGTCTGTCTGTCTGTCTGTCTGTTTGTTTGTTTTGACTGAGATATTAACATTTCTGATTTGATTCCTGTTATAATGGAGCTCAGCGTCTTTGTGGGTGATAGAGCCACATGCGGTGGTACTCGGTTCTTTTGTTGTCTCTCCTCTCGGCTCTAATAGACTCCTGTTTTCACCTCTCCTCCGCTGCCGTCTCCTTTCTCCTTTGTCACACTCCTTTCTCAGTACGATTGAGTATTTATCTTTGCGGTGGCCATTGTCTGCTGTGTGCTTTCCTCTCTGATTTGTTTGTGTGTGTTTAGTTGGTGCTCTCTGAAAAGCAGATAAACTCTATTCGTGTAGCTCCGTTTCTTTTCGATTTGGTGCAGCATTTTCCTTTACCGGCGTTCCGAGGATACTGAAAATCGGAATTATCCCATTATTTTTCTGCTTTCTTTCCTTTAGGGTTTGGGTCTGGTCATCACTGGGACGATGCCGGTCTTCAATCTCACCGTTGACGGGGACTCTAAGGTTGTTCCTCCAATCCACCACGCTTTGACTGATCAGCATAGTGTACAAATCATCTTCATATGCACTCCTGTAGGAGACTTACACGTAGTCCGGAGTGCTGCGCCGGAATCAGAAACAGAAGGAGCCGGGATTTATTCTGGGCGGTTCGGACAGGGTCATTACTATTCCAGCCCGTTTCTCTTAGCTGAATGTTTCTCAGCCCAGAATATCAAACATTTACACGGAATGATCAATTTATGGATGTGAAATACAAAGAATCGGGTTTTGATTAGAACGTGACATTGAAGACGAAAGGGCGTTTGAGACGCGCTGCCGTGGACTAGTTTCAGTGCCTGTTCTTTCATGTAGTCATGCTGCCCCCTTGTGGTCAGACGCCTTACAGCTCTCTCTCTCTCTCTGACCCCGTTTTGCAGAATCAGCTGATCCTGGGAGTCATGGGTGTCGACGTCGCCCTCAGTGAAATTAAGCAGCTCACACCACGATATAAGGCAAGTGATGCCCCGCACACGTACGCACGGGACGGTGTTCCTGAAGGGCCTGTTCTTTAGTCATTACGGCATTACGGATATTCACTATGGAATAAGATTTATTCATTTACACCGTATTAATATATAACTGGTGTCTGATTATCACTAAGAATCACAGTATTCATTTAATAATGCTCAATAAATATTTTGTTAAGGCTTTGTTGTGTAAATTATTGAGCATAAATAATCATTTAAATTCTTATAATGTAAAACTGGCAGCATTTGTAGCTCCTGTGGGTTCTAGATATTCTAGAGTGATTTCTAGAGTTTAGTAATAGTTAATAAGAGTTGAATGATTGAGTCATTAATATGTGTGCATGCTCTATAATGCAGGTTTAGTCACTAACTAGATATGAAAACATTTTCAGCAAGTCATTTTGTATGACAAATTAAAAAAAGTTTAATCCCAGATGGAGTGCCTGTTTATTAGAACGTCAGCTGCCAGAAAGAACACTTCACTCATATGTCAGTATGTGGTTCATACAAGAATGACTGCAGCAACTAAAACTGCAGGTTAGAATATGAGCACGTCTTAAAGTAACAGTTATTCAGCTCTTATTAGATCCTAAACTGCAGTAAACTTATGAACTTGACATTATCTAGAACCTATAGGAATCAAATACTGCCGATTATGCACTAATAATATGTAATTGATCATTTTAACACTACATGCTCAATAACCTGCATGTTCAGGCCGTAACAGACTGTTTGTTACTGTAACACTGATAATGTAACTATCAGTGGCCTCCAGGTGGACTAACGCAGGTCGTAGTGAATAAAGCTTGTTCAGTCACATGTTGGTGAAGGTCTCATTTGGGCTTTACAGTCCCATTACGTGTTCCTTAAAACACCGTATGATGTAATTATGATGTACTTGTGCTCTCCTGGAGGAGGCCTGGTTCTACAGCTCCCAAACAACCCCAGGTCATGACAGGAGAGCATGAGAAGTCGGGAAGCAAGCCTGCGTTCTTCTAACCGGCATCCTGAGAGCTTCATAACCCTGACTGTGCTCCTGTTCGTTCAGATGTTGTAGTAATGACGTACCGTGTTTTACTGGAACTCACTGCCCAGATAATCGGGTTAAAGGGCCCATGTCATGGTTCATTCTCCGAGAGCTGGAGGCTGAGTAATATGAAGTCTTCACTCCCCGGAAGTCCATATATGGAAACTACAGTGCAAGAACGGTTCACACATTTACAGGTTTGCAGCTGTTTGACCTGTTAATGCAGAAGAATCAGAACAGAGCCGAGCATAGTGCTAGCTCAGGGTCAAGCTCAGGCCACCAGCTGTTATCAGGTGGTCTCAGTCAGCTGACGGCTCAGCTGATCACCTGCAGGCAGATGATTGGTTCAATTCGGGTGCTGTTTGAACGAAGTGGTCCAGACTGAAAATCATATATGAGATATTACACATATCAGTCATGACCTTCACATTCCAGAGATGAAGACACAGGGGTCGTGTAGAACTGGATTATGACCGTTTCTGGTACATGAGCACACACAGATATTATACGTGGGGTGAAAATGTAGAATATGGGCCTTTTTGTGCTTTATGCTGAATGCAGTCGTGTGAACACCCCCATTCAGATCACATGTTCTAGCGATTTGGTAAGGACATGTAAGTTAACGCGTCCTCTACAGGGAACACACTTAAATACGTCTTCTGCTAATTACAGCGCCCTGTCCACATGTACTTCCTGAGTTAAAGTATCAGTGTGTGAGATTAGAGGGACCTAATATCAGAAATGGAGTATAATATACAGAACTACATTCACCATCAGGAGAACAGCTGCCCCCAGGAGGAGGTGTGGGATTGCAGGTGTGTTGGGAAGGAAGATAAAGGTTATCAATAACTGATCATCAATTTAGACTGATATGATCAATATTTATTGAGCTACACATACAGAAGCGTCTCAGTATTAGAGATGCCATAACGTGGTACTAACAGGATGACTCATGGAGGACATCACTGCTCGCTGAACGTCTGTAATCGTGGCTGTTGGGTCAGTCAGGTACAGAGATAAGACCCGTCCTTGCTTACGTCACAGTAGCCCAGAACAGACACACCACACACTGGCTGAGACTCTCACACTGGTACACTGAAGCAGCAGCTTGAACTAGGGGGCGCTATAGCACCGACTGGAGGACGTAGATAGAAGGAGAACCCTGGTTGGAATGTTCTATTGTAGAACATATTTATCAGTAGCTCCGCCCATAAAACTCCAGGTAGGATATTTTAATAGATTAAATCTCGTTAATCAGAAACACCACCGGCACTAACACCACCGGCACTAACACCACCGGCACTAACACTACCAGCACTAAGACTACCAGGACTAACACCACCAGCACTAACTCTACCAGCATTAACAATAATACAGCTTCCTGTTCAGATTTACCTGTTCCACCTTAAGTAGTGCAGCAGTTATGCTATAACACCTCAGGCTTCAGAATGCAACTGCAGCACCATTTAAGGTGGAACGGGAAACTCTGGTGTATGTGTTTATCAGAAAGTGTTTCCAGCAGTAAGAGAACAGTGGGGAGGTTCTGATGGTGTAGATCAGCTGATCAGGGTCAGAGTAGGGATTATTAATCTGAGTCTGAACTGAATTAACATTAAACACACTATAAACATCTCTCTGGTGGTCAGCGGGTTGCAATACACAACCTCACCACTAGAGGTTACACACTTTTCCTTTAACATGTTGGAAAACACACAGCATACATATCTGTGGTAGTGTGTGTCTGCAGAGGATGTGTAAACTTATGCACATGTAGAACATCATCAAGTTTTTGTCCATATTACTGTACATGCTTCATTTGCAGCTCGGAGCCAACGGCTACACCTTCGCCATAGACCCTAACGGCTACGTCCTCCTCCACCCAAACCTGCAGCCGAAGGTGAGGAAGGAACAAAACAGACCACTAGTGTTATATAGGGGCCTCCGACCTTGGCGGCTGCTCTTGTTTGACTTTTGATTGGCTGTCTCATCTCCGCCCACTTGGGGTAATCTGTCTCTGTGTGATTGGCTCCCTCAGATCATTAACTTCAGAGAGCCAGTCACGCTCGACTTCCTAGATGCGGAATTGGCAGACAGCAACAAGGAGGAGGTAAACATGCACCGTTTCAGCAACATCCGCACAATGAAGAGAACCGACACGCGTTTCTGTCCATCAATCAGTCGGACCGACTCAAGTGACTTTAAAACCCAATAAAGAGGTGATGAAATGAAGTGACTCAGACTTTCTCTCCTGCCTCTCTCTCTCTGTCTCGCTCTCTCTGACAGATCCGTCGGCAGATGATTGACGGGAGCCCCGGACAGAAGAAAATCAGGACGTTGGTGAAGTCTACTGACAAGGTAGGACACGCAAACATGCTCCAGACTGAGGCGCTCTCCTACAGAGCCTCACACTGACCTCTGTTTCCTGCGATTGTGAGCAACAGGGACGAGTGATGGGCAGAAATGGAATATCAGGCTTCATTTTAAAAGCTGAGGTTTGATAAAATGGAACAGGTTCTCCCTCTGGCATGAACTATGGACTTTAGAACCTAGCAGAACGTTTACATGCACAAAACCCAATGTGACACACTAAAGGAAAGAACAGAATAGAACCCTGATAAAGCGTGTTCTACATGTACCACTGGTATTTGGAGTGTGCTCAGAAACCCAGATTACAGTGTGATGTACAGTCCTGTGATTAAAAGTCAGAGACCACCCTTCATTCGTTTCCTTTACAGTGAGGACCACCGCTAGGTACAGATTCATTTCCCTGAGGAAAGAGAAATAGGTGGGGGAGGGAGTGTCCAAACGCATTAAAGGTTTCAGAGAAAATTGGACTCCTAACAACCACCCGGAACACCTGGCAGACCATCAAAACTGTCCATATAACTGGAAAAGCTATTTAGGTACCATCACATACTCCATCACCAAGACAAGAAGAGAGGACCTGAAGGAAACCAGGAGGGCACACGACACAGGACTACATGCACGCAGACCGTTACCACGACTGTCCTTAACACCACATCACCGTCACCAAAGACTGCAATGGTGTCGTACCAGACTGTCATGGAGTGACTCAGAATGTCAGCGGGTCATCTTCAGTGACGAGTCCCGCTTTTGTCTTGGTGGAGACGACCAACGAATCCGTGTGTGGAGGCACCGTGGTCAGCACCAAGATGAACGGTTTGTTGTCATACGTCCAGAAGGCCTGGTGTCCCTCCACCTCCACCCCTACCGCACCATCTGCAGGAACTGTGTGAGGATATTCAAGCTGCATGGGATGGATTATCACAGGACACCATTAGGAACCTCTACAAGTTATGAATCTCGTCTCTTAAAGTCCTACACAAACCTGAGACGCTTTCCTCTGAACAGGATCTCAGCAGGTTCTGAAGGTCTGATCAGCACAGTGCAATCTCAACTTCTACTCTCCTCACAAGCAGATATGCTGTGTTAGAGACCAGCCGTCATTTATTACTCAGATTTATTTCATTTGATTCATAAAATATAGATATATAAAGATTATAAAAACGTGACTCCTAGCAACCACCTGGAAGACCTGGTAGACCCACCAACATTGACCCCATCAGATAAACAGCTCTTGAAGCTTCCATCTCTGAGAGAGAGGAGAACATCAAGCTGCTCCAGATCTGAGAACCTCCACAGGTGTTCCTGTCCATCCTTCCACTGTGAGAATACGCCTCAACACTATGGAGGTCTGAAAGGAGGTGTAGCTGTTCAAGAAGCTCCTCACTGAGAAAAGGAACCACCTGCAGTAGAACACTGAGATGTGGAGGAAGGATTTATGGACTGAAGAGTCTGACTCTGAGATCTTTCAGAGAAACAGAGGGCAGTATGTTCATCCCTGGAGCCATCAAAGACCGTCGGACAAACAGTGGTGGAGGGTCAGTCCAGGTTTGGAGAACAACATCTATCACATCATGCCGTCACCTCTGAAAACGTCTCCACACATTCAGTCTACAGCAACATGACCACCCTCAGCGCACTGCTGAGAAGATCCAGACGTCTTCATCAAACAAAGGAGCTGCTGGTGTTCTCAGAACAATGGACTGACCACCCCAGAGTCCAGAACCTCAACACCCCTGAATGTGTTTGGGGTTATCTGGATGGTGAGAAGAAGCAGAACCAGCTTCTAAGACTGAACTGTGGAGGTGTGTCTCTCTGAGGAGCTGAGAGGGAGTCTCCTGAGGAGAATGGAAGCTGGAATGAAGGTACAGAGTGGAGTGGAGTGGAGTGTGGGGTACAGAGCGGGGAGGAGTGGAGTGTGGGGTACAGAGCGGGGAGGAGTGGAGTGTGGACAGAGCCGTGTGGACTGGTAGTGTGATGTCTGGCAGGTGGCCTCTGACTTTTACGCTGTAGTCAGTCTCGGTGTCCTCTCATCACCAGCTCGGCGACAGACCAGCAGGGTGTCCTGTAGGGTGTCCTGTAGGGTGTCCTGTAGGGTGTCCTGTAGGGTGTCC